>VDFB02271358.1:436755776-437355776 GCA_007258455.2 Sequoia sempervirens | reverse complement strand
GGTTTAAAATGAATCAAAATTTTACTTTGGTGCACGTAAAATGAATGTTTGTTTTCTTTTTTTACCATGCTTGGTGAGTTTTAGATGTGTATCCTCTCCCCTTGCACCTAGTGTGATCTTGGGTGAAGAGAAACATCTTTAACTTACATTTCATGTTCATTTTTAGTTGAAGGAAGTTTCTACATATCCTCTCCCCTTGTGCCTAGTATGATCTTGGGTGAAGAGAAATAACAATGTGAATCCTTCCCTTTTGTTGAGTAGAAGGCTTGTTGTGGGATACATCCTTATGGAGAACCCAAGGGTTCAACTCCAAGAAGAATTTTTGGGCAAGCTATATAAATTGGATGAGAGCGAAAGTTGTAGTTTGATCCATGCATGTAGTGTACTAGAGTTTCATTAGGAGACTATGATTTTTTGGACCCCAAGGAGATGTCTATATAGTCGGTGGTGTTCACTGATGTTTTGCCCACTACGAACCATTATTTTTAGAGGCGTAAGACCATCAAACATATTATTTTGGTGGTGCAACAAGATAACATCATCTTGTGAAGTTATCGTCTATGTAGTAATCATAGTTGAGGTGATGAAATTCCATGCAAGGAACTTTTTCTTCCAAGGTAAGAGATGTTTCATGTACATGAGAATACTCTAGTTTCCCATTCTATGTATGGTATTTGATCAGTGGGCCCACTTTTAGAAGATAAACCCAATCTAATTACTAAATAGGTTGTATTTCATGGTGTGTTTTCATGTGGAGACCTTGTGACACCAGTTAGTGTGTTCTTGTGGAAGAAGACCACACAAAAATCATCCAAACACCTAATTGAGTTAGTTTACATGTTGTATACTATGTTTTTCAAAATTCAAAACATGAAAAAATTAGGTTAACTCACATTTTTAAGATCCCCTAAATAGATCGACGCCTTTTCCTAAACAGTGTGATGCCTTTGCACAAACTGACACTTCCATTTTTATCAAAATGACACTTCTATTTGCACATTGACACCTTTGCACATCATGGTGCACATTTATTAGGGATAACAAAAAAATGTATAGTGATGCATCTATTTGGATAGTCTGATGCTTCTGTCAAATAGCAGCACCTTTGCAAATACCAATGCCTTTATAGAAAACAAAGCAATGTCATTGCCAAAAATTCAAACTAGCAACCTTCAACAAATTATTCAATTTTATCTTTTGGCTCACAAGCACTCAATGGTTTCAAAATAATGGAAAAACAATCTTGGGTCACTAATACCACTCAAAACTGTAAGAACTTATGAAAAGCAATAATAGGATCAAGAGACTAAACATAACACAAAAGAGAGAGACAATATGAGAGAATATGATTATTGTATTCTCAATATGTATGAAGATGTACAATTACAAGCATGTACAAGGCTTACTTATAACGGAAAGCTAGGACACAATGAAAGGCCATGAATGAGACAAGTGTCCCAATCATGTGTAGGGTAGGTAGAAAGAAATAATAGATAATTCCATGAAAGGTGGATCACCCACCTAAAGTGGAATTATCATGCCATGAAAAGTGGAGATAAAAAGGTGATAACTAGATCACACCACAAAGAGTGGAATTTCTCCTACACACACTTCCCTAAGTGTCCAACTCATATCTCTCAATGTATGCACAAACCTAGATGCAAGATGCAAATAACTAGGTGTCACAAGTGTAACCTATAATGATATGCATTCCCTAAGTAAGCTTAAGTAAAGTGTAATAAGTAAAATACTTATTTACACCAAAAAAAACAACAAACAAAGGTTCATGTTCTTTATCATCTTGAAACTTGTCAAAAACACCTTTTAGGTTCTCAATTAGGATTAAACATCAAAAAAACAACATCAAACCATAAAAAATTTAAATCATCAAACATGTCAACTTGAAATTTTGACACAAATCTCTTAGACTTAAGTTTCTCACCATATCAACTAGTTTAGCTTCATGTTTAGAAACAATCTATTTGTAAGCATTTATTTAAATTGGTAAAAATAATTTTGGATAAACTCACCTTCGAGTCATAAATCTACTCCCATGGTTTGGAATTTTATCATCAACAACATCAAACACATATAAAAGCTTGAGTCTAGAATCTTTTCAAAATTGAGAGTTTTATATCTTACACCCATTCATAAAATCATCCATCAATTTTCCTAAACCTATTAAAATGTGTTTACTAGAAAATTTTGAGGCAACCAAAGAGTTTCAATGAAGTCATTTTCATCCAACATATGCTAGGGTAGACACAAATTGTATGGTTACAACTAGGTATCAACACAAAAGAAACATGGAAACAAACCCTAGTTACCCTAACATACCTACCACTACAAGTGTGAATCTAAATGATTCAAATATTCCCATTTCTGCCAATGATCCTACCAACATAGGTGTTAGTGATCAAAATTTTGGAATGCCACAAACAAATTCTCAAGAGAATAAACTTCCGCTATCAAAGAATATAAAAATGTCAACTCAACCATCTCAAGGTGAAACAGTCATTATAGAGGATATCATCAACAAAACTCATGACTTCACTCCCAAAGAAATCTTAGAAATACAACAAGACCAAGAGTTTATCAAAGTGGTAGAGGCAGTGATAAGTCAAAATACCAATCAATATATGTTGATACTTGCACAACAAGGTGCTAAAATTCCCCCCAATTTTGACATAAATCAGCTTAGAGAACAAGCAACAACATCAAATGTTGGAACAAAAACATGTCAACAAGGAAATGACCCCTTGGTACATCATGTTATTGAACAAATACTTAACCCCTCATCAAACGTACTAGGTCAATCCATGGTTACTTCTCAAGGGATAGATAAAAAAAAATTCATAAATCAATACATCAATCCCTTATACAATACTCAAAATCTAGGGAATCACACAAGTGTACGCATTCAAAACACCAACATTATAACTACATTCCATGCTAAAAATATTCACACTAATCTTCCTAGTGTTCAAAATCATCAAGGTCAAGGTCATCAACAACCTCAAGGTCCTCAACAACATCAAATGTCACAACAGTAATAAGTACCTCAACAACCTCAAGGTCCCCAACATATGTCTCAAGGTCCTCAACAACATAAAATGTCACAACAACAAGTACCTGAACAACCTCAAGTTTAAAAATTGAAAGTACAACAATATCAAGGGTCTCAACATCAAAATCCAAACCCACCATAACATCAACATTATCAACCACCAAATCAGCAATATCAAGCTTACTTACATCAAGGTCAAGGTCAAAACATCCTTCCATCACATCAACACCAATCATCCCCTCACAACACCATTTCACAAAATCAACAAAATCTCCAATATCAACAACCACCAACACAACATCAAAATCAACCTTTGTAACATAAAAAATACACCACCTTACGATAAATGCAACATCATCAACAACAATTGATGTAACAACAAAATCTTCATCAATAATCATACATCAATTTTCAACAAACAAGTCCATCAAAACAAAAAATGGTCCCTCAAAATAAATATGAATCTCACAATGCATCTCCTCAACATCAAGGAATTTATCAAATGGGTCATATACCTCAAGGAAATCTATAACATCATAATAGTCCTTTCTCTCAAGGTAATCATCAATCACAAATAGGTTCATATGGCATGAACGTCCCTCCATACCAAGGTCAAAATTTATACATGTATAATCCAAATGTTCCACCCATAGAATTATACTCATAAATTCAAATGCCAAATCAAAATATTCAAGAAATTTAAATGGGAATGAACAAAAAGTCCTATGTGGTCCATGATCTATGCCCACACCCATTTGATCAAAACATCATAATGATACCATTTCCCCTGAATTTTGAGATACCCAAATTTGTCAAATACAAGGGACATGGTAATTTAAAGGAGCATATTAGAGAGTTCTATCTTGCATGTATGGAAGTATCATAAAATGATTCATACCTTATACATCTCTTCCCAAGAAGTTTGGGAGGGAAATCCATAGAGTGGTTTTCACACAAGTACCCCAAGGAATCATAAAATTTCAAGAGATTGTAGATCAATTTCTAGCACACTTTTCCTACAATATTGATGGAAATGTAACCTTGGAGGAACTTTACATTATTAAACCAAAAAAAGGAGAAGCCTATGCATGTAATGCCTCGTCTTATAACCTAAGGAATGTTGCAATTGTCTATAAAAGTGAAATAATTTTTTTTTTAAAGTGTTTAATGTTAATTTAATTAATTGCATACATTCACTAAGTTACGCGACGTTACACTACTTGAGATTCCATAGACGACTTTAGTATTTAGCATTGCATATATTTAATTAACATAAAATTTAAAAGTAAACATTGCACAACATTTAAATTCCATTCATGATAGTATAAAGTACAAATATGATTCTTACATTGCATTTGAAATAACATTACATTACTCATTCATCAGATGAGGTAGATCGAATAATAGATTACAATTACATATTTCAAATGTTCACCTCATAAACAACTGAGGGATGTTTCAAATACAAGATTTCCAATGATGTAAAAAAGAAAGTACATATATATCCAAGTACGAGCTCTCCATCCATGAAGCTCTCGTTGCCATGATCATAAATTGGGGACCCAACGGAGTAAGGTGCACATTCCACCCAACCATGTGCTACCCGTAGGTCCACCTCCCATGCTAGGAGATAGTAATAAGGTTACCTAGACATAACCTATTCACCCTAGACACAAGTACATAACTAACTGATGGTTACATTGCTTCCAGAATTAAGACAATCAAATGTGCTAAGTACACAAGGTAAACTATTATTTTAGGTGGAGTGTCATCACAATGTTGCAAAGGCTACCCTGGTGTTTCTTCCTAGGTTTCGGCCCCCAACTTGGGTTACCCTGGTAACCTCTTACGAAACCCGGCCCCATTTGCAAACTATTGCAGAATCGAATATCTTTTAAAGTAACAAGATATCGATTTTCCATTCCAGGCCTTCTCAACTTATACTCAAGACTGAACTAGCTCTAGAGTCTATAAGTGAGGCATAATAATCTTATTAAAGATTTTAATCTAACTACTATGTTGTTTAGTTATCACTGACTTACTAACTCTTTGTAAGTTACCCTGACACCATTTTGTGTGTCGGCTCTCACAGAGAGCCACTCCCCTAAACATAACAAAGGAATTCTAAGTTTCCCTGACTAAGGTAGGCAAAGTGCACATATATCCAAAATCAACATATAATACCAAACATATCATAATGGACATCAAATCTTTGTTCATAAAAACATGTGTCTAATCACCACACATAGTCATGTGCACTACCCTAGTAAACTCAAAAATATGAAATCATTAAGGAAATACCTTCTTCAAAGAAACTATGTCTAGAAGACTTACTATCATAGTTATCTCAATCTTTTACAACTGACATAATGGGGGTAAACATAACTCAAAAATTATTACAGAAAAACAAACAAACTATCGTTTGGATTTCCTAAATCCATTTATTACAATCACTCATCTTATGCAACTACTCGAAATAAATAAGATTCAATTTGCAATAATAAAGTAGAACTAATTATTTAATTCCAATTTCCACAATCATGCTTAATAATAAAATTCAACTCCCTATTACAATAAATCAATATAATATCCTCTTCTTATTCACTTAAATGTTTTATTTCCTCAACACCTAGTTAATTATAAATTAACTTTAACAAATACTAAATTACCAAAATCAACCAATATAAATAGTATATATATATATTATATATATACTATATATTATAAATAATATATAATATATACAACACATATAATATATAATTATAAGTATTTGTTTTTTATTAAATCGAAATTAAATTTATACCATACGAATTTTTCCTTTGAACAAAAGAAACAAAATTTTAAAACAAAAAGAACACGGGCCGCACCAGGCAGCCTCCACTATGGAGGGTACACTACCTGTGGGTCTGCATCTCCTCCACAGATCTGTGGAGGGCGCTGCCTCATGGCAGCTGCTCCTCCATAGAACTGTGGTGGGCGCTGCCTCACAACGACCGCACCCCAAAGTGGGAGCGACGGGGTTGGGGATAACCCTAGCCCCTCCCTGTTAATATTATATGCAAAAGAAATAAATCCAATCCGAATTTAAATTTTGGATTTTATTTTTCTATAATTTCCGTAATACTATGCAGAAATTTAAACATTTTTTTTTTTAAGATAGTAAATTTTCAAACCCCTGTTTCGCCCATACTGCGATTTTTAATTATAAACCCCTATTATAATTATAATTTATTTGGAATACATATTCATGTTCAGATTGCATATTTTGTACAACACTACATAAATATATTAAACATTCTTATAAAACAAAACTAATAGCTCAAAAAGAGCATTTGTAAATAAAATTTTTCTTCAAACAGATTTGATCAAATAACATAGAAATTCTCAATTTTGGGATTTTGATTTTGCATCAATAAACATTTCACACAAAATTAAATCCCCAATTTCTTTTCTACAATTGTCACAGAGGTTTCTTTTAAACTTTTTTTGAATCACTTCTTTTGTTTAACAATATTCTTGAGGTTGTTCTCTAAATTTTTATAAAACCTTACTTTCTTGAACATTCTTACAGAAGAATATCAAATATCAACAGAAAGATTTTCTACAAACAATTTGTCAAGAAGAAGGGTTTAAACAAAAATTTCTTTTCACAGGCAATTTTTTTTTTAAGAAAAGAAATTAAACACAAGGAAAGTACCTATTTTCCTGTAGCTTGAAAACTGCCTGTAGAAGAGAGTCTCTATTGCCTGTTGCATGCAATCCTCCAAAGCTTCTCTAGAAAACCAAAATCCAAAAGGAAGCTAAAACCAACCAAAAATATCTTCCAACGAAAGAGATCTTCCAGAAAAATACAACAATACAAAGGGAATCAAAATTCTTTAAAAAATAATTTTAACAGAGCACTATTCTTTCATTTCCCGTGAAGAAAAGGTAATCCTCTATTTTTCCCCAAATTCCAGATAACATCTGAGAGAATCCTCCACCCAAAAAGGAAATTAATTCCACTGGCACACATGTCGAGAAGAAACAAATATCTTTCAACAACCTCATGGAAATCATTCATTTCTTCCTTATCAAAATTTAAATGCCTTTTTAAAGAATTTAAAATTTCAATTTTCAAAATACAAATTTCCCTTTTCTTTATTTAATTTATTTATCAACTAAAATACCATTTCCACATATCAACCGATTTGAAATTTAAATCTATTCACATAATAAAGGTAACTTTAATTTAATTAATTAATCTATTTAATTAAATAATTTAATCGCAATGATCAATTTACTTAACCAAACAAACTAATTAATTAATTAAATAAAATGTAAAACTTATTTTTAACATTTTAAATTAATTTAGATCAACAGTAAATTAAAGAATAACAAACTATCATAAATTTGACAAAATTTTTCCTTTCAAGCAATTGATCCAATCAGGGACAAACAAGACCACCTAAGACTCCAAACTAAAACTGACGATGTACTGTGACTGGGTTTAAGACTAGACTAGGATAAACCATGTTACTACCTCCCATTCAACATTTCCGTTGAGTCTTGACACGCTCAGACCTGAGTAACCAGGTGGAGTCGGTGTCATGTACCTGCAATCGTACAACCAAACCAATAACATGCATATATATATAATCCATTGTACAAACATACCATGTGGAGAAAATCACGGACATCACAGGGCACTCGCAAGCGAGTGATGCAACTCCGTTCTCCACACCAATACACGTCACATCAAACTGACAAATTAATATAACAGTTAGTCTACCATAACATATATATAGCAATAACATCTGAAGGAAATATCTATGCTATCACAAAGCATGTCAAAAATCAATTATCACCATACAATGTATCATCATATCACAAAGTGAATCCACTGTCGCTCAAAATCAGCGATCAAAATATCCAAACCAAAGCACCAAAGTCTAACAATGTGAAAACATGCAAACAGAAATCACAAGCAAAATGGAGGGGTACTACAATGCATCCTTCTTGAAAAAATGGAGACATAAGGAAAGAAAAAGTAAATGGGCCATGCTTGAGAAGAAAAAAGTAGAAATCATTGCGTGAAACCTAGACACCGATTTAGCCTTTCAACTAAGAATGCAATGTGTCACAAAATTTGAGGAACTCATATCCAAAGGAATCAATATTGAGAGGGCCCTCATCACAAAGGGAGCAATACATATTTACAAAAGAAATAACCAACTATCTAGTTCTAGTGACAAACCTTGATTTTGGGCCATAAATAAGAAGGGTAAGTGCAAGAAGATGGGGGGTAGAAAAGGGGTCTTAATTGGCCACTTTTTTCTTGAAATCAAAAAATGCTAACCTTGGATGAGAAATTGAGGATTGTTACACTCAAAATTTTTAGATGCAACCAAAACAAGGATCATAGTGCTCCGAATCTACTTTCTAAACTACTATTTTTTTTTGAAAATGGTAGAGATTAAGGGGTTAAAAAAAGGGAGCCATAGAAATTGGTGTTTTTTTTGTCAAAAAACATAACATAGTGTCTATTGTTTTTCCCTAAAAAGGTTAGATTTTTTTTGGTATTTTAAAAATTGCTTCGGTGAGAAATTAGCTAACATCATGTAGTTTATGCCCAATTTTTTGATAATTTTTTAATGAATATATGATTTTTTACAAATTTTCAAAGTGGAAACATTTGGAAAAGTAGAAATTTGGTTGTGGCACTCCTATAATTTTTGAAAACTAATAAAAATAATTTTTTTTGAATGTGTATAATGGACTCTAGTTTATAAAAATGTAATTTATTTGAAATTTCAATGAATAGTTAAAAAAGAAAGTTAAAAATACCAAACATTGGTTTTTGACAAAAAAAAGACACACAAACAAAAGAAATTAAAGATAAAGCCTTAACATAGTCAAAATGTGAAAAAATTTACATCATGAAATAGCTAAGAGAGATCCTAAAATTAACCAAGTGTTTGATTTACTCGACCTTGAAACACATGCAAACCTGACAATTGCCACAAACAAGATTATGCCAAAATTTGTAGAATATGGAAAAACACATAACGTGAGCGCATTAAAACACACTCACATTTTTATTTCATAGTTTTGACATTTATTTCTTTTTTTTTCTTTGTCTTTCCTAAAGCAAGCATAACATGAGCATGTTATAACATGCTCGTGTCATGTCTCACTTGAAATAATTTTTGTGCAAGTTTATTAAATTTCTGTTTTATGTATGTATGCTTGTGTATATTGTAATTCACATATGTATGTTTGTGTGATTAAATGTATATGTATGTATGTATGTATGCATGTATGCCTGGATGTATGTACCTATGTATGTATGAATTTATGATTGTATTTTGTATGCATGCCTATATGTATGTATGCAATGGTTTTGGGTTTAGGGTACATAAGCGTGAGGGTATAGGTTATAGGGATGAGGGTTGAGGTTGTAGGGTTTAGGGATAAGGTTTAAGGTTGAGGGTTAAATAATAGGGTTTAGGGTTGAGGGTTAAGGGATTAGGGTTTAAGGGTTTAGATTAAGGGCTTAGGTTTTAAGGGTTGAGGGTTTAAGGGATTAGGATTTAAGGGTTGAGGGTTTAAGGGTTAAGGGTTAAGAGATTAGGGTTTTATGGTATAGGGTTGAGGGATTAGGTTTGAGGGTTTAATGTACATGATAGAGAGGTAAGGGTTTAGGTTTGAGGGTTTAAGGGTTGAGGGTTGAGGGTATAGAGATAGGGATTAGGGTTTAGGGATAGGTATTAGGGTTTAGGGTTGAGATATTAGGGTTGAGGGTTGATGATTTGAGGGATTAAGGTTTAAGGGTTGATGGTTTAAGGGATTGGGGATTAAGGGTTGAGGGTTTAAGGTTTGAGGGATTAGGCTTTAAGGGTATAGGGTTGAGGGTATAATGTATAGAGTAAAGGGTTTAAGGGTTGAGGGTTGAGGGATTATAGGTTCAAGGGTTGAGGGTTGATGGATTAAGGGTTTAAGGTATAGGGTCAAGGGATTAGGGTTGAGAGTTTAATTTATAGGGCAGAGGGTTTAAGGGATTAGGGATTGGGGTTTGAGGGTTTAAGGGTTTAGGGATTAGGCTTTAAGAATATAGGTTTGAGGGATTAGGGTTGAGGGTATAATGTATAGGGTAGAGGGTTTAAGGGTTGAGGGTTGAGTGATTAAGGATTTAAGTGTTGAGGGTTTATGGATTAATGGTTTAAGGTATAGGGTTGAGGGATTAGGGTTGAGGGTTTAATGTATAGGATAAATGGTTTAGGGTTTAAGGGTTGAGGTTTTAAGGGTTTACGGGTTGAGGGTTGATGGATTAACAGTTTAAAATATAGGGTCAAGGGATTAGGGTTGAGGATTTAATGTATATGATAGAGGGTTTAAGGGTTTAGAGATTAAGGGTTGAGGGATTAGGCTTTAAGGGTATAGGGTTGAGGGTATAATGTGTAGGATTAAGGGTTTAAAGGTAGAGGGTTGATTGATTAATGGTTTAAGGTATACGGTCAAGGGATTAGAGTTGAGGGTTTAATGTATAGGATATATGGTTTAGGGTTTAAGGGTTGAGGGTTGATGCATTAAGGGTTTAAGGTATAGGTTTGAAAGATTAGCGTTGAGGGTTAAAGGGTTGAGGGTTTAAAGGTTTAAAGTTTAAGGGTTAAGGGTTTAGGTTTTAAGGGTTAAGGGTTTAAGGGATTATGGTTTAAGGGTTGAGGTTTAAGAGATTAGGGTTTTATGTTATAGGGTTGAGGGTTTAATGTATAGGATAGAGGGGTAAAGGTTGAGGGTTGAGGGATTAGGGTCAAGGGTTTAGAGATAGAGACCAGGGTTTAAGGGTTGAGGGTTTAGGGACATGGATTCGGGTTCTGGTTTGAGGGATTAGGGATGAGGGTTGAGGATTTAAGGGCTGATATTTTAAGAGATTAGGGTTTAAGTATTGAGGGTTTAAGGGATTAGGGATTAATGGTTGAGGGTTTAAGGTTTGAGGGATTAAGATTTAAGGTTATAGGGTTGAGGGTTTAGGGTTGAGGGTATAATGTATAGGGTAGAGGGTTTAAGGGTTGAGGGTCAAGGGATTATAGGTTTAGGGGTTGAGGGTTGATGGACTAAGGGTTTAAGGTATAGGGTCGAAGGATTAGGGTTGAGGGTTTAATTTATAGGGTAGAGGGTTGAGGGTTTAAGGGTTTAAGGGTTGAGGGTTGATGGATTGAGGTTCTAAGGCATATGGTTGAGGGATTAGGGTTGAGGGTTTAATATATATGATAGAGGGTTTAGGGTTTAAGGGTTTATGGGTTGATGGTTTAATGTATAGGGTAGATGGTTTAAGGGATTAGTGATTAAGGGTTGAGGGTCTAAGGGTTGCTGGATTAGGATTTAAGAGTATAAGGTTGAGGGTTTAGGATTGAGGGATTAGGGTTGAGGGAATAATGTATAGGGTAGAGGGTTTAAGGGTTGAGGGGCAAGCAATTAAGGGTTTTAGGGTTGGTTGATGGATTAATGGTTTAAGGTATAGGGTTGAGGGTTTAATGTATATAATAGAGGGTTGAGGGTTTAAGGGTTTAAGGGTTGAGGGTTGATGGATTAAGGGTTTAAGGTATAGGGTAGAGGGTTTAGGGTTGAGGGTTAAGGGATTAGGGTTTAAGGGTTGAGGTTTTAAGGGTTTATAGTTTAAGGGTTAAGGATTTGGGTTTTAAGGGTTGAGGGTTTAAGGGATTAGGATTGAGGGTTAAGGATTTAACAGTTAAGGTTTTAAGGGATTAGGGTTTAAGGGTTGAGGGTTTAAGGAATTAGGGATTAAAGGTTGAGGGTTTAAGGTTTGAGGGATTAGGATTTAAGGGTATAGGGTTGAGGTTTGAGGGATTACAGGTTTAAGGGTTGAGGGTTGATAGATTAAGGGTTTAAGGTATAGGGTTGAGGGATTAGGGTTGAGGGTATAATATATAGGGTAGAGGGTTTAAGGGTTGTGGGTTGAGTGATTAAGGGTTTAAGGGTTGAGGGTTTATGGATTAATGGTTTAAGGTATAGGGTCAAGGGATTAGGGTTGAGGGCTTAATATATACGATAGAGGGTTTAGGGTTTAAGGGTTGAGGGTTTAAAGGTTTAAGAGTTGATGGTTGATGGATTAATAGTTTAAGGTATAGGGTCGAGGGATTAGGGTTGAGGGTTTAATGTATAGGGTATTAAGGTATAGGGTCGAGGGATAAGGGTTGATGGATTAAATTTTATGAGCTATTAATCAGAAACTATGTCACCTAGAAACATTCTATCTAAGGTTGCGAGATCATGTAGGTCCCCTCTACAATAACCTCTCTTTGGTTTTGATATCTCAGAGGCATTTTCCCATGGTGCCAATTTTTTAGTTGATGGAAAAAGCATCAAACACATGTAGTGTAAAGTTGCAATGTGGTGTAACTTTCATTCTATTTTTCATGTGAACAAATTGAAACTTCCAACATGTCTAGATGGGTGGATTTATGCTGGGAAAGGTCTTGTCTTGTACCCAAACATGCTAAAATAATTCGAGCTACATTGTACCAATGAAGTCTCTTAAGAGACCAAAATGCAAAAAGGCAACAAAATTTGATGAACTATTACTCGGAAACCATGTCACTTAGAAAAGTTATATCTGATGCTATGGGATCATGTAGGGCTCCTCTACAATAACCTTTCTCAATTTTTGATATCTCAAAGGTCTTTTCCCATGGTGTTGAGTTTTCAGTTGATGGAAAAAGTGTCAAATGCATGCAATATAAAGTTGCAAGGTGGTGTAAATTTCATTCTGTTTGTTGTGCAACCAAAGAAATAGTTCCAACACATTTGGATGGGTGGGTTTATGCTAGGAAAGGTCCTGTTTTACACTCAAACATGCCGAAAAAGTCCGAGCGACATTGTACCGGTGAAGTCTCTTAAGGGACAAAAGTGCAAAAATGAAGAAAACTGTGATGGGCTATTACTCAAAAATCGTGTCACTTAGAAAAATTCTTTATGAGGCTATGTGATCATGTAGGGCCTCTCTACAATAACCTCTTTCAATTATTGATATCTCAAAGGTGTTTTCCCATGGTGTTGATTTTTTAGTTGATGGAAAAAGTGTTAGATGCATGTAGTATAAAATTGCAAGGTGGTGTAACTCTCATTCTGTTCATCATGTAACCAAACCAATAGTTCCAACATGTCCAAATGGGTGGGTTTATGCTAGGAAAGGTCCTATTTCACACCCAAACATGCCAAAACAGTCCAAGCTACATTGTACCATCAAAGTCTCTTAAGAGACCAAAGTGCAAAAAGGTAGAAAACTTTGTTGAACTATTACTAGAAATCATCACTTAGAAACATTTTGACTGAGGCTATGAGATCATGTAGGGTTCCTCTACAATAACGTCTCTCAGTTTTTGATATCATAGAGGTGTTTTCCCATGGTGTTAATTTTTTAGTTGATGGAAAAAGAGTTAGATGCATGTAGTGTAAAGTTACAAGGTGGTGTAACTTTTGTTCTGTTCATCATGTGACCAAACCAACAGTTTGAGCTACATTGTACTGGTGAAGTCTCTTAAGAGACCAAAGTGCAAAAAGGTAGAAAAATTTGATGATCTATTACTCAAAAATTGTGTCACTTCGAAACATTCTGTCTAAGGCTACAGGATCAAGTATGGCACCTCTACAATAACCTCCCTTGGTTTTTGATATCTTAGAGGCATTTTCCTATGGTGAAAGTTTTTTTTATGCTTCAAAAACTGTCATATGCATGTAGTGTAAAGTTGCAAGGTAGGATACTTTTTATTTTTTTTCTTTGTGGGGACAAACCATTAGCACCAACACATACAATTAGGAACATCTATGCTAGGAATGATCCTCACCCTTCATTATAAAAGGGTCATAGTCTTTCCTATTCGAAGGGTCACAAATTTTTTCCTTTGAAATATCACAACCTAAATCATATCATCACTATTTGTGAGAACCTAAATTAATTAATTTATAATATTTCCTAAGGTTATATTCTTAAATTAATTCTTCAAGGATGTTAAGGATGCCTTTCTCAAATGAAACACTCCCTTTTGTGTTAGTGCTTATCAACCTAGAAAGCATTTCGACAAACAACATTTTTAATACACATGGATAATCTTGTTGAAGATACATCTAGTCATGAAGCAAGAAAATAGATATATGTATGAGGTCACATGTAATAATGAAAAAATTCTAGAGGTATGAGGTCACATGTAATAATATCTTGCTCATTTTTAGTTGCATTATTTGAAAGTTCATTTCATAATTACATGGATTTCCTTACAATGCTACAATGATCCTAGAGAGTATGGGCTTAGATGTGTAGTGGTAGAGAGACCTAGGTGTTAGATTCCATCATGCATTATTATATTCATATAATTGATTTAATTTTCAATAATCTTAGAGGAGAATAATGTTCAAAATTTATATATTTACAATTATATAAAGGAAGAGTGCATGTAATACAATTGGATTTTAAATATTTGAAGTAAACCATCTACAAATATCCATTTAAGCATGGATTTATAATTCAAATATGGACACCATCAATAAAAAAAATGTGTATTAACCAAATAGACATATAGGCATACATCAATATATGTCGGTATAAGTATAACATATATACAAAATAGCCATATAGGCTAACAAGAATGCCATATAGGTAAACAATGTCAACTATATGTAATACAAAATATAGGCCCACAAATTCCATATAGCCATACAACAAAGGAACCCAATAAAAATTCATTCCCCTCTGGGTGAAGAAAATAAATCACGAGCAACCTTTGGTCTTCAAGGGGATGGAGACACAAATGAGAGTGGCCTACTTCTAACTTGAGGGCTAATCCTCCTATTTAGTTCATCGTGGAGCCTTAGTTGTTACAATAAAAAGCATAAACATTAATGTATAGGAATTAATTTATAAAAAATGAAATATTTAACAAAATAATTACTTACCACCTCCAAATGATCTCTCTCCTTATTTTTCATAGTATCAGGCTCAAGTTGTGGCATTCCAATGTCCTATAGAAACCATGTAGATATAAATTAAACTATAAATCAATAATCATTTATTTTTTAATAATAAACAACTATAACAATTAATGTAATTTGAAATTTACTAATCTGCCTCATACCACTATTAAAGTCATCAAGCTATCAATTGTAGAAGACACACCATGCTCCATTTCCATATGAACATTGGGAGGTGTCTCCACTTGCATCATCTGAAAAATAAAAAAAACATTATTCAATTACAAAAAATAGAATAGTGATGCAGGTCATGGCTTATAATGTATGAGATAGTCAACAAAATTTTTAGTGCTTTAGTAGACATGAATGAAAAATGTGGTAGCATAGTCAAGGTAGTGAACTGTTTGAATTTTTTTTAGTGTACTTTGATAAAATGCTTTGGTAGACATGCATGGAAAATGTGGTAGCATAGATAGGGAAACAAGTTTGAAAAAATTCTTTGAATAAATGTGGTCTCATGGTGATGGAAATCACCATGAAAATACATTTCTTCAAGGCATTTTTTCAATCAACACATTACCTTGTCTATGCTATTGCTTACTATTATGTATTGATAGATTTTTTCCAAGCATCGATAGTTTGTTCGAAAGAACCTATTTTAGGATTTTAGCCATAGCAACAAGGAAGTGAATTGTTTGATAAAATGCTTTGGTAGAAATGTATGGAAAATGTGGTAGCATAGAGAAGGCAGTGAACTATTTGAAAAAATTCCTCAAAGAAATGTAGTGTCATGGTGATGGAAATCATCATGAGACCACATTTCTTTAAGGAATTTTTTCAAACAATTCACTACCTTGTCTATGCTATTTCTTGTACTATTATGCTTTGATATATTTTTTCCAAGCATCCATAGTTTGTTCGAAAGAACTTGTTTTAGGTTTCTAGCCATACGAGCAAGGCAATGAATTGTTTGATAAAATTCTTTGGTATACATGTATGGAAAATGTGGTAGTATAGACAAGGTGGTGAGATTCTTGAAAAAATTCCTCAAATAAATGTGGTCTCATGGTGATGGACATCACCATGAGACCACATTTCTTTGAGGAATTTTTTCAAAAAGTTCATTTCCTTGTCTATGCTTTTTCTTACTATTATACTTTGATGGATTCTTTTCCAAGCATCCATAGTTTGCTTGAAATAACCTATTTTAGGATTTTATCCATAGCAGAAAGAAATTAAACTATTTGATAAAATTATTTGGTAGACATGTATGTAAAATGTGGTAGCATAGACAAGACAGTGAGCTATTCTTTGAGGCACTTTTTCAAATAGTTCACTACCTTGTCTATGCTATTGCTTACTATTATGATTTGATAGATTTTTCCAAGCATCCATAGTTTGTTTGAAAGAACCTATTTTAGGATTTTAGCCATAACAACAAGGCAATGAGTTGTTTGATAAAGTGCTTTGGTAGACATATATGGAAAATGTGGTAGCATACACATGGTGGTGATATATTTGAAAAAAATGCCTCAAAAAAATGTGGTCTGATGGTGATGTCCATCACCATGAGACCACATTTATTTGAGGCATTTTTTCAAACTGTTCATTGCGTTTTCTATACTATTTCTTACTATTATGCTTTGATAGATTTTTTCCAAGCATCCATAGTTTGTTCAAAAGCACTTGTTTTAGGCTTTTAGCCATAGCAGCAAGGTAGTGAACTGTTTGATAAAATGCTTTGGTAGAAATGTATGGAAAATGTGGTAGCATAGATAAGGCGGTGAGATATTTGAAAAAATTCCTCAAATAAATGTGGTCTCATGGTGATGGACATCACCATGAGACCACATTTCTTTGAGGCATTTTTTCTAACAATTCATTTCCTTTTCTATGCTTTTGCTTACTATTATTCTTTGATATATTTTTTCCAAGCATCCATATTTTGTTTGAAAGCACCTAATTTATGATTTTATCCATAGTAGCAAGGAAGTGAACTATTTTATAAAATTCTCTGGTAGAAATGTATGGAAAATGTGGTAGCATAGACAAGGTAGTGAGCTGTTTGAAAAAATACCTCAAAGAAATGTGGTCTCATGGTGATGGACATCACCATGAGACTACATTTCTTTGAGGCAATGTTTTAAATAGTTCACTTCCTTGTCTATGCTATTTCTTACTATTATTCTTTGATATACTTTTTCCAAGCATCCATAGTTTTTTTAAGAGAATATGTTTTAGGATTTTAGCCATAGCAGCAATGAAGCGAATTATTTGATAAAATTCTTTGGTAATCATGTATGTAAAATATGGTAGCACAAAAAAGATAGGGAGCTATTTGGAAAATGCCTCAAATAAATGTGGTCTCACATGGTGATGGATATCACCATGAGACCACATTTCTTTGAGGACATTTTTCAAACAATTCATTGGCTTGTCTATGCTATTGCTTACTATTATGCTTTGATATATTTTTTCCAAGCGTCCATAGTTTTTTTGAAAGCACTTATTTTAGGCTTTTAGCAATAGTAGCAAGGTAGTGAAATATTTGATAAAATTCTTTAGTAGACATGTATAGAAAATGTGGTAGCATAGATAAGGCAGTGAGCTATTTGAAAAAATGCCTCAAAGAAATGTGGTCTCATGTTGATGGACATCACCATGAGACCACATTTCTTCGAAGCATTTTTCAAATAGTTCATTTCCTTCTCCATGATATTGATTACTATTATGGTTTGATATATTTTTTCAACCATCCATAGCTTGTTCAAAAGCACCTGTTTTAGGCTTTTAGCCATAGCAGGTCAAGGTGGTAAAATATTTGACAAAATACTTTGGTAGATATGTATGAAAAATGTGGTAGCATAGATAAGGTAGTGAGTTGTTTGCAAAAATGCCTCAAAGAAATGTGGTCTCATGGTGATGTCATGGAATGAGAAAGGATTGATGTTTTGTGTTGTTGGTGATTAGTATGTGAAGGAATTTTTCGATTTATGCACATAGATTGCATTATTATTTTTCATTCGTACATGATTCAACATTAGACTTGATGGATTTGAGGTAAGTGAGGGGTTTGGGATTGAGGATGGAAAACTCAATAAGATATTTGGATGATTTACGATTAACTTGATGTTGTGGGATGTCATAACCTTTTTTGTACATTGGAGCTTAATTTATTTTACTATTAGTCATTAGAGAATATACCTATAGTTATATTTATTAGATAGGTATTTGGATTAAAAAAAATGGATTGAAAAGTTATGGATGAGGCATTTGGATAGGTAGTGGAGTATACTATTCTATCTTTGATTTTTTATTTAGATGATTTTTTTATATAAATAGGTTTTGTGAGATGGTTTGATGTGGAAGGAAGTCTTGGAAAAATATGGGTTTCCCTTATCAAAGCTAGGATAAGGATAAAAAATAATATATTTTGGGGGATTAATACTATACCTTGTCTTAGTTGCCTCTTTATATTGAGATTTTATAGATGGGTGACTAAATATTATGTGATATTGATATTGAGGTTATAAAGGTGGATGACCACAACTTATAGGCTTTTGATATGGATTGATGGAGGGATAGCTAGAGATTATGGAAAAATTGTTTCCAACCATGTCATCGAAGGATCAAATGTATCCCTCTTGATCCAAAAGACTCACATTATCATCATAAGGGTGATATTTATTTTGAAAATTAAGTATAGTATCATCATCATCATAATAAACTTAGATTACGTGGTCTTCCTTCTCCTTGATAGTCTCATTATACATTTGGTTTGTTGATATTTGACCTTGGGTATGATATGTATAGCTAGTTGTATAAATATTTTATTCATAAGGTTCATTATCTCGTCGATCAAAAAGGATAGTGTAATCATCATCATTAGATAAGGGTTTATTTTTTTACTGGGGAACTCATCAAATTAAGAGTGAAGCATGATTATGAATATGGATTAAGATAAACAATGCAATGATATAGATTGTGGATATAGGTTTTTTTTGGATAGGTTGGTGGATATTTTGATTTGGATGGTGGATTTATTGGACTTGGTAGATAATGGTTTGTATCTAAACCTTATGGGAATGCTGATTTCATGGCATGGTTGTTGGAAGATGGTCAATGCTCCCATTGGGATTTGTGAACATGGACTAACTATCTCCTGTGGATCTGTTAACTTTGGTAGTTGTATCAGGCATTAACAGGTCGATCTTTTGGTGCAACGACAACTGTGGGTGAACAAGTGGTATCAGAGCCAAAGGTGCCGGGTTTGAATCCCCTTAGGTAACATTGAGGGGGAGTTTGTTGGAAGATGGTCAAAACTCCCCTTAGGATTCGTGACATGGACTAACCGCCTCCCATGGATCCACCAACTGTGGCAATTGTATTGGGCATTAACAGGTCGATCTTTTGGTGCAATGACAACTGTGGGCCAACAATGGTAACATACAAGAGTTTTTTTGAGAAAGTTATTGAAACATATATATTTTCTTAGATGATACATGAGACCACATTTCTTTGAGGCATTTTTTCAAATAGTTCACTGCCTTGTCTATGTTATAGCTTACTATTATGCTTTGATATATTTTTTCCAAAAATCCATAACATAGACAAGGCTGTGAACTATTTGAAAAAGTGCCTCAAAAAAATGTGGTCCCATGGAATTCCATGACAAGAAAATGCAATTGGTAGATGCTCCTAGTTATTAGTTATGAAATGTGAAGTAATTTCATAACTCCTTGTGTTGAATTTCTAAAAAACTATATTGTAATTGAAATTTTGACATCTATCTACATCTAGTTATTAATTATGCAATATGAAGTAATGCTTTGAGTTTGAAATATGTGCAATGAAATGTAATCAACAATATAAATATAAAATACATTTTTTTTCTACAATTCATTAGTTAAACTCTTTATTTTATTACCTAAGTAAAGCTTCGATGTACACCTCCACTAGGATGTGTTTCCATCAAATCTCCAATATTAACCTATTCAACATCCAAAATCAGATATAAGAATACCACTCATATAACAATGTTATTCACATGTAATATTTATAAATATTACTAGTTACATACCGATGTAGTACATGTCGTCATGTAAAAGGGAGGAGAAGGATTGCTGAAAACTACATGAATGTTATGACCCTAAAATTTTATTATAATCATTAAACTAAATTAGTTAATATTGCATTTCAAAAATGAAATTTAATAAATTAAATTCAATGAAATTTCTAACATTTACCTAATTATTGAGGCTAAATGCCTCATTAAGGAGGGAATATGTCATCACCAACTTCTTAGCTATATATGTAGCCTAGACACCTATGTCTTGAATACATGTGGGGTCATAAGCACAGGGTGTTCTGCAAGCCTAAAAAATAAAGGGTGGATGTTGGAAAATGTGCCTCAATCTTACTAGCATGTAAACTCTTGAAAGAGAAAAGTCAATGAGACCCTCTAGAAGTTTTACCAACTAGCAGCTATGTTCTAAAAATTTGAAGTGCTCAGGTCACTGAGACTTTGGTTCTATCTTGCCGACGAGAGTCATCGGCAAGACATGTCAATTGCTGTGAAACTTCCATCTCATTCCACCCAAAAAGATCTCCTGCCGATGGGTTGGTTTCTAATGGTTATCGGGGAGACTCATGGAAACATAAGTCATTGAGGAGAGGCATGAACATTCAAAATGACTTATTCCGACTGAGTATGTCTCGCTGAGGTTTTACACATTGGCGACGATTATCATCGGGGAGACTCTTGGCTAATAGGTTTGCATTTGGTAAGAACTCTTGCCGAAGGATGTGGTCTCGCCGACAGACTGGTGCATTCGATATGACCTCTTGGTGATAGTGTTTCTCTCTACGACTATTCTGTGCTAGGTATGATGTCTCACCAATAATGATGGTATTGCCAATAGAGCTACATAAGTTGAACATCGGTGTGAAGTCTTAGCAATATTGTTTGTCTCACCGATGACTGTGGGGACCACTTGGAATTCTGGGAAGCTCGTTAGGAATATTGTAGATTCCATTTTGATTTTGTGGATTTGTACAAGCGGTGAACATGTGTCATGGTAGGGACCACAAGGAACAATCAACAGGCTGGTACATTCGGTATGATCTCCTGCCAATGGTTGTAGTCTCACCAACAGATATGATATGAGCTCTTACCGGTAACGACAGTCGGGCATTGTGGCATTAGGGAGACACGGCCTAGTGTCTCACTGACATGTGACACAGTTAGAATGCCTTGACCGAATGACTATCCTACGTGGTTTTTTTTTGACCAATCAGAGAAGCAGAATGTAAACCGTTAGCAGTTGGACTATTGTGATTGTGATCAAGGGAAAATTCTAAACTATTAAGTGGTTAGCACAATAACAATAAAATTCCTATGAAAATAACAAAGTACAAAGGAAGTGAAGTGAAGACAAAAGGGATGAA
This sequence comes from Sequoia sempervirens, assembly GCA_007258455.2. Classification (NCBI taxonomy): domain Eukaryota; kingdom Viridiplantae; phylum Streptophyta; class Pinopsida; order Cupressales; family Cupressaceae; genus Sequoia; species Sequoia sempervirens. The sequence continues at coordinate 437,334,292 of VDFB02271358.1, read as the reverse complement.
GTTACCCTAAGTCTCCACCTTCCATGATTAACCTTTGTTACACCTCCTAGCTTGCAGATAAATAACAATGCCCTCAGATTTATGTGAGCAGCTATGACTAAAGACTAAGCCCTATGCAAGTGTTGAAGGATTTGCAGAAAATAAAATAACCCTACAATGGACTAAAATGCCTATGACTGTAAGTGACTATAACCCTAAGTTGATAGCAAATTGACATAGACTAAGAGTGCAAGAAGTCAAGAGAGCAAGAGAGCCAGGAAGCAAATGAGAACAAAATTGCCCTTTTATGAAAACTGCAATTTTGAACGTGTGGCCAGGATGAAAAGGTGACAAGAACCCTAAGATCAATGCTTAAGATTGAATGTTGCTGTGTGCATTAGGGTTAGGTCAAAATTAGGGCAACAAGTAGGAATGAAGGGTCAAGATTGAATTATAAAATAATTCAATCAATGGTCGAAATTAAATGAGATGTCAAAAGTCAAGAATTAATTTGGAAGATAAGGCTGGCACGGACAAAGAGGTTGCTGGAGAAATTAAATAATAAAATTTATTTACTCCAGGTGACTAGTAAATAATTAAATAATAAAGACATTATTTAATTATGGAAGAATGTGACAAAAGAATTATTTTGAATTTAAATAATGATTTAATTCAAAATTCAGGAGAATTGGCTAAATTGAATAAATCAAATTTATTTAATTTTAAAGAGAGAAAAAGCTAATGAATAATTAAATAATTAGGATAATTATTTAATTATAGTGGGAAGTGGACAAAATTAAATAAATAAGAATTTATTTAATTTTTAGAAGGGGATTTAATTAGTGTAATTAAATAAATAAAATTTATTTAATTAATTAAGACATAAATGACAAAGGGAAATTAAATAAATTATAAAATCATTTAATTAAAGGAAGACTTCTAGATAATTAACGACGACAGATAAATAACGCCTACCATTTATTTTAATAACCGCCTATAATAAATTCAAGATTTAATCAATCAAATAATTACGGACTATTTAATCAATAGTCGAATCGTGGATCTCGCCGACATAATTAAATAACTTTAATTATGCTGGTGACGAAAAGTTGGTAAAACGTAGTTTCGCGCTCTGCGCCATTTTGTTGTTCACATTTTGCCTCTCTTTGTCATAATGTCGCTTGTCGTATTGTGACAAAGAAAAATGGATCAAGAATATGCCCCAGTGAAGGTACGGAGTATTCTTGCCCCCTCGGGAAATTTTCAAATTTTGGGTCAGCGGCAGAAAAATTTGCAAAAGGTCCCGATAAATCAATTTGATGGCCAGAAAAATAGTGGCACAGTTGGTTTCAGATTCTGACATGTTTAAAGCAACTTACGGGGAGGTCAAAGGGGCGAAAATGAGCCTCCAGTATAGACTGCAGTTGAAAAATGTCATTTTCACCCTATAAATAGGTGGTCAAAGGGGTAAAAGTCAATTCACTTTCACTATTCACCTTGTAAATCCTGAGAGCTCAGAGCGAAAGACGTAGTAGCTACGATGGTTATTCCAGTGATAGAGCACAGCGGAGAGATCGTGAGGACCTTCAGACGGCCAGAGAGCTCAAGACCGGCGGTATGTACCCTAAACTTGTTTTCTCATTTTCTCGATTTACGTGCTTTTTAATGCTTTCTAGGTTAGTCAACGGACGCGCCGCAACGCATATGCGGTCGCGTAAGCCGCAAGTGACTTCACGTTCGCCACATTTGATGCATCGCGACGCAAGTGCATAGAACAAACGAGCCACACTGGCGGTTTGTGCCGCATTCGATTTTTGGTGCAACGCAAGTGCTTAACCGAATCGCAATTGACCGCTCAAAAGCCGCAATCGCGATGTTGCGACGCAACTGATTATTTCAATGCCGCAAGTGAAATGCCGCGCCGCATTCACAATGTGGCGACGCAAACGCCTGAATTCGCGATGCAAGTGTAATTAAGCGACGCACTTGACTGGTTCAGATGCATTTGATTTTTTGAACAACGCATTTGTGTATTTGCAACGTAATTGCATTTTTGTGACGCATTTGCCTGTTTTCTTACTTTAACTTGTTTTAATGCTTTCATGCCCTAAGTTATTTTTCGTGATGGTCACAGTTGTCCAAAAAGGTGCTAATGCAGTGTTCATCTTTTTGCAGAGGCAGCTTGCCCCTATTTACACGAGGGAGAGCAGACCGAGGACCTTTTGGTTTGGCAATCAGCTAGGCCCACGAGAGTGGCGACGATTGATGAGACTCGGCTTATTCCATGTTGCGTTTATGCCCGCCATTCGGGCGAACAGGGGTTTGCTGACGGCGCTGTGCGAGACATGGAATTTTGAGACCTATTCCTTTCACCTGCCGACAAGTGAGGCTACGATTACTTTGGAGGACGTCTACCGTATTCTCTGAATTTTGATTCGAGGGGAGCGGATCGTGTACGATCCCCGTCATGGTGAGCAGACCTTCCAGGCGTACTACCAGGATCAGGGTGCCAGACTCGGCATTGAGGGTTACGAGATCCATTGGGATTTCTTGGTAGAGCATTACAGTCGCTTTGATGCATTTTTTGCGACTTTGATTGGTGGGATTTTGGTACCTGACCAACGAGGACACGAATTTTCGATTGGTTGGGGGGATGTCATGGTTAGGATGCGGCGGGACAGGACAATTTATGCATGGGGTCCCTGTTTGCTAGGGACACTTTATCATCAGCTGCATGACGTTGTGTACAGGAGAGGAGAATCTCCTGTGGGACCACACTGATGATGATCTGGGCATGGGAGCGTATTGCCATATTCTGCCCTCCTATCGACAGACCACAGCTAGCCGAGGGGATGCCTTACTCCTACTACTATGCTGGCGCATTACAGCAGACCCGTATGGGTGAGACAGGGTGGTGGCGGCATCGGATTGATACCATGGTGACCTTCATCTGGAGACCCTACAGGGATTGTGAGGCATGGGATGATGAGGATGATCATCTCAGTTTCTGCAGGCAGTATCGATACCTCATTGGCCGGACAGTACAGACATCGTTGATTATTGAGATGTACCTGCCACAGCATGTACTGAGACAGTTTAGGGAGCAGCAGGATGTACCCATGGGGACGGCAGAGTATGCCCAATCATCCAGAGAGTATGCATGGGGGCCGGCCATCCCAGTGGCCTTCGCGACACAACAGATAGATGAGCTAGTAGCCCAGGCTTGGGGTTGGAGAGGTGGAGCAGCAGATCCAGGTACCACACCAGCCTATGATTTATGGTGGCAGGCACGCCGACCCGTGCCATTGACAGATCCTAACGGGCCAGCACCAGTTGACAGGCGGTCAGTGATTCCACGAGTGCCGCGAGCTAGACGAGGGGGCAGAGGCAGAGGCAGAGGCAGGGGCAGGGATGGAGATGGAGGGAGGGGTGGTGATGGAGGGAGGGACAGAGGCAGGGGTGATGATGGAGGGCGAGGTGGAGATGGAGGCTGGGGTGATGATGGGGGTCGAGGTGGAGATGGAGGCCGTGGTGGAGATGGAAGTCAAGGGGGAGATGATGGTGGAGACGGCAGGAGGTGACGACGGGACGGACAGGTACCAGGTCACAGGTTGCGACAACGTGTAGCGAGGGTAGCATTAGATGCTATCCCTGAGGTTGGTGAGGAGGGGGAGATGGAGGAGCAGCCCAGACAGGAGAGAGAGGGCGAGGGGAGACAGGAGGGGGAGCTAGAGGTGGGGGGACAGGAGGAGGCAGAGGGGGAGAGACAGGAGGAGGATGTCAGGGCACCAGAGGTGGATGTGGCAGGGGAGGAGGAGGCAGAGGGGGAGAGACAGGAGGCGGAGGTGGCAGGAGAGGAGGCGGGGGTGGCAGGAGAGGAGGATGATGATGATGACGAGGAGGACGAGGCCATAGGTGAGGTAGAGAGAGTCTTGAGATGGCAGATGGTGGAGGGTGAGGAGGAGATACCATCTTTAGAGTTGCCACCAGATGCTGCAGCTGATCAGTGAGTGGTCGATCTATAGTAGAGATTAGATGCCAGCCTGGCACAGGTGAGGTCACTACAGTCAGCACTAGAGGTAGCCCGTGTAGAGCGGGATCAGGCAGTGATTCGCCAGTAGGATTCAGCGCGATGGTGCACAGAGTTTGCGGCCCTATGTACAGGACCCATAGGAGACATGGCTCGGGAACTTGCGAGGGTGAGCACCAGGTTGGGACAGTACAAGACCCTCTACGAGAAGGTAGTGCCACCAGAGCAGCGAGATCCTACCTTGTCTCGATCACAGACGAGGACAGGTAGTGGGCACAGGTCAGGTAGTGGCAGTGGTACCAGGAGCCATACCAGTGTCAGAGGGTCGACTTCCATAGGACACACATCAGGCCACAGATCACATCACTCCTGCAGGGATACTCTGAGTCATCATTCGGGGCACAGTCAGGGTTCCATTGGTTCAGCACAGAGGTCAGTACAGGGTCAGCCACCAGTGATAGATCCTACCACTTCTCAGAGTCCAACAGCGATGACCTCACAGGTGTTCCATACTGTCACGATGATGCCTTCATTCGTAGTTCTCTCATCTTCACAGACACAGACCACTACAGGACCATCCATTGCTTCAGAGCCAGTGACAGGGCCTCAGCCACCATCATATTCGTCACCCCGAGGGGATGATGAGAGCCTACCCTAGGGGCATATTTGTATTTGGACACACTATGTTTATTGTTGAGCCTGCGAGCTCCATTTTTGGGATATCCATTGACTCTATTCTGTGACATTGCATATTTTTTGAGATGATATTATATGATGATGCAGTTTTGATGTGGCCTATGTGTGTTATGTGATGTTCTATGCATTACGTGTGTATGATATATGATGCTTAATTTATGATGCCATTTATGTATTATGATGTCTATGTTGTGATTTTTGATGCCATGATGATGCAATATTCGTATGCTTATGTTAATGATGTGCATGATGCATTTATGTAAAAGATGCAATGATGAAGATTATGTTAATGCAATGTTTGTGATTATGTATATGATGTAATGCCATGTATGATATTATTTAATGCCATGGATGATGTATGTATGGACCTAATGCAATGGATATATCATGTATGCACTTATGTTTTTGAATGACACAGGATATCATCGCAAGATGGATGAGAGAAGATGGCGGGATTGATGAGAGAAGATGACCAGACCAAATAGGAGAAGATATGAGACCTATGAGAAGATACAAATCCTTCAAGACTTTACTATAGGATTTTTAATATTCGTTGCTCTTTAATCATCATTGGGAAAACTGTTGTAATGGTCAACAAACACCAAGATATGACGTAGATCTAGGTGTGCAAGGTCGTACCATTACCCTAGACAAAATAGTCATAGACAAGGATGAGTATGACTCATACTAGGAGCGTGCTTGCCCTAGTCTTGTTGTCATCATCAACCACAAGCAGAAAAAGACATTGACCAATCATGAAACGTCGTTGCTTCTCTAAATCCTGTTGCCAGGACATCCTTGAGAAACTAGTGACATGATTGTCGAAAAAAAAAAAAAACATGAAGTCTCTATCATGATATGTCGTTGCTTTTCTAAATCCCAAGATTAGGATCTCGCTGAGAAGCTAATAGTCATGCGTGTCAATTGTCATGCTACGTCGCTGCTTCTCTAAATCCTGCTTAGTGGGATCTCGCTGAAAAACTAATAACATGATAAAAGATGAAAAGACAATTGCCAAGTGTTTGTCAAGTGCATCTGGATGTCCATTGTTCTGATGCCAAGGTGTCATGTTTGACGATGTCAAGATGTCTGAGTGTTTAAAGTTTTGATTGACCTTGAAAATGTCGAGACTTGGTGGATTCAGGAAGGACACATCCTGAATGATGCCGAATGTTGGGAGGATTTGATCCCTAATGGTCGTAAGGGGTACCTCGAAATAATGACGATGCCTAGGAAGGACACATCCTAAAGCATAAATGACAGAGTTGGTTCTTCAGAAGGACTCATCTGAAGAATGCTAATGTTAGGAAGAGTGATCCTTAGATGTCAAGAGGATCGCTCGAAAGGCCGAATGATGATGACGACGCCTAGGAAGGACACATCCTAAGGCGTAAATGACAGAGGTTATCTTTCAGAAGGACTCATCTGAAGACTAACCCAAAATTTGACAGTTTGACCGGTTATAATGATTTGACTTGCTTTGACTTGTGTTTGATTGAGGTTGACTTGTTGTGACCGAGGTTGACTTGTGTTTGATTATATGCCGATATTGTCTTGATGAGAGTGTCATGTTGAATAAAAGATTGCTTTACTTTGTTTCAGGAGTTTTCCCATTTGGAAATTGATTGAAGATTTTCTTTGACGTGTGTGCCATTGTAGTGTCATGAACCCTAATGGACTGACCTAGTGTGGCCTCGGGGGCTCATCGATAGATGGCCTTGCCTACGTCATACACTCAGAGACCTCGTAATTCGACAAAACCAATGACTTTGTCTTGATGAGAAAAGATTGCGCCATGATTTATTTTGACAAACCTAATAGGACTGACCTAATGTCTCAGGGACTCAAGTATGAGTCTTGCCTACGTAGCAAATGCACAAAGACAACGTAGTTCGGACAATGACATAGACTTATTGACTTGATTGACTTAGACCAGAGATGACAATGCACTTGTGTGTCGTGCGCGGTCGAATGTTTTGTTTGGTTTTCTCCAGGACGTTTTATGATTTTTAGGTCTTTTTTCAGGACATTTTATGATGTTTTTGTCTTTTTTAGGACTTTTTATGATGTTTTTGTCTTTTTTCAAGACATTTTATGATGTTTTTGTCTTTTTTTAGGACATTTTATGATTTTTTGTCTTTCTTCAGGACTTTTTATGATGTTTTTGTCTTTCTTCAAGACTTTTTATGATGTGTGATAAACATTTTGCCCCCAGTCAGGGTTAAGACTTAACCATTTGCAAGGGATACGGATAGGATGCTGTTGACTTGCTGGACCAACAGACGTTAGGGCTTGATGTCAATCCTTCATCCACTAGGACAGGTAGAGTAGGATGTGATGGTGACTTGCGAAATAACAACGAAGATAGCTTTCATCCTAAGCCAAGTTTAGACCAAGTGACAATAGATGACAGAGCAATGATTGATTACGCATGGTGCCTGTTTGCCAGGTTTTCACCATGGTACTTGTCCAAAGCGCCTGTTTGCCAGGTTTTCACTATTGGACGAATTATTTTTCTTTTTACTATTTTTATGATGTTTTGATTTTTTTTTTGGTGTCACCAAGACGCCTATTTGCCAGGTTTTCATCAAGGTGACGATTTTTTCATTTTTCATTTTTTTTGTATTTTAGGGCCCTCCAGCTTTGTCCTCTAATGCTATGCGTAGAACTTTCGGAGGTGTAAACTATTGATGGGCTCAGTCAATTGTTCCCCATCTGGAGTTGCTAGTTGATATGCTCCAGAACCAAAAGAAGATATGATGATATATGGACCCAGCCAGTTTGGTTCAAAATTTCCTGGCTTTTCTCTGTCTGCTTGGTTCTTAGGGTTCTGCATGAGAACCAGGTCGCCAATGTCGAACTTTCTGACCATGACCTTTTTATCGTAGCTGCGACAAAGGCGGTTTTGATATGCCGGAGGTGATTCTGTGAGTTTTGTCTTCTTTCGTCCAGCATTTCCAGCTCGTGCAAGCGTGATTGTCGGTATTCCTCTTCATTAGTTAGACCCTTCAAAGAGACCCGTAGTGAAGGAATTTCAACCTCAATGGGTAAGATGGCTTCTGCGCCAAAAACCAGGGTGAATGGGGTAGCTCCTGTAGGCGTACGAATGCTAGTTTGGTAAGCCCACAAAGCAGGGTTAAGTTGTATGTGCCAATTGTGGCGAGCGTCATTGATAGTCTTTTTAAGGATCTTGATAATGGTTTTATTCGACGCCTCAGCTTGGCCGTTTCCTTGGGGGTAGTATGGGGATGAAAAGTGGTGTTGGATATGGAATCGCTCACATAACTCACGTACATCTTGGTTTTTGAATGGATGTCCGTTGTCAGTGATGATGGACTGTGGGAGGCCATACCGGAAAATGATGTAATTGAGGATAAACTTTGATATTTGTTTCCCAGTAATGTATGTCAATGGAATGGCTTCAATCCACTTTGTGAAATACTCGATGGCGGTGATAATGAATTTATGGCCGTTGGAGGAGGTTGGATGAATCTTACCCACGAGGTCGAGTCCCCATTGAGCGAAGGGCCACAGAGAAGTGATTGGCCGAAGTTCTTGTGCTGGAGCATGGACCAAATCACTATGGATCTGACACTTGCGATAGGTTCTGACATATTCTATTGCATCTTTTTCCATTGTTGGCCAATAATATCCAAGTCTCGTTAGTTTCTTAGCCAGAGTAGGACCGCTCGAATGAGATCTGCATATACCGTCGTGCACTTCTCGTAAGGTCGTACATGCTTCATCGGTGTCAAGACATCTAAGGAGGGTATTGTCGAAACTACTGTGGTATAGGGTGTCACTGATAATGGCATACTTGCGGAAGTTCCTAATGAAGGACTTCCTTTGGTTATTGGATAGGTTCGATGGAAGGGTGTGAGTCTTGAGATAGTCATAAATGTCCTGATACCAAGGAGAGTTGGGACCAACAAGTTCACAAACCATTTTGACTCTGGGATATCATATGCCGGTATCAACAGCTGTTCTACTAGGAACTCAAATTGTGACACATTTTTAGGGATGTCCAAGAGAGAACTAATAGTAGCCATTGCGTCGCTGCCTTATTCTGTACCCTGGGGATTTGTTCAAAAGACACTGATTGGAAGTATGTTAGGAAGCTATCCACCATCCTCTTGTAAGGAAGCAACTTCTCATCCTTTGTTTCATAGTCACCATTCACTTGTTTGATTACTAGCTGGGAATCCCCAAAGACAAGCAATGTCTGAATTTTCCATTTGATTGCCAACTTGAGACCTGTAACTAGTGCTTCGTATTCGGCAATGTTGTTTGTGCAAGGGAAAGTGATTCGAAATGACTTAGGAATTGAATCCCCTTGTGGTGTGATGAACAAGATTCCAGCCCCTGAGCCATGACCAGTGTGGGACCCATCAAAATACAGCTTCCATGGTGTTTCTGGTTCCGTGTGAAAGATGGACTCGTTAGGAAAATCAGTTACCAACGGATAAGAGGCTTGCATTGGCGCATCTGCCAGTTGATCTGCTATTACTTGCCCTTTGATTGCCTTGCGTTCAACATACTATATGTCGTACTCACTTAGGATCATGACCCATTTTGCCAATCGGCCTATTAACGCTGCTCGACTTAATAGGTATTTCAATGGGTCAATTTTGGCAACTAGTTGTGTCTGATGATTGAGCATATAATGCCTTAGTTTTTGGGCTGCAAAGACAACTGCGAGGCATGCACGTTCGATGTATGTGTAATTTAGCTCGTAACCGATTAGTGTGCGGCTGATGTAGTAGACTGCTCTTTCTTTCCCTTCATGATCATTTTGGGCTAGTAATGCCCCCAGTGCTGAACTAGTGGTCGAGATGTATAGAATTAATGGCTTTCCATGAATAGGCGACATGAGGACTGGTGTTGATAGCAGGTAATCTTTGATTTGCTGGAAGGCCTGTTGACATTTATCTGTCCATAAAAAGGGGACACCTTTGCGTAATAGATACTGGAATGGGTGGCACTTATCTGCCAATTGAACTATGAAGCGGCGAATAGATTGCACTCTGCCTTGCAGGGTTCTAAGTTCACTGATCCCTCTAGGTGGAGGCATGTCTATGATTGCTTTAACCTTTGCCGGATCAACCTCTATGCCTCTTCGGGAAACTATGTACCCCAATAGCTTACCTGATGTGACGCCAAAAACACATTTCTTAGGGTTTAACTACACCTTGTACTCTTCTAGTCTCTTGAAAATTTTGTCAAGTACCTTCAAATGATCTTTCCTTGTTGCTGATTTGGCCAATAAGTCATCTACATAGTCTTCCATTATATTGTGCATCATATCATGGAAGATCATGGTCATAGCCCTTTGGTATGTGGCACCTGCATTTTTGAGACCGAAGGGCATGACGTTCCAACAGTATGTACCCCATGGGCAAGTAAATGCTGTTTTGTGTTGGTCCTCAGGAGCAATGCGAATTTAATTATAACAAGAGAAACCATCCATGAGGGATAGCATCTCGTGTCCTGCAGTTAGATCAACTATGATGTCAATGTTGGGCAAAGGAAAGTCATCTTTTGGGCATGCTTTATTTAGGTCTCAGAAATCTGTACATACCCGAATTAGTCCATTTGGCTTTGTCACCGATACTAGGTTGGAAATCCATTCAGCATAATCTATAGACCTTATGAATCCGGCATCCAGTAATTTCTTTAACTCGGCCTTAACCAATAGAGCAACTTGTGGGTGCATTTTGCGCAATTTCTGCTTGACTGGTTTAGCATTGGGTACTAGTGGAAGATGATGTAGAACCAGTTTGGGGTCCAATCCTGACATGTCGATGTAGGACCATGCAAAGTTTATTTTCCATTCTGCAAAGAATTTATGAAATTCCGATTTCTCTTCATCTGTCAATGATGCCGCAAATAGGACCATCTTGGGGTCTTCTGGAGTCGAAATGTTATCCTCTATGGTGTCCTCAACAAGCATGGCTGATCTCTCCTGTTGTACGGGGAGAAAGTCTAGTCCTCCATCTTTGGGCGCCTCCGAGAGGTTTTCACCAGCAGATACGTCCTTTGTTTTTACTATTTTACCGTCAAGAGGTGCCTTTCGGTTTTCACCTAGAGACGTTTCATTTTTTACTTTACTTTTACTTTTGCAACTAGAGGACTGAACCGTCTCACCGAAGTATGCCGTGTAGTCTAGATCAATAGCAAATCCTAATTTGTGATCCCCACTAGGTATGCCTTCACGTAATCCCATGAATTCAGCAATGGCTTCATCATTTTGGAATGTGTCTAGAACTGGCGGTCCTTGTTGGTCCCAATCGACTAGTTCAGAGTAGACTAATGAAATGCCATCGTCAAGGCTAGTGAATTCAGGTGAGGATGCTGATAGCATACAGATGGATGCATTGATGTTGTAGATGAGGTTATCATCGTCCAAATCGACATCACAATCTATCTAGTATTCTCCTTCACTAGTGTCATATTTGTTGTCATAATAAGGGGTGAAGGTTTGACAGCCCTGGCTATCAATGTCATCTGATACTTCAGATAGATTAGACTGAGGGGGTTCAGATGGTGGTTGTTGCATGTCATGAGAAGTGTTAGTGGGATTTTGACTGTTTGGTGCCCACTCAATTTTGAATGTTTTCCAAAATCGTTGTTCAGAGGTCAATTGCCCTGGTTTGACAAACAAGTCATCAAGACAACAGTCACTTAGGGATCGTTCAGAGCCAAATTCCCACTCGTGGGAGTCTGTTTCGGTTAGGTATTCCCTAGTAGTCTCAACACTTTCAGAAGCATGTACTCGCTCACTGGAAAGTTCATGGGTACGTCGATCGTCATTGTCGAGTGATCCAAACCCTAATCCAAGATACTTCAGAGTTTGGAAAGTTTCTATGGGTTCCCTTCGATCAGTTTTATTTTTCCAAGGCCACTAGTACCATCGTAGCCTTTAGCCTTCATGATATTGTAACCCTTGCCATATTTCTGGACTGGTAGTGGAGGTAGTGAGACTGTATCCTTATAGATCCATCCTGTGATGTCGGTAAGGTCTTCATCACTCATGTCTCCCCACTTGATGAAAACTGTATTCGGTGGAACTTTGAATGTTTCTTGCGGTTCCATTTTGAAACATGGTCAACCATATATCTTTGGAGGAGTAGGTATTGTAGTTATGCTGTATGCTGTATTTAGTTTGAACTCTCCGCAGCCGAGGTCCTGGATTTTATCAGTTGATTCGGGCTTAGGGTTGGTGGAGGGTTGTGATATGTCAGAAGACGTGGATGGAGTGGATGTGGAAGATGACCCGAGCATGGAAGGGTCAATGTATTTGGACGAGGAGCCAGGTGCTTCCCGGTTAATAGGTACTTGGTTTTCAGAGATACCCCTTAAATTGGTATAATATTGGAAAGGGTTGGGGTCTCCGTATATGGTTACTTCCGTACCATCAAAAGGAAACTTGAGGCATTAGTGGTATGTCAACTGAACGGCCTTTAAGGCGTGGATCCATGGGCGGCCAAGTAAGATGTTGTATGGTAGTTCCAAATCCAGGACCTGGCAAGTTGTGTCGACAATGAGTGGTCCCACTCTGATAGGGAGAGAGATAACACCTCGCGAAGAGCGTTCCTCGTCATCATATGCTTTGATCACTATGATTTTTGTTGGGTCTACGCATGCATCAGAGAATCCAAGAGCCTTAACTAGTTTAAGGGAGCATATATTCAACCCTGCTCTGCCATCTATTAATACCCGTCTAACCTTGTGCTTGTGGACAAAAAATTCTGTGTAACACATCATTGTGGTTTGTTTTAGATGATGAGTAATCCTGATCTGAGAAGGTGACATGGTGCGGCGTGGTGAGATATCCCACCATAGTTTCAAACTGATTGACATCAATGTCCTTCGGGACCGACGACTCTAAGAGAGTTTTATCTAGGATTTCTTTGTGTGCGGGAGAAATACGAAGCAACTCAAGGATAGATATTTGCACAGGAGTCTTTCCTAGTTGGTCAATGAGATTGAACTGACTTTTGGGTTTCCATTGTTGTGGGGTTGAGACAGGTTTTGGTTGTTTAGCAGATGAAGCTGGTTGTGATTGCTTAGCAGATGGACCTGCTACAGTGATCTTGGCTTGTCCAGGGGGAGGTGGACCAGCTATAGTGACCTTGCCACTTCGTGTAGTAGCATTGCACTGTGGTGCTCTCCTGATCGTAATGGTGTTGATATATTCCTCATCCGTTCTAACATTATTTATTATTGGTCCACCAGAGTAATCGTACTTGGCTCGGGTGAAGTTAGCCTGGTTTTGTGGCCCTGAAGTGGAAGCATTATGGGGACCATGATCCTGTAGTGGATTCTTGTGGATAGTATGATCTGAGTTGGAATTGAATTACGATCCACCTACTTCGATGGTGCGATTTTCGATGAGGTCTTGGATTACATTTTTCAGTTGTCAACATTTGGAGGTTGTATGCCCTTTGACTCGATGGTATTCGCAAATTGTGTTGTCATCCCACCATGCTGGTTTGAATTGTCCTGGGTCATAAGGTTTTATTTCTGAAAGTATGATGACTCCATGTTGGATGCATTTCTTGAGGACATCTGCAATGGGTTCACCTAAATTGGTGTATGTGCGACCCCTAGGGAATTGTCTTAGTTGACGATATTGTGCTTGTCGGTTTTGATCATTTTGACTGTTTGAAGGAGTATTGGGGGGAGGTGTCAATGTCGTTGTTGGTCTATTTTGTTGTTGCACCCCTTTCAGAGCCAATACGGGACTTGCAGTCTTGGCGTCGATGACACCATCATTTGTAACATGTTTATTCTTGACCCAGTATTTGTTTTTGTCAGCGGGTGGGTTGGTGTTTGTGTTTTTGGAACCATACCTCAGTTCTCCCTTTGTGATAAGGGATTTCTCAATTTGGACCCCCTTTTCCACTAATTTTGTGAAGGTTGTGCAACAATGTATTTGCAATGCGAATTTGAGGGGCCCTAGAAGTGTTTGGACAAACATGTCAACCTTTTCTCTTTCAGGAATGTCAATGTGGCATCGACTAGCGAGGCTTCTCCATTTTTGAAAGAACGGGATAAATGTCTCACCCGACTCTTCTTGTGTGAGATTGCATAAGCTAGTGATAGAGGTGTCCATGTCAATATTGTATGCGTAATTTTTTATGAACCTTCTTTTGAGCTCATCCCATGTCTGGATATCTTTTTGCGTTGAAAACCATTCAAGGGCTTGACCTGCCAAACTTTTGGAAAAAAGTCTCATCAAGTATGTGGGTTCGTAGGCGATATCCATACAGTTAGTTGCGAATTCGCAAAGATGTTCAATGGGATTTGCCTTGCCTTTATATTTAGTGAAGTTGGGTGACACATATCCTGGCGGAAATGCGGGCATACGTAAGTTTGTGTCAAATGGGTATACATCCAGATCATATGATATTTTGGATTTCCCGCCTGTGATGAGCATGTTTTGCGTTTCTTCGCCATATCCCGCACTGTTGTTTTGAGTTCATCTATGGTAGGGTCATTTACATTTCCATACATTGGATTGCCTGGTACACCATGTGTTCCTGCGTGAGTATAGGTCTATTGTGGCGGTACGGGTTGTTGCGGTACGTATGACGTGTGTTGTTGGTATTGGAAGTTGTGATTAGGTGCATGTTGATGAGTGTGAACGTTGGATGAGTATGTTGGAATGTGTCCCCTAGCTATGCGTGTCGTTATTTGGGGGATGTTGTGACCATGAATGTTAGGATGTATCGACAATGTCATGGGTTGAGTTATTTGGCCACTTTGTGTGAATTGCTGATTTTGCACAAGGGGAACATTGGTATTTGTACCTTGGGAGGTAATGACGTTTGACTGTGTTGTCGTGTTAACATTTTGTTGTTGTCCTTGTATAAAGATATGCCCTGTGGCTCCTCCCAAAGGATGTTGTGAATTACTACTGAACGATTTTGTTGAAGTTGTGTTCATGGTAGTAGATGTAGTTGTCAAGGGGGGGTTGTGATGACTTGATGATGCCCCCATTGTATTTACTGTTGTGATAACAGGAGGATTGGAATAATTTTCCGATGATGTCAAGGAGCCAAGAGTGGTTGTATTTAATTGGGGTAGTGTTGTGGATGTTGTGGATGATTGTGATCCCCCAATAGATGTAGCATTTATTGTATTGGAGATGTTTGGGATGTTGGATGTGGTATGCAGTATTGTGGTGTCAAAAGGGATGTTGCTTGTAGTATTTAGGATTTGACCACTGTGTGAGATGTTATGAACATTGTTGGCATTAGGGTCATGTAATGTGTTAATGTCAAATCCTGGTGGTAACTTAGCTCCTTCACTCAAGAGCATAGCTACGAATCTGTTTCTATCGTGACGTGCTATTGTTTCAGCCAACTGATAGGCCTCTGGGTCTTGTGTCAATGCTTCTATGTGTTCTTGAAGTAGTTGACCGTTTTCATCTCTTTGCATGTAGCGTTCGAATGAGTTGTTAGGTAGGGATTGTGTTGTCCCTAGAGGTTGATTGTCTAGATTGGTAAAGGGATCGTTCGCGGTCCACTTTGAGTCATGTGGAGGACTGTTGGGATCTCATCCAAAGTTTTCCATTTGTCTCTTGTGCTTTTGAAGTTTGGTTTCGACCATAAATGAGATTGCTCAAAGGGAATGTTCACTAAATGCAAGTATGACACTAGGTGAAATCTAAGGTTCAAATTAACGACTAAAATGACCACTATTTTTGGATTTTTGTGAATAAGGTATGCAATGTGGATGCAATGTAAGATGAGGTTATCTAAGCACTTCTAAGCTTGACCTTTGTTTTTGATTTGGACTGCTAGAGGACTTTGTTGTTAATGACAAGTTGACAAGATGACTAATGAGTCTTCCTAACTAGACTTTTGAGTTGGAAGAAATCTCACAAAAGAGGACAATGACTAAAAGGATGTTTGATAACTTGGTCCAAAAGGGTCTAATTTCAAAAACAATGATTTTGCCAAGGGGTGCTTAAGATTTGCCTACTCCTAAGCATGCAAGATATGAGCCTAGGGACAACGTAATGTTGAATGTATGATACTAAATGGGGTGAGGTATGAAACCTAAGGTGATCAATGCAAGCTAAGAGACAAAACTTTGCACAATTTCAAATTGGGTTTCTGGCAGAATCTTTCTGATGATAGAGTTTGACAGATGGTTAATAGTTTGGAGGTCTCTAGTTTCAACTGTGGAGTTTAAAAATTTTGACAGGCAGATGCGTCTCAATTTGGCAATTGCGTTGCGGTTTAGCAATTGTGGTTCAGTTTCTCACTTGCAGCTTTTTGACTGTCAGATGCGACTCAGTTTAATAGATGCGGTTTTTGGGTTTACAGATACGTTGCGACGCATACAGATGCGTTGTTCTAAGTTTCAGATGCAGTTTATCAGAGCAGTTACGTTGCAGAATTTCAGTTGCAGTTCGACAGATATGACAGTTTTGTTTCAAAGTGATTTTTGTGGTATGTTGATGGAAGTTTTTGATCTGTTTGATGACTGTTTTGTTTGGACTGTGGCAAAACCAGAATGCACTTGACAAACACAGCGTTTTAAGGGATAACCAAACACACATGAGATAAGCACAATCCTAGAAAGGCCACTAGGCCTTGGGTTTGTATACTTGATATAGCCCACCAGTTATACCCCAGATTGGTGATGAACACCTTTCCTTCTCGAGAGCGGATAGCTTAGAATTTGGTGGCATTGGCTCCCCTCCACGGCTCATTAACGTCATTCGAGCACACCAAATTCAGATTCATTGGGTAGTGACATCCCAAGAATTGCTATCTCTACTCAAGGGGATCAGTAGTGAGTAATCTTCGGGCATGATACTGTACCCGGCACTATATCAAGCAACGGCCAATAGAACGGTTGGACACTAAGACAAGAGGTGTTTAATTCGGGCATTCTGTTCGTGGGGCGTGATCCATGCGGCGAGAGTCCCCTTTCGGATCCATCTCGTCGGAACCACGCTCGTGATTCTTGGGCTTTCCCCAAGAACCCACTTTTCTATACCGGCTAGAAGTCCCTCGGTATCAAGGTGTTACCGGTCTGAGTCGTCCTGGGGTGAGTACTTTTTTCCACCAGAACAGGCCCAAGTTCTAGAGTCGGTAACCGTTTCTCTTACACCCAGGATCGCACGAATGCGCAAGGGGAGAGGATACTCTGATATACCGAATCATGAAGGGTAAATTAACAAAAAGGAATGGGTCTGGTTTTCTGATCACAAGGTTTTCACCAAGTGAGAGCATACTCACCTACCACTCCACAAGCACACTCAAGCATGAAAGACATGATTCTTTTTAAAAGCACCAAATTCAAAGTTTGCTAATCTAGAAATAAACAAGCACACTATTTGTTTTCTCCTTCTTTGACATGCGAATCTGCAAACAATAAGTTAGTAGTCTTGTATGTGATGGTCTTGGACACACGAAAAAGGATCGCCACATGCTACAAGAAATTATTAGTAACACAAAAGCTCTAATCTGGTTAACATGCAGGAATAAAACACAAAAAAAAAAGACATAAAACCAGAAAACCAGTGAATAGAAAAATTCAAAATTCGGTAATTAAAATCTCAAAACTGTCAGAAAAATTCACCAGGCAAATGCGGCGCGGTATTACTAGACAGATGCAGGGCGGTTTGTCATATGCGTCTTTCTATTCTGCGAATGCGGCTCGGAATGTCAGTTGCGTCTCTGTAATTGGCAGTTGCAGCTTGTCAGGTCAGTTGCGTCATTTCTGTCAGCAGATGCGTTGCGACGTTTGTGGCGATCCGTACCAGTAGCCTGCAAAACAACAGAAAACAACAAAAAACCCTACCAAAACATAAAGCCACTACCAGAAAGGATTAGTAACATAAAATATAATCTTGTCCAACATGCAGGAATAAGCAGGAAATACAGGAAGACATAAGATTAGAGCACCCAAAATTCAAAAGTGAAACCCCCAAACTAAAAAAAGTATTATACCAGACGGATGTGGCGCGGATTGCAAATGCGGCTTTCGGGGTTGCGGATGTGCCTCGGGAAGAACGGATGCGTCGTTCTGTGCGTCAGTTGTGTTGTGACAGAGCGATTACGGCTCTACAGTTCTCGAGTGCGTCACGATGCATATGATGCGTCACAATGTTTTTAAAAAAGTTGCAGTGATCTGTACCTGTACCCTGCAAAACAACAGAAAACAACAAAAAAAAAGGTACGAAAATCCGAGAAACGACGTCGGGTTCACCAATGTGATCAAGGGAAAATTCTAAACTATTAAGTGGTTAGCACAATAACAATAAAATTCCTATGAAAATAACAAAGTACAAAGGAAGTGAAGTGAAGACAAAAGGGATGAAGTTACCCTAAGTCTCCACCTTCCATGATTAACCTTTGTTACATCTCCTAGCTTGCAGATAAATAACAATGCCCTCAGATTTATGTGAGCAGCTATGACTAAAGACTAAGCCCTATGCAAGTGTTGAAGGATTTGCAGAAAATAAAATAACCCTACAATGGACTAAAATGCCTATGACTGTAAGTGACTATAACCCTAAGTTGACAGCAAATTGACATAGACTAAGAGTGCAAGAAGTCAAGAGAGCAAGAGAGCCAGGAAGCAAATGAGAACAAAATTGCCCTTTTATGAAAACTGCAATTTTGAACGTGTGGCCAGGATGAAAAGGTGACAAGAACCCTAAGATCAATGCTTAAGATTGAATGTTGCTGTGTGCATTAGGGTTAGGTCAAAATTAGGGCAACAGGTAGGAATGAAGGGTCAAGATTGAATTATAAAATAATTCAATCAATGGTCAAAATTAAATGAGATGTCAAAAGTCAAGAATTAATTTGGAAGATAAGGCTGGCACGGACAAAGAGGTTGCTGGAGAAATTAAATAATAAAATTTATTTACTCCAGGTGACTAGTAAATAATTAAATAATAAAGACATTATTTAATTATGGAAGAATGTGACAAAAGAATTATTTTGAATTTAAATAATGATTTAATTCAAAATTCAGGAGAATTGGCTAAATTGAATAAATCAAATTTATTTAATTTTAAAGAGAGAAAAAGCTAATGAATAATTAAATAATTAGGATAATTATTTAATTATAGTGGGAAGTGGACAAAATTAAATAAATAAGAATTTATTTAATTTTTAGAAGAAGGGGATTTAATTAGTGATGTAATTAAATAAATAAAATTTATTTAATTAATCAAGAAGACGTAAATGACAAAGGGAAATTAAATAAATTATAAAATTTATTTAATTAAAGGAAGACTTAGATAATTAATGACGTATTAGATAAATAACTACTATTTATTTATTTAATAATCAAGGAGGAATAAATGGCATGAATTAATTAAATAATTATGAATTATTTAATCAATAGTCGAATGTGGACCAAGGACATAATTAAATAATTTAATTATGCTAGGACGAAAGTGGTAAAATGAAGCTTGCAGGCCTAGGTCATTTTTAGGTGTCTACAGTGACTATTCCTGTGAGGGAGATGGACAAACTATGAGAGAATGGATTAGTCTCAGACAATGGCAGATAAAAGAAAATAGAGAGTGAGATAATGAAATGTTGCTTGATTGAACACAGATTGATCTGAGTGAATTATTTGGATGTTTCAGAGAGTTATTCTGTGCAAGATTGATCAGTAAATGTGCTGCTGTAAATTGGCATCAGAAAGTGAAGTTTGTACTCTATATGTAATTTTGTTTACTGTAATAGAAAGAGGCTTTTCTTGGTGTGGTGGGTTTTTCTCCCGTAAGGGTTTTCCCACATAAATCTGGTGTCCAAATTGTGTATGTTCATTTCTTTGTTCTGTTATTATTTTCATGTGTATCTTAATTGAACTATAATTGTAAAATTTAAAGTCCTATTTGCAATCTTCCCCAAGGTTTTGACGTTAGGAGAGTTTGTTCTGCACCTAATCTTTCCTTACAAGTGGTATCAGAGCCTAACCAATTACGTTATCCTTGTGGGTAGGTTGGGTTTTTTGTGTCAATTCTGTTCAATGAGAGTCTTGTAGAAGTCTGGTAATTCAAATTATAGATTAAGATGACAAGCACATCAAGAAAGATTGAAATTGAGAAATTCAATGGCAACAATTTTGAGTTGTGGAAACTTAGAATGGAAGATCTATTAGTTGACTGAGATCTTTGGCTTGCTATGTCTGGAACAAAGCCTACAAGAATGAAGCAAGAGGATTGGGACCTTGTAGATCGAAAATCAAAGGGGCTGATAAGGCTCTGTTTAGCAGACTCTGTTCTTCTAAATGTTCATGAAAAAAGACTACATCTTCTTTGTAGAAAAGATTGGCAGCTATTTATTAGGGCAAGTCCTTGGTGAATAAGTTGTTCTTGAGGAAGAACCTGTACACTTTGAAAATGCAAGAGGGAGGGTCTATTTTTGATCATTTGAATGCTTTCAACATGTTGATTGCTCAGTTAGCATCTGTGGGTGTGAAGATTGATGAAGAAGATCGCTATATGCTGTTGTTATGTTCTTTGCCAGATTCTTGGGATCACTTGGTGATGGCTATTGGGAGTACGACATCCAATTTTAAGATGGAAGATGTTTTTGCTTCTTTGTTATTAGAATAGATGAGAAGAAAATCTTCTAAAATGGCGAAGGAGGCTCTTGCTGTTATAGGCAATTCGAAAGAAAAAGGAAAGAAGTCCAAATCAAAATCAGAGGGGAGATCAAAGTCTCCTAGAAAGAAGTCCAATGTGAAGTGCTGGAATTGTGGGAAACCTGGTCATGTTTGAAAGGATTGTAAAGAGGAGAAAAATAAGAAGAAGAAGAATTCTTTCGACAATGATTCTTCTCAGAGTGATGCAGATGCATTCATTGCAACCTTGGCTACATAGGCATCAAATGATGTCTGGATGATTGATTCTGGAGCATCTTTCCACATGACATCTCATAGAGATTGGTTCACTAAGTATGAAAAATACAATGGTGGAAGGGTGTATTTGGCAAGTGATTCATCTTTGGAAATAGTTGTCTGTGGAAGAGTCAGAATTCAGTTCCTTGATGGAAGAGTAAAGGGAATCAATGATGTAATGTATATACCAGGTCTGGCTCGAAATCTAATTTCTATTAGTAAGCTGAATGATATTGGAGTGCAAGTTACATTCTTTGGAAATGGCTGCAAGATGACTAGAGGCTCAATGGTGCTAGGAAAGGGTGCTCGTATTGGTACCTTGTATAAGCTGGATGCACATGTTGTGCAATGCAATAGTGTCTTTGCAAAGTCATAGAAGGCTACTCATGGAGAAAAGGAGGTAAAAGTTCCTGATAGTGTAAACTCTATGGAAGTTAAACTTTCAGTAGAAAAGACTATGCTCTGGCATCATAGGCTAGGCCACATTGGAGAAAAATGTTTAAAAACCTTAAAAAATAAAAACCTGGTTGAAGGGCTTGATGATTGTAACCTCGAATTCGAGTTTTGTGAACATTGTATATATGGTAAACAACATTGTGTTTCATTTTACTCCAGTCCTCAAAAATATTCTAGTTTACTTGATTACATTCATTATGATGTTTTTGGTCCAGTAAATGTTCCTTCTTTGTCTAAATGAAGATATTATGTATCGTTCATTGATGATTATTCAAGAAGGGCATTTTTTTATTTTTTGAAAAGTAAATCAAAAGTGTTTAGTTGTTTTAAGAAATTTAAAAACCTTGTGGAAAATCAGACTGGAAGAAAAATAAAATGTTTAAGGACTGATAATGGTGGTGAATTTTGTTCTGATGATTTCAAGAGGTGCTATAAAGAGCATGGGATTAAAAGACATAAAACTACACCCTACACTTTGCAACAAAATGAAGTTGCTAAAAGGTTCAACAAGACTGTAATGGAAAGAGCATGAAGTAGGCTAAGCAGTGTTAGCTTGGAGGAGAAGTTCTAGGCTGAGGCAGTTGCGACAACATGCTACTTAATAAACCATTCTCCTAATTCTGCTCTTGTTGAGAAAACACCTTTGGAAGCATGGTCTAGGAAGAAGCCCTCTCTGAGACATATTCGTGTCTTTGGCTATGAGGCATATGCATATGTACCGAATGAAACAAGATCTAAATTGGAAAATAAGGCTGTTAAATGTATTTTTATTGGTTATAGTGCTGGCATAAAAGGATGCAAGCTTTGAAATCTTGATATGGAGAAGGTTCTATATAGCAAGAAGTGTTATTTTTCGTGAGCTGAAGCCTTCTACTTTGGATTTGCAGTCAGAGACAAAATCATAAAACAAAAAAGATGTAATTGAAATTCCTCCGACACCAAATAAAGAGGAATTGAAAATTCAAAATGTACCTAAAACTGAGGAGAGCTCAAGTAGTTCTGAGAGTTCTAAAGAAGAAGAACAATCTCAGCTTCATCCTGTGAGGAGGTCAACACGTGAAAGGAAGCAACTTGATAGGTATGGGTTTTCTTTGTTAGATTCTACTTGTGCCTATGCTTTAATTTCTAGCATTGATGAGCCTAAGACTATGAAAGAGGCATTTAGAATGTCTGATTCAAACTCTTGGTTGGAAGCCATGAATGAAGAAATGGCATCATTAGAAAAGAATGATACTTGGAGTTTGATTCCCTTGCCTAAAGGCAGAAAAGATGTTGGCTACAAATGGGTATTCAAAAAGAAAATAGTCCTAGATGGCAGTGTGGAAAAGTATAATGTGAGGTTGGTTGCGAAAGGGTATTCCCAGGTAGAGGGAATTGATTATGGAGAAATTTTTTCTCCTGTAGCTAAGTTGACATCCATCAAATTTCTTTTGTCACTTGCAGCAGCGTATGACTTAGAGGTTGAATAGATGGATGTGAAGACAAAATTTCTTCATGGTGACCTTGAAGAAGAAATATATATGTCCCAGCTTGAGCACTTTGTGGAAAAAGGTAAAGAAAAATTGGTTTGCAAGTTGAAAAAATCTCTGTATGGCTTAAAACAGTCTCCTAGGATGTGGTACCAAAAATTTGACACTTTTGTTTTGTCATTGGGATTTGTAAGATCAAAATCTGATCATTGTGTGTAATACAAAGCTGAAAATGATCGTGTTCTTATTATTGCTCTCTATGTTGATGATATGTTGTTCATAGAAAATAGTAAGTTAATGATTTCTGATCTAAAATATCAGTTGTCTGCAAAGTTTGAAATGAAAAATCTTGGTGCAGCCAGGTATATTCTGGGAATGGAAATAACTAGGGACAAAAATAGTAGAAAACTTTGGCTCAGTCAGAGTAAGTATATTAATATTGTTCTGGAGAGATTTTGTATGATTGAGTGCAAGCAGCTAGTTGTTCCAGTTTTGCAGGGAACGAAGCTATCTGTTGAAGACTGTCCAAAATCTCCTACTAAGATGGAGGACATGACCAAAGTGCCTTATGCTAGTGCAGTTGGAAGTTTAATGTATGCAATGGTCTGTACAAGGCCAGACATTGCCCAAACAGTGGGAGTACTTAGTTGTTTTATGGAAAATCCTGGAAGGACACATTGGGATGCTGTGAAAAGAGTGTTTAGATATTTGAAGGGAACTTTAGAATATTCTTTGTGTTACCATGGAAATTTGGTTGAATCACAGAGGACTCTTAGCATTCGAGGCTATGTGGATTTTGATTGGGCAGGGGACATTGATAGTAGAAGATCCACCAGTGGATATATTTTCATGATGAAGTGTGGTGCAGTTAGTTGGATGAGCAAGCAACAGGCTGTAGTTGCTTTGTCCACTATAGAGGCAAAATACATGGCAGTAACACACGCCTGTAAAGATGCAATCTGGTTAAAACGTTTGTGTTCTAACATTGGGTTTGATGCAGGGAAAATAACAATTTACTGTGACAGTCAGAGTGCTATTTGTTTGGCAAAAAATCCTACTTTCCATGCAAGGATAAAACATATAGATATGCAGTATCATTTTGTATGAGATATGGTGGAGGATGGAAAGGTCTCTTTAGAAAAAGTGGATACTCTGAAAAATGTTGCAGATGCATTAACGAAGCCAGTGAGCACAAAAAAGTTCAGGTGGTGTGCTTGTTCAATGGGCCTAAGTTCCCATGAATTTTAGTAGTTTTGTTCTGCTCTAGAGGTGTCAGTAAGATCTTCGTCAAGTGGGAGATTGTTGGAAAATGTGCCTTAATCTTATTGGCATGTAAAATCTTGAAAGAGAAAAGTTGGTGAGACCCTCTGGAAGTCTTACCACAAGGAATGATCTCCAAGACATGTCAATCACTATGAAACTTCCATCTCATTCCACCCAAATAGATCTCCTACTGACGGGTTGGTTTCTAATGGTTATCGGGGAGACTCATGGCAACAGAAGTCATCGAGAAGAGGCATGAACATTCATAATGACTTATTTTGACCGAGTATGTCTCGTCGAGGTTTTACACATTGGCGACGGTGATCATTAGGGAGACTCTTCGCTGACAGGTTTGCATTCGGTAAGAACTCTTGCCAAAGGATGTGGTCTCGCCGATAGGCTGGTGTATTCGATATGACCTCTTGGAAATAGCGTTTCTCTCTCTGACTGTTCTGTGCTCGGTATGATGTCTCACTGATAGCGATGGTCTTGCCGATAGAGCTACATGAGTTGAACATCGGTGTGAAGTCTTAGCGATATTGTTTGTCTTGCCGATGAATGTGGGGACCACTTGGAATTCTGAGAGGCTCATTGGGAATATTGTAGATTCCATTTTGATTCTCTGGAAGTGAACAAGCGGTGAACATGTGTCATGGTAGGGACCACAAGGAATGATCGATAGGCTGGTACATTCAGTATGATCTCCTGTAGATGGTTGTAGTCTTGCTAACGGATATGATATGAGCTCTTGCCAGTAATGACAGTCAAGCATTGTGGCATCGATGAGACACAGCCTAGTGTCTCACCGACATGCGACATAGTTTGAACACATTGACCGAATGACTATCCTATGTGGTTTGTTTTCGACCAATCAGATAAGCAGAATTTAAACCGTTAGCAGTTGGACTATTGCGACCATTCCTATGAGGGAGATGGACAGACTGTGAGAGAATGGATTACTCTTGGGCAATGGCGGATGAAAGAAAATAGAGAGTAAGATAACAAAATGTTGCTTGATTGAACATGAATTGATCTGAGTGAATTCTTTGGATGTTTCAGAGAGTTATTCTATACAAGATTGATCAGTAAATGTGCTGTTGTAAATTGACATCAGAAAGTGAAGTCTGTACTCTGTATGTAATTTTGTAACTGTAATACAAAGAGGATTTTCTTGGTGTTGTGGGTTTTTCTCTCGTAAGGGTTTTCCCACGTAAGTCTGGTGTCCAAATTGTGTATGTTCATTTCTTTGTTCTGTTATTCTTTTCAAGTGTATCTTAATTGAACTATAATTATAAAATTTAAAGTCTTATCTGCATTCTTCCTTGAGGTTTTGACGTTAGGAGAGTTTTTTCTACACCTAAGCTTTCCTTACAGTAGAACTCTACTCCCTGAAGAATCACCCAACTCACATTGTGCTATAGGATTGGCATTCTCTATGATGCTCTAGGTCAAGGAACTAATGGATTGTAGTATCTCAACCTCAACTCTCTCCTTCACAATGGAAGGGCTAGCCACATCCTCATAGACTAGTCTAGTAAGTATTCATCTTGCTGTTCATTGTGGGTCAAAACGTCCCCCCATTCTATCCTTTGTGGAGCCCCAACCTCTACCTTGGAAGTACCACATATAAAAATAGTTAGAGATTTTATTGAGGAAAAACTCATAGTAGAGTTTCCTCAAAAAATATTGTAGCACCTCATTATTGTTGCATGGAGGATGGTCAAAAACCATCCATCACCTCTACCAAAAATGGTTCTTTATTTCTTGGCGGTTTCACCAATGGATAGGGAACCTCATGCTTGAAGGGTGTAGAGGTTTATTTGTTTTCGGGGTTGTGAAAAGGGAACACAAATCAAATTTTATAATTTTTTCATCTTTGACTTGTTTATAAGATAATTTATCTACATAGAATTGTCTCAACTCTCTCCTCTTATCCGACCAAGTAGTTATTTGCTTGCTAATTGAATCTACATTTGATAACATAGATTCAAGTAATTGAGCAAGCATGGCTCTATGCGAGGTTGAGCTTGTAGGATCTTTCAACCTTGCAATTATATCGTGAATTTGTTTTTTGTTATCTTCAATTTTCCCCATTAAATTTTCTTGAGTTCTAGGGGCATATTGAGGAATTATTGGAGGTGTTTGTTGAGGTTGTTCTTCAACAGGTAATTGGTGTTGAGGTAATTCAAGATTTTGAGGAGAAAGGGGTTCATTATCATTTCCTATAAATTAAATAAATTTACATCAAAAAACATATTAAACATACCTATTTAGTAAAAAAATCACACACACAAAAAAAAATTACTCCTTCGACCTCCCCAATGTCATTGCAATAATTTGGAAAATATTGGGAAATGATTCAATGAAGAAATGACTCTCTAATAATGTGAGTGTGATCTTGAGGGTTTGCAGGCCTTGGGTTAGCAAGAAAACATAGAGGTGAAAATGATGAAATATTACTTTTATTGTTTATATAATACATGACACAATCACATTATAATGTGAGCATGTTATGACTAGAAACTTCCATCACCTTATTTGATCCCATTAAGACTAGCACAGAGTCTTTTTTCCATGCTATATCATCTACCAAGGAGTCGTGTCAAGAAGACAATGCTGAGTATGATGAAAGCTATTTTGAATTGAGTCAAGATCAAGATCTCGTCTCTTCACAACATTATCATGATCTACATAGTATTTTCCAATTTGTAGGTGATAGTTTCTCTAACATAAATCAAGATGAAGAGACCACTTCCACAAAATACTATCATGACTTGAACATTTTCTAATCCATTCAAGACTTCAAGAATGATGAACATACTCATATACCAACTCCTACCCATGAGATTCTTCCTTCAGCTGGACATGTAGATGATCTACATCCAAAACAAGTATCTCCTACTCTTGACATTCCTCCAAATGATCAAGCGATGACAAAATTTTAGAGTGAAAGTCTATACATAGATTAGGAAGATGATTCTTACATTGAATGTGAATCAAAAGTATCTATTAAAGAAACATTAGAAACTGTATCTACTAATTCTTGTGAGGACTCCCAATAGAGCATAGGAGTAACATCATGTTTCTAGGATAAATCATATTCAGTGGTAGTTTATCAATCAATGCATTATCAGGGCAAGGGATTAGGCCTACATACACATAATATCTTGGAACCAGAAAAGAAAGTCAACACTCCTAAGAAGAAAGCTATTGATTATTCAAAGGTCGAAGAATCCAATCATGTCAATGACACTTCCACAATATTGGGGGCAACTTTATCTACTGCAAACATTAATAGAGAGATCATAAAGAGTATTTATGATAAAACTACTACTAATGCTACAACCATCAATATCATGAATCATCATCCCTGAACCTTTCCACTCACTAATTGGGACCAAAAAGAAGAGGAAAAGCTATACCAAAGAAAAGAGCAAGTCATTGAAGAAAAAGAATCGGAAAATAAAAAGGGATAAATAAAATTCAAATAGATGCCAAAATGAAAGAAAGAAAATTATCCCTATCAAAATCCATTTGTTAAATCTAAACAATGTTGCAAAATAAAAAAGATAATTTCATCCATCAAAGATGTCTGCCGATGTAAAAGAAAGATTCAAAAGTGAAATACAAGATATATCAAGGAGTTGGTCCTAATTCCACTCAAAATTCCATATCCACCATTCATTTCTCATCATCGCATGTTTGGAGAATCAAAGATCCCAAAATATTGACCAATCCATCCACATCTCATATTCCTCATCACATTCCACCATCCACTTTGACATCCATGATATCCAACTCTCATATTAATTGTGTCTTGGAAGCCACACTTTATCATAAGGACTCTAAGGTAACTCTATCATGATGTGCACATCTACATGAGGTTAACTTCAATATTGGAAAAGAAGATAAAGATTCTCGGGGGTTACATACAAATTCTTATATCTTGGAAAAGAAACTCCTCTAGGAAGGATACCATTAGCATATCATGATAGCAATAGTATCTACATCAACATCACCAAGTGGTTCAGCATGATCCAAACCTTCAAAAATCCTAAAAACCCAAAAAACAATAAAAATCAAGAAAATAGTAAAGAAAAAAATCATCCTCCAGTGAAAACCACTTCAGTGGTGCTTTGGGCAAGTATGATGAAAAATTGGAAAAGAAGCATCATGATTAGAATTGAGCATCTATGTGAACCATTTTAGGTGGAAGCATCTCATCTTCTCCATAATAAATCACATCTTTTCCCTCTATCCATCTAATCCATCTCCATTCCAATTTGTGAAATTCTCTTGATCTTGACAAAGGTTCAACGCATATTTCAACCTTGCTTAGGGAACAATCTTGACATGATATTTACTGTTGATCCTATTTTATCTCATGAAGTATCATAGCCTATATCTAGCATTAACCTAATTGCATCATTTATATGCTTACATGTTCGTTACCTTGATCTATGTATTCACTCATGGAATATCAAATATTGCTAGACACTTGAGGTAGGTACTTGCATCTTGCTTCCAAATAACTCTTGATCCATGTCCAATATCTCAAAATGTGATAAATAAATCATGATCTAATCATTTTCAAAATAGAAAACATCAAAATCATCGTCAAAATCCAAAAACATCCAAATCAAATCTCAAAATCCCAAAAACATTCAAAACATTCTTAAAATCCAAAAAAAATCAAAACTTTGAAAATCCAAAACAACCTCAAAATGACAAAAAATAACCTGAAAACATTTCAAAAATTAAAAAAAAACCATTGAAATAGTCTAAAAAATCACCCATTCCATCTCGCTTTCACCTGCAATAAACTCTCATCCACAATAAATTTATTTTCACCTTCAACCTTTGGCAACACAAATGGAAATATGTATAACAATTAGCGAAACAAAAAAATGTAAAACACAAAAAACTCAAGTCTTGATCATGGTCAAACATGTCGATTAACATTTATATCAATAACCTATCAAATAGTTAGAATTAATCAAAATCCAATAACATGTCCTACAAATATATCTTTCCTACAATGGACATCATCATTGGATATCACCCTAAACATCCTTTGGCAAGAGATATGAATAACATTGATTGTTTGTTCATTTGATCTTTTCTTATGATTTATATTATTGGTCCATTTTGATGATCTCTCGATGATGTCTACAAAATGATTTAGAGAAAGTAATGGGGGAATTGATCATTGCTTTTTTTTTTTGTGCTTGTTGGATATTCTTGTCATATGACCATGGTAAATGCTTGCCTTATGTGTACATGGATAGTATCAAGTAAAATAATGGCTAGGACATATGAGGTTCTTCATACCTTTTGTGTTTTAGTCTCCTTACTTTGTTGGCTTCATTCTTTCACATGATCAAACAAGGTTTTTGTATGTCAAATATGAACAAGGATACTCCTATCTATTTGTAGAGTCAAATTCCATGCATTAAATACAATATCATCCTAGTTTTCAATACCTTGGTGCATCATGTCTATTTTCTATATAAATAGTAAGGAAATTTCTATGATTAAATTAATCCTGATCGAAGAAGCAAAAGAATTATCATTTATCCTATCATCACATATCCAGTAATTTCGAATAATCATAGGTTTGTTGGAATACTAAATCAATCTCAATAATAGAGGCTAATCAATATGCATCTCATTCTTCTACTTCTATCCATGCTAACATTTCCATCTTACTACCATAACGTGCAATATAAATAATATAATACATCTATCTTGCATCCACAAACCATTAGCATATATCTCATGGAATACATTCTACATAGTCATCACATATCATGTGAAAAGGTAAAAAATGAAATCATCCATAGCTTTTGCATTACATAAATCCTACATAGATGAATCATCATACATATATATACACATGCATCCACATAAAATAACCATCATCTATCATATAAGCATAAGCATTTGCATCCATACATAACACATCCATAAAGCATCCATAAGCATACATAGATCACATGAAATCATAAGGCTGAAATAAGACATCATAACATAAATGTTGCATCATTGGTCATCTCATATATATCAAAAAATGAATGTAATCATACATATCAAAGTGTGTGATATACATCAAGATATACATGAGGCTATCAAAGATCCGATAAATGAATATACATCATACTTAGGTATACATACACATATGGATACAAAAAATGTCTATCTACATACGGAGTCAATCTAGAGCTCCCTTGGTCATCCCAACCAAGTGTGGGATGGCATGGTGGAGGAATCTATCTTTGCTAGTCTCCTGAGTGTCCACTTGAGGAACCAAATCCTCATGACTATCTGATTGATGGATCCCTTGCTGATTCGCTCAGAGCCAAAGCACTCCTTTGTAGAAAAATAGGTCATTGTTGATGGGGAAGAACTTGTATATAGTATATGGTCTTGTAATTGGATGCCTCTACCATGGCCTATCCATTAAGGCGCTACTATATTTGACTACAAATTTTGATGAATGTTTGTTGACATATCGACAAAATATCGTCGACTTACTGACACAACACTGATTTCAATTTCATCGCTTTAATGACCTATTTTTATATGTCAAAACCATGACCCAACATCGTTGGTTAGTGCCACAAAAAATGTTGGCTGTGTTCATTACAAAATCAACGTAACTTCATCCATCTATTGACGCAAAAATCATAAAATGTTGCAGAACACCTGTTTGAAATCGTCGAAATAACACCAAATGTTCATTCATTTTTCATTGAGTTGGAGCACACCATTGTTGCCATTACCAAAAAAACTACATCACATGTACAACAACCTCATCGCAAATTTTTGTGGTTCATTGGGCTATGTTCATTGAAATCGTCAAAATAACACCAAACTTTTTTCCATTTTTTGACGAGGTGGAGCAAACTATCATTTCCATTATGACAAAAACTACGTCACGTGTACAACAACCTCATCACAAATTTTTGTGGTTTGTCGGGCTATGTTCATCGAAATCATTGAAATAACACCAAACGTTCATCCATTTTCTGATGAGGTGGAGAAAACTGTCATTGCCATTATGACGAAAACTAAATTGCATGTACAACAACCTTATCACAAATTTTTGTGGTTCATCGGGCTATGTTAGTCAAAATTGTGACAAAACCCTATAGTTTTTTTTTTTTTTAAATATTCATTCAAACATCTTCCTACTAGTAGATTGGTGTGTAGATTGCTCATAAGATGTGAATTTGTCAAATAGTGAAAGAATGGATGTTTTATGATGGGAACCTGTCTAAATGTAATTAGTAAAGGTGCCTAAATGCTTGGAAGGAGTTTAGAAGATTAACTATTTGGAATTGTTGATTGGGGCAGGCTGGTTTCTTTGTGCAAAATGGTAATTTGAATGTAGAACCTAATATTATGATAAAACAGTGTTTGAATTATGATCTAATGCTGCTTTATTGATGTTTCAAATGATGCCTAAGTGTTTGATAGAGGCTTGAAGGAGGGTTTAAGTACTTGATGTATTGAGCAAGGTGAATCCTATGTGGAAAAAAGCATATGGATTACAAACCTAGGGCAAGTCTGATGGGTCAATGATTGGTGAGTAAGTAGTTGTGTCAAGAACATGTTGTTCAAGTTGTTTGAGTAAGTGATGATTGGATTGTTGTTAATTATCCTTGTAAATTAAGTTGCTAAGATGAGTAGATTGGTACTTGTAGAGAGTAAGGATTGATTTTAGTGATTCAAATCTGGTTATTGATTGTTACAAATAATTTTATGGTGGATAAGTTGAATTGGAATTTGATAAAGTGTTTGAAATACTAATTTGGTGTTTGTGATGTTTGATAGCCTTATGGTTTCAAGAGGAATTGATGGATTTTTGGTGAATGAAAGTGAATTGTTGAAGTTTTGTGTATTTGATCTTCTCTTGATTTTGTTTGGTACTAAAGTTCCCTAATGATTGAGTGTTTTGCTATGATACTCTTCTTCAATGTCTTCTCTCATAGTGGAATAAAGTAAAATATGTTCTTAACATTTTATAGGAAAAATTTAGTGTAAAGAAAACATACAAGTATGTTGATTCCATCATTGAACTACACACCAAGCTCATGAATCAAAACAAGTATTATTCATGTAGTGTATGAAGCCCACCTAATTACAATTGAGTTCAAATAGAAATTAAATCCACAACTAATGATTTCCAAACAATACAATTGAGTTCAAATAGAAATAATAACAGTTGTGTTACAGGGATATCTCCTAGACCCCTCATACCTAGACCTAGTTCCAACCATGTACCAGTCTCAAGCTAATTCTTGTGTTGAAATTGATGGGCTCTTCTCCTTTGTTTCTGCGCTACATGATTACATCCCAAGTTTGTCTAATCCAAACTCGTATATCCCTAGATGCGAGATCCATCCATGGATAGCTTCCCCTGCAAAAGCTCTCATCCAGGGTAACATATGAGATGTGTTAAAAAGTAAAATAAGTACAAAGGGTAACATACTGAAGCAAAGAGAACTAATGAAAATTGCATAAGCTTAAAAGTGTAGCATAATGAAATATTGAAAAGTGCATTACCTTATTGAGCTTCTCTTTGTTTCAAGAATAGTTTAATATTCTCTACTTAACAAGGCTAACCATGTGATAGTGGAAGCTTATTTGGCCCCGCCCCCCCTCACATCGCTCTTAATTCCCCATACCCGATCATATAACATTAATGATTCATTCATCCATTAATAACATATAACATTCATTCATTAACATATAATATTCATTCATTAACATATTCACATTCATTCATTAACATATAACATTCATTCTTTCAGTTTTTACATATTATAAAAAATATGCTTGTCAAAAATATCAGTTTTTAACATTCATTAACATATTATCAAAAATATGGTTGTCATAATATGATTACAATCACTTGTTTTTTTGTTTCTTTTTTTATAGCTAAAAAAGGAAGAAGTGGAGTATCATTTTCTAAATCATTTGTCCCCCCTTCAGTTGTTCTACCCTTTGCTCATGATCTTAATGTATGCCTAGTTGTGTACTCACAACATGGAGGCTGTTGCAAGGGGGGGGTCTGTTGCAATAACAAAGAAATGTTAAATTGATATGTTTTATTATTATTGTTACAAGTATTTCATTAATTAAAAAGAACATTAGAGTGGTGCTCTTTACTTGATGGGGCCACATCATATTCCTGATCTTGTCTTATAGCCTCATGCTCAACATGCTGAGCACCCTCTAAATCCTCTAGAGTTGAAACATGAAAGGTTACATTAATTAATACACCAATTGTAATTAAATATGTTTAAAATAACATTAGAATGGTGCTCTTTACCTAATGGGTCCACATCATGTTCTTGATCTTGTCTTATAGCCTCATGCTCAACATGCTAAACACCCTCTAAATCCTCTGGAGTTGAAATATGAAAGGTTACATTAATTAATACACCAATTGCAATTAAATATGTTTAAAAGAACATTAGAGTTGTCCTCTTTACCTGATGGGGCCACATCATGTTCTTGATCTTGTCTAGCCTGATCATACTCAACATGTTGAACACACTCTACATGCTCTAAAGTTGAAACACGAAAGGTTACATTAATTAATACACCAACTGCAATTAAATATGTTTAATTGTATTAATCCATACTACATTTTGTATAGCACATAAATACATCCAGTACCAGGATGCACACCATGACCTTCATCTGCAGGTTGTGTTCCACCCTCACCAAGTTGCATTCCAATGTCATTTGTAGTATTATTATTGCTTGCTTGTTTAAAACAAATAGGAATATAATTACTTTATTATGGTGGAAATTAATATTGAATAGATTGCACAAGTATTCAATTTTAAATAAACTTCATTGAGTTTATTTACCTACATGTCGGATGCAGTGGAAGCTTGTGTTTTCCCAGTCAAGAGTCTTAGGCTTTCAACCACGACTCCATAGCCTTGCTGGAAGGAAATCTTCAGGTCCTCTTTTGTGGTCATCCTATTGAATTTAGAGCCCTGCATTTTTGCATAAGATCATGAATTTTGCTTCTATGGTGTGATAAAACCAAAATTGTTTGCAATTTATTATTTGGATGCAATATTTCATTTATTGATACTTACAATTCATGCGACTGATTTCATATAACCACCAGAGCCAAGTTTGTGTTGCCCGTGTTTTTCTAGTCTTTCCTTTGATGTGTCAGATAGCCTATGAAAAATTTGAAATATGTTAGATTATGTAAAAAGAAAGAGTAATCAGTATATAATTACATTGTTGATAGTATAACATACCTTCCTTGGCTCAGTGGTGTCTTTCCTTTTTCTTTTTATCCTTCCCATTTTCATCTGACACTAGGTCCTTCCACTCCCTCTTCAGAATCATGAATGGATGCTCGTACTTTTTTTTCTTCTCTAAATGTGACCTATATTGGTCCCTCACATACTTTAGATAGGAACCAACTTTCTTAAGAACCTTGGTTCAGTTGAATGTGTTATTACTGAACAACACAACTAAACGGTTAATGAGCTCATCTTTTAAATCTTGATTTTGGGCATTCCACCGTGTATGTATGGTGGGCCTAAAGATCTCCAATGTAATATCATTTATATGTTTATAAAAAACATCATTTCCTACAAAATGATCATGGGATCATTAGTCTAAAAAGAGTGATCAATAAGTAAATTTCAATTGGATTATATATAATAATAATTAAAATATTTTAAAGTACCTAGGACCTTCTCTATCTTTATGGGAACAAAATCCTTGGTCACCACAAATGTGACCAACAATGTTCCTGTACTAGTAATACGAGAAGATCCAGGAAATGCTACTAAAAAATCACTAGTACTAGTGGCCTCTGCATCCCCAGGTACATCTCCTGATGCATGTTCTGGAATGTGTTCGCTGCCAGAGGGTGCACTACCCGATGCCTGCATGCTATGTGTTGCTGAAATTTTAGTCAAAAATATAGGCATGGATGATGGGGTCAAATGATGTGATGTATGTATAGGAAGATTAGGATCAACACTTGTACCAACCCCTACTCCATGGGAAGCACCTGTAGTACCTTGATCATGAACAACAACATCATGAGGATGCAAAAAGTCCTATAAAAACAACACATATTTTAGTT
Source organism: Sequoia sempervirens (assembly GCA_007258455.2). Classification (NCBI taxonomy): domain Eukaryota; kingdom Viridiplantae; phylum Streptophyta; class Pinopsida; order Cupressales; family Cupressaceae; genus Sequoia; species Sequoia sempervirens. Next base: position 437,299,380 of record VDFB02271358.1, on the reverse strand, counting down.
CATGACATAAAAGAGTACAAAATATAAAACCATGAATGAAATTATGTTATAATTAAAGATCTCATGACAACTTACTTGCAAGTTTAATGCTCTCTCAGTCAATATTTTAACCCTTTCTCTTATCTCATCTGTTTGAGGCACTATGAATAACAATTGAAGGATTTCTTCATTGCATTTTTTTGGGTCTTACTTATCATATCTAGAGTGTTTTTGGAATATGTGATGTCATCATTGCATAATAGTGACTACACCTCCCTATGGACGCTCTCCTCTATTGTTGGTGCCTTTCCCCAATCATCCGACTGTGACAAGAATATTAAAAACATTATTGAAATTAACCCAATAAAGTTATGAAAAAATAATAATAATAATTTTTTTTACTTGTATCTAATTTGTACAATTACAATGAGGTAAACTTGTCAGGTAGAATGCCTGAAGATGCATCAGGATTTGTGCTCTAGGCCAGAGCCTTCCCCCTACGATCAATGTATTGCTGTGACAAAAATTAAATACAAAAAAATATTACCGAAATAAAACCAATAGACTTATGACAAAAATAATAATAATAAAATGGTATATTGGATTCATTAATTGGAGGTTGGGTAAAATGGTATATAGTATGTACCACCTCCATAGTAATTGTGTTTGTATCTATGCAATTCAAATTGTAATCGATTAGCAACTCTTCACCTATAGTTATTGATTTTATCGCACATACGAATACACGGTTTCCCTCGCACACCTCGAATATGCAATTGGGTTGCTTATTTGTTGACCCAGGTCATGTACTATTTATAAACCTTGCAATATTCCCTAATGCTTTTGGCCTTCCATCAATGTACATAGCCACTCCTTTATTTTGATCCTTATCTTTTAGCTGTATATAATTTGCTTATAGTGCATACCTATGCATACTTCATTTATATCGAACCAGCTACATCCAATCTTTGTAACTGTAATAGGGTCTGACATACTCCATCAATTCAGTAACTTTGTCATAACATACCTTTATGCTATCCATGCAAAATTATAGGCCCAAACCATGTAATGATGATGGCCCAAACCATGTAATGACGATGGTGCTATGCGATATATCCTCTCGTTGACACAAAAATCAACATTTATTGGAGGAAGTTCCTTGGGTACCCATTGTTTCTGTAGATGTTTGTACCTCAAGGGCACCTCAATGTCTCCTCTGGTCTCATCATCATAAGAACATGACCCCCCTTCAACAAGAAAAAAATCCATGTGTTTATAGAATTTTCTTCTAATCTTTTGACCTCTAGTTGATCTCCCTCTTTTAGACCAACTACATGTCTCACTTTCCTCTTCTCTTCCTGAATTTCCCTCCCTCGAGGAAGACAGATTTGAAAATACCTATTTGGTGGTACCTACACTCATAAGGATGTTGGATGAAGTTCTTCCATGGTGATGTGATCCCAAGGTATGGGGTTGGAGGATTAAAAACCAAGGTTGTCACTACTAGTCAAATGCATGTGGAGGTAACAATAGTTGTGAATGTATCAATAAACCTTGTAAGGGTATGATGATCAGAGATCACTTGGTAAGCATGGGAATGGTTTTTAGGGTCACCAACCTTTTGTTTTGAAGCCTTGGGTTGTGGGAACATCTAGAGGAGTCATTGTCTTGTTTCTTGGAGGATGCTTTAGCCAATCGAGCTAGGCCCACCACCCCAAGTCTATAAGGAGTTAAAACTAGTGTGTAAAATGAGATAAAAACAAAAATAGAGATCCCAAGGTGCTAAGTGTAAAAACAAATTGATTTAATAGTAATGGATACATTAAATACCTGAAGGTAAGAGCATAATAAATAAAATAATACACCTTAAATTATTGAAGAAGAAAAGAGAGAGATTTTGTTTATAGAGTGATGAAAAAACCTTCAAAGGAAAGTGTTTTAGAGTGATAGTATGCTCACATGTTCAAATCATAATGTTGAAGATTATAGTAGAAAGCTTCAAAAAGTACTTATACAAGCTTGAGAGTGTGAGAGATTGATGGATTGAATGAGAATGAGAGAGATTCAAAATTAGAAGATAGAATGGAAAATGAGAAAGTATAGGGGTTGGAGATCCATTGAATTTTTTTAGATCAATTAACACCAACTTTGGTAAGTAGCAAGTGGTGAAATGATAAAAAATGACAAATTATTATAGAAATTATTAGTGCAACACATGGATGTCTACATGTAATACTAGTGTCTAGATAATTTTAAATTTTTTAAAGGCCAAACACTATAAAATTACAAGGCTAACAAATATCAAACACGACCTTTCACAAAAGGGACCATGGGAGGCATGATCTCTGCACCATGAGAGGAAAAATCTAAGGGCCAAATCAGCCTAACAACATTCTAGGGGTGACAAACGCCAAAGTGGGTCCAAAATGCAATGTGAAATTTGAAGGGTATGAAATATTTTATGTTACAAATATGTAAGAATCTACTTTAAGGAGTTAGAATAAAAAAGGTTATAAATCTAGTAGTTTCCTTTGTCACTAACATGTCTAGTTTACATTACTGAGTTCGGCTTATAATATATACTCAATTTTCATGTATGGATAATGCATATAAACACAAAGTAACATTATAATGATAATTTATGTACTTTTGAATTTTAGTTTAGCATTAAAATAAAATTATTCTTTCACATAGTGATTTCTTTATTAAACCTAATAGGAATAAAATTTTCTTTGATATTATCAATATAGTAATGTTATATTTCTCCTAAACTAATTTAAACATAAAATCACCATCATGATTATTTATTTATAAAAAAAAACATAATAATTGTACATTTAGAGATTAACACAACTAAAATTAGATATTATATAGTATAGTTTCTCACATACTCTTAAATATATAGTTGTCCAAGTTATGAACTAGTTATGTTAATAGGATAACCCATGAAAATTTTTATATTACAAAAATATTATTGCTTCCAAGCTACTACCTACAAGAAATAATCCAAGAATCAAGCAAGGCTAATAGCTACCATATAATATATTGGGTCACTAATCTAAGTTGTTTCTTACTATCCTCTAGGTAAAGGCTGTTTCAATTTTTCTATATGGTAGGAAAATAAATTAATATGACATAAATAATCAATAATAAATCATCAAAATAATCAATACTTATAGGAATTTTCCAAAAGATTACATCTATTATGAGATTCATGAAGCACAAAGCTACTATATAGTAAAGAATGATAGCCCATTTCATAAATATTAGTCATGCCATTCTGGCGTAGGGAATTCAAGCATACAATGATAGTCTATCGTAAGGAAAAAGGTGTAGAGGAAATTCAAGGTAGTGGAGATGAAGAGAAATGGATGGGATGGTGGTGCCAAAGTACCATCACATTTAATGTTTCAGGTTGGAAAAATGGGGTGAGTTATTAACTCACTTGAAGTCTTTTTATGAGATGGTTGCTATTTTTGTGGGCAGTTTAAGTAGTGATGTGAAGTGGAGCCGTTGGAGTGTAGACATCACAATGGAAACCGGTTTCATGTTTTCCTCACATAAGAAATTGGACCCTTTCATGGGGAAAGCCTCCATGAAGAGACTATGAGGGTTATTTAAGTTTAAGGAGAAACAAGCAGCATAAGTTGTGTAAATTATGCTCGGTGATGGGTTTGAAAAGATGACACATCAGTATCGAATGAATTGTGATATATATTCGTTGGTTATGTCATGGGGGTTGGATGTAGGGGAGCTGATGACTGAAGTGAGGTAGGTGATGAAGGTGTTGGTGCTAGAGGAATTCCTAGGGGACATGGAGAAAATTATGAAATGAGCAATCCCAAGGGTTGGGTTGATCAAGGAGGAGGGTCAGGATGGTGGAGGCTCAAAAATGGTGAATATAAATCATTTGTTTATTAGACGGCTAGAGCGACAAACAAAGGATCATTGGAGGGAGGATGCAAAGTGAGGATGGAAAGCTTTAAAAATATGTGTAGAGCTCATAGAGATGGAGGTAACAATGGAAGACCTAATGGAGATTGCGAGAGTGGAACTATGTGAGTGGAGGGGTTTACGTCCGTAGAAAAGAGAAAATCCGTTGAATGAAATAATACCGCTAGAGCCAAGAGAATGCTCTTAAAAAATGGTGTAACTTGTTTTTGAGAATGTTGGATTTTCTCTACTATGGGGGATGGGTTTAGAAAGAATTCTTGGAAGCGTTTCTATTTAGATTTTGTTTATAATCTTTAGGGGGTGTGGAAATAGGTGTATGGATTGTATGCAAAAGTATCAATCTGGCTGTAGATGGCCAAATTTTGTTTGTGTTGGTTAATTAGATACTTGGTGATGGGTTTTTGGTTTTTCTCATACAAATGTAGACTTTGCTTTTTACAATTCAATAAAATAAAACCTTATTATGGACCAAAAAAAAGATTTCTAAATATGGGGGAAAAATCACTTATAGTCATTGTCCCTTGGTCGATTCTCCCTTTCTGAGTGCCCTCACCTCTCGCTCTAGCTTTCCTCTTGCCAAATGGTTCCTAGTCTTCCTCCTCGACTCAATGACCTTGCAACACTCATCCGGTGAAGTCTTACAACTCTCCACTTAGGAGTTGGATGTAGTGGTTCTCAGTGCAACTCTCTAGTTAGGGTCTTAGTGTAGTATGCTATATCATGCTCCTGCGTGCATGGGGCCAAAATTCAAAATAGCTTATGTGAAATTGGACCAATTTTATATTATGATACGAATAGCTTGGGAAAAGGGATGATGAAATGGTTAAGTATGGGAGATTGTAAAGATAAATATAGCACCAAGGGAAGAACACTAGAACTAATTTTATCATAATGGATTAATCCAAAACTTAAAATTCCACTAAGAGGCATCCCTTACCTCTTAAATTAATTCCATAGGTGGGTTTACCCTCCAATATAGTGCCATTGGTTAGCTTATCATGTGAACTTCCACTATAAGTAGGATTAACATACATTTTCATAACATGCATGTGTGGTTTCAAAAGGTTTATACATTCTTGTGAATTTGAAAGAAAGGTATGTTGACTTTTCCAATAGGTGTTAGGGGTTAATTTGACTTGGTTTTAGCATTAGAGTGAAAAACCTTGTGGTTTAGGTTCCATAAACAAAATATACTCATTTTTTTAGCTTCCTATTATCATCTTTATATTCAATGAGCTTTTTAAAGATCATCTAAATATTCATTGCTAATGAAAATGCACAAACTGATGTGTAATGGATCCAAGGTGAGGCTCAGAGAGTCTCATCTTTTGAAACCATTAACCAAAGAAATGCTAAGAAAAATATATGAAAGAGACAAAGAATAGGGAAAATTGTATTATTAGGAAGGGCAAGATGCCTTTATATATCATGACCTCATGTTTGAGTCTCGAAACCCTCCCATATTGCCAATGCATGCGTCTAGGCTAACCATGTCAAGTTTCACTCCATACAAGCATAAATTGAAAAAAATTCAATGTTGGCCCCATTCACATGTCACTATACGGGGTCAACATGAGGAAACACTAATTTTTTGGGAATGAAATAACCAAAGATATGATCAAATAATATATAATCATAAATAGTCGTAAAGTAATTAGGATTTGATCATATGGAAATTTCTAGGAGAGCTACAATAGTTGTAATATCATGAATTAACAACATTAAAAAGTACATCATGAATTAATTATGTAATGGGATAAAAATTAAAAACATCATGAATTAATTATGTAACCATATAAGTCAAATATGATTCTCTCAAGAAATCAATATAAAATAGATAATATAATCACATAACTCATACATTTCAATGTCATTGATATTCTTCTTCATCCAACTCTTTGTCTGTATCATCCAATCCAGATTTGACATTGTAAGGATTGGTTATATCATCATCATTGTCATTGATATCATTTTCGATAATGTCATCATCCACATGGATATCATCTTCATGAACATTAACTCCTACATCATCATGATCTAGTTCCTCTTCAAAATTTTCGTCAGGCACATCATCAACTAACTTTTGATCCTGATCATCATCTACATGATCTTCTAGTTCTTTTGTATCTTCTTCTTCCACCACATTATAATTTATCGTCCTTCCTCTTGGATCATGTCTAACAAAAAATGACCAACCCGGTTTACCTGGAACCTCTGAGTAAAATACCTGCTCACATTGTCTTGGAAGAACATAGGGATCATTTCTAGCTCGTTCGATCGACCTTGTATTAACCATGGTAAATCCATTATCATGTTCAATAATAGTTCTCTTGGGATCTTTTTCATTCAATCATAGCCTACCATTGGACAACAAACATAACTACTTGAAGGAATTAAAGTCACACTCAAGTATATCATCCAAAATCCCATAGTATCAATTTTCTGAGATATCTGGATGTATGTTGCTTCTAGATGAAACATTAGTCACCTGAAAGATTGCAGTTATCCCAAAATCACAAGTTTTGTTTGTTTCATCCAAATTTTTGATTCAAAATTTATGACCATTGTACCACATAGCCTTGTGATGTTTCACCTGCAATATGTCAAACATGTAAAAATTATTGCATCGTCAGTTGATAAACATATTTATTCTTGGCTGAATGTATGGAAGGAAAAAAAACTCAACATATATATACATCAATATAATTAAAAATAATTAAATAATATGGGTGATTAATATATTTATACATACCTATTTATCTCTTAAACCATATGCTAAATCAATTTCCCTTGGTGTAACATTGGAATCTCCATTATGATGAGCTTCTTTAACCAATAAAGCCACACCTTCCCATGTTAATTCGCAACTAGATTGTTGACATCATTCAATCCATACCGTCATCCAATTAAGATTGTTTGTAACCTACAAAAGTAGTGCATCCCACTCTCAACCAACTGTATAAAAAAATTTGAAATTCACAAATGACGTATAATTAGTTATTTACCACAGTATACAACTTTAATTTATAATTGATGTACCTAAAAAACCTAACATCCCACTACCAATGATCTTATTATCTTTCGTAAGAAACCTCTAAACTATATGTATCCAAGACCCATTGTTCACACATTTCAAATTGAAGAGATATAACATATCGACCAAGTAGTATCTATGTCACCCCGATCATGTTTTATGTTTATATTGGAAGGATACAATATATCGGCACAACAACTAGCAAGCCTCATCGATAAAAACATTACAGGAATGGCCTACTTGTGTTGGAACTAGAATTTTCATTTGAAATTCTGATGGTCCTTTCATATGAAATTATTATTTTTTCCTTAAAAAACAATGTTTTTATCATCCACAAGGTCAAAATTGCCTTTTATTGCCTTACCGTAGCCTCCAATAAAACAACTCATGGTAGCGTGGTGGGTAAAGGAAGTAATACACTATATACTGCTATATCGTGAACAGTTGATGTCTTGCCCATGGTAGAGCGGGGTCATGGTTAATACCAATAGAGGGAACCGCTATACCGTGAGGGGTTGAAATGAAGCCCGTGGTAGAGTGGTAAGCTAAGAATAGAGGTAATAATCCACCACCATATTGCAAAGGGTTGGAATGGAGCCCACGGTAGAGCAGTGAAATAAGAATAGAGATAAGGAGGAATCGCTATATCATGGGGGGATGAAAAATGTCATACAGTAGTGCGATAATCTACCATTGGAGCATTAAATGAAGGCCAGTCACATCAATCAACATCAAAGTATGAAATTCAGCTTCGTATGAAAGATTTGAATGATGAACTTAAGATATGAAATTGATGCAGTATGATATCAAAATTTAACAAGGAAAATTGAGAATTCACGCGCTTGTGCTAGTAGAAGCTAAATACAGGCGAGCTCAAAGTACGACAGTGGAAGAATTCTGTAGAGTGAGCAAAATTCTGGGTAAGTCTACTTATCATTCACTGAAATTTAAACAATGGTGCCACAAAAATTAGAGGCAGGAACTAAAAAGGAAGAAAAATCCAGTAGAATTTCATTGCAGTCACCATTGCTTTCCCTGTTACTTGGTTCAGTAGATAAGGGTTCTAAGAAAGTCTTTAATGATTTAGCTCAGGGGTGTAGGGACCCAATAATTCCATAGTCTGGGTAGAATTTATATTGGTATTTTATAGGAACAAAGATGAAAGGGTTCCAATGTCAAACCCATGGAATTTTGACAGGAAAATTAGTTGTTCCTAATGTTTGTGTTGATGTTGAGCTAATCAAAGCCTTGGCCAATAGATATCATGGCCCATAAAAAATGGTCAGACTTCTAGATGGGCAATGTCTGGTAGATATCTAGAGGGAATCTATAATTAGGTGTTTTGACCTAAACAATCAGGTTGTCACTGAAATTGACTTGGGGAAGTTGGAGCAAGAATATAGAAGGTTGAAAAGGACCCATAGAATTGATGAAATCCCCTTACACATGAAAAGGGGTGAAGAAAATAGAGTCCTACCCATTCACTCTTCAAGACTTGAACCCTTTCTAGTGTCTGACTTTCAAACCTATTTCAAAAATACTTACTATGCATTATGTCAAATTCTTGGAGTTGATGCAGAGGAGAATATGTCAATAGGGTTGATGAGAATTACCATGATTATCCAACATCTTGAATTGAATATGGAGTTTTATTTTGCTTCATTCATTGAGGAAGATATTCATGAAGGTCTATTACAGGTTAGGGAAGCCAAGGCCCCCATAAATTTTAGAAAGTACTCCTTATTATGTCATTTGATTCTATCTCAAAATGAAACAAAATGAACAAAGAGGATGAAATTGAGAACACATGAGAAAGGAGTTATGCTCCCAATACAAAATTAGTGTTATATTTAGGACAGTAAATGCAATGAAAGTGATTATGTTGTATTTAGGGATGATTTTTTCATCAGACTGATTGCTCAACTTGGTTTTCCTACACCAAGATTACCACAATCCCTAATGGATGTCATGAGACCACTGCAATAAAAACTAGATCATGGTTTTACACATAATTATGTTGATTGGTTTTTGATTCCACAACACACCATCATCAGGGTATATAGTTGTAATCAGGCCCCTCATATTTTACCAAAATTTGTGCCTACCAGAGTATTGTTTTTAGAATTTATGTGGAAAATGCTCTGGATGGAGCATCGTTTGATGAAAAATCAGAAAAAAGGAACATTTCTACCTGATTTGACGGTATTTGAAGAATTGTCAATTGGATCAGATATGTTGGAGGAATTACAGAGATTTATAAAAGCTAATTTTGCTCTCAGATCAGGGAAAAAGAGAATATGTGATCCAAAAGGCCACATCAATAATATCAAAAGAACCCTACTCACAAAGAGGGAAATAACACATGAATTTGATCCAGAAGAGGATGTAATAAGAAACCTAGTCTATTTTATAGATGTTTTTGAAAGAAGGAAAATATGGTTAATGATGATGAGATGGGAGGATCAAGAGAGAGGAAATGATAAGAAGTTCAAGGGGTTTTTTGATGAGGAGCCAGATTTTTTGAAAAGAATGCAATTAGTCCTTGGTAAATTTGATGAATTATCTAAAAAGTCTCATGAAGAGAAATCAGCCTCACTTCTTACACCCTAGCCACCAGCATCCACAACCTCTACATCACATACACCACCTTCATCACCAATTCATCCATCTCCTCCATCTCAAACAGATGATCCTCCTACCAAGAAACAAAAGATTGGGTCACTAGTGGACTATGAGTCAAGTGATGAAGAAAAAGAGGTAGTATTAACTTTGGCTGAGATGAAAGAGGTTGCAGAGAAACAAAAAATCCTTGAGCGTCATGATCCCAAGATGAGAATATTAGAGGAGGCTATTGATGAAATGTAGGATGATGAAATAATTATTGCTTCCCTAATATTCATGGAGGATGATGACTTTATCCATACTATGGAGTTCAAATATTTTCTTTTAAAAATGAAGATGAAACAATTTGATGACAGATTGAAAATTAACCTCATTGGAGCTAATGATTCGAAACATGCAAAAGTGTAGGCACAAACAATGGAAGAGTTAAATATTGACAATGTTAATATTACTCCTAAAGAAGCAAGGGAGTTAGTGTTGAAAAGTAACATGGTCATTATACTAGGAATGGAGCTCTCCAAAGTGTTTATGTTGGATCAAATCAGAGCTCAAGATGATCCCAAATTGGTTGCAGAATTTGATTATGAAGGAGTATCGGGGACAAGATATAATCCAACCACCTAGACCCTTTCCCTATGGATGAAACAAAAAAGCACAAGGAAGCCTAGGCTTTTAGATGTGGTGTAGGAAATGAGAGGGTCTTCTCTAGTCAGAACTATGAAGGACACTACTCCCATAGAAGCAACAACCATGACAATGCATTCAACAATGTTTACAAGAGATGTAGTGGAAAACATGGAAAAGAAGATGACAAAGTATGAGAAAAGACTCAAACTATCAAATGTGGAGATAAATAAGTTATTCATTGAAAATGTCAGATTGAAACAAAAATTGCAACAAGCCATAGATGTAAAGGGGAATGAAATGGTTGTATATCATCCACCTACTTCAATTGAAGATCCACATATTCAACAATTGAAAGAAGAGGTTGAGAAACTAAAGAATCATAATATGGATGATATCAAACGACACATCTTGAGTACCTTGGAGGAAATACTGAAATACAGAGTTGAAGTTTTAAAAGAGAAAATAAGTGGAGTTCATGAGGGCTTCAGTAATTTGGTAAAAGATCTGGAACAGATAAAAACTAATTCCCCTATCTTATAGGAATTGCATAAAATATGGCAACCCACTTACCATATCTTAACCACTCTATGTAAAGCCACACAAAGAGATCTCGATGCACCCCCAAGGTTAAAACCTACTCAAGAAATGGTAAAAGGAATCATTGATGAGCATAAGTATTTGATTGATATGAGAAGAAGGTAGAAAACAAAAGGAATTCATTTGACTCAATAAAACATAATTTTAGCCCTCTGATCGTTAAAGGTGATGTTCAACTCAAGGATGTGGATGAATGGAGAAATGAATTTGATCAAATGGTTCCACAGTGTTTGAAACTTATATAGGGTGATGGTAATATCAATCTAGAAAAATTTCATGCTCTGCTTGATGGAATTATTGCATTGGATAATGGTTATACAAAGTTGATTGTAGATGCTAGAAACTTGCTCGATAGTAGATGGAAAAGCCACCTGTCAAACTTCACTGCTGCATAGGAATACAAGTGGCTAAATGATTTGACCATAAGCAACTGGTAGGAGAAATACCTCGGTTCAGATGAAGATTAATCACTATCAATGATGATTATCATAAAGTAAAAGCTTTGCATAGGTCTTTGGTGACTTGGGATTTTACTCGGAGATTAACATAATTGTCACGTGTTAGTTGTTAATTATTTCAGTTATATTTTACATGCTAGTTAAGTTTTGTTATCAACAGTCATGTATTTTGGTCTGAAGCTTGTTGCCTCTCCTATAAATAAGAGAGACCAGGACCAAGAAAAAATTATTAAGATAGGAGTAGATATGAGAAGTAGGAGAATAAGGATTGATACAATGTTTACATCATAAAGGACCAAGATGCACATGTAAATTTTTTGATGAAGTTAATGGAAAATATCTGATTTAGTGGCTCTATGTTGGTATCCATTGTTTGTTAAGTTAATTGAATATATTTCTAGATTGTCTCCATATTTAATATTACTCTGTTGTTTAAATTGATATATCAAGCATATTCTCAATTTATCAGTGCACATTTTCTGTATCTGTGTGGCATAATTAATTGTGTCTTTCAAGTAAAGATTAGAGTCCTCTTGATTATTCACAACTTAGGACTATTATTTTGGATTATTAAAGATGAATATGATAATTGCATCCTTTCCTGTTTATACAAGTTATAAATATAGAAGTTCCAAACAGTTTGAATTATTGCAAGTCATAAGTCACTTGTCTCTGATTTCTACTTGACTCCATATACCCAACAGAGTACTTGACTCCATATACCCAACAGAGCACTGGTCTTCACATTTCATCATTTAGTTTCATTTCATTTTAAATGTTTTACATTTGTTAACTGAACATATTTCTTTGATACTGCTTATACAATTTATGCTAGATTAGTAGTACATCTATTCACTTTCATATTTCCATTGTGAATAGACTGCTATAGGAGGAATCACATAGTTCAATTATGCTTCATTCACATAGGTAGACCCACCTAGGTCTGGAAGCACCTAAAGAGAAGAAGGTCTAAAACCATTTGGACTTGTATGTTACCCTGAAACATACCAAGAGTTTGGAAACCTCTCGAGGTATTTTTACCTGTGTTTTTGAGAGCTAACAATGTGAATGAGGAAGCACATTACACAATATCGGCATAGGCACATTGCATTCATACCAATCAAAAAAAGAAATTGGGCTGTAGATTTTGATTAAAAAGGAACAAATAGAGAATGTAGCAATGTAAAATGTATTCTAATTAATCTCCATGAACATCTTATAATTACCTCTCACTTTCCTCAATCTACCTTTCCCCATCAGCTACTCCCCTTCGAATTTGTTAATGGAGTTGGGATCCCAAATGTGATCTACATGGATCTTTGCTTGGAACTTAGGAAGATATTCAGTAATGTACACCATGGTCTAGTATACCATATATCCCTCCACCATAAAACCCTTAGGATGTGCTCTTTGTCTAACCAAAGCCTTCAAAAATTTCAAGTGCCTCTCAACCATCCATATTGACCTTGTGTGTACAAGTCCACACAATTCAATCTCCTCAACTTGGTGTATGAGGTAGTGTTCTTACGCATTGAAAAATGTCAAAGGTAGACACTTTTGCATTTCACACATTAGATGAAGAATTTTTCTCTTCCAATAATTTATATCTTCTTTATGGATTTCTTTAGATGACAACCATCTACAAGTGATTCAAGGCGCAAATATATTAACGAGATTTAACAAAAATATACAATATATTACATAACAAGTAAAACAAATGGAAAATATAAAATCTATACAACAAATTGAACAAATATCGCTATTTACCTCATGTATTTTCTAAGATCATATATAACTTGCTTGACATTGTTGTTGAAGTTGTTTGGGAGAGATAGAGGTAGAACATACTGCAACAATTATAAAATTATCTTTTCATTATTTTTCTAAAACTAGTAAACATAATACACTGAAAAGTACATGCAGTATACAAATATATATAAAATATATCATAATAATTACCTTAATGAAGGTATGCCAATCATGCATTTTTATCCCTGACCCAAATTCACCTTTCTTTGTTATGATATTGTTTATGTTCATAGCAAATCCTGTGGGAAATCATTTTTTTTCGTATGACTTCTTTTATAGCATTGCTTTGTTGCTCCATTAATAACCAAGGAAGGGCACTTATATTAATTTGGTCTCCATCCCTATTTAATTGAATGGAATTTTTGATTCCATGATTGGCTTCTTGAATTCCACTACAAATTTTGACAATTTTTTCTTTGTCATGCATTCCATCCAATATTTTCCATAATGTTTTTGTTATATTCTTTCCAATATGCATTGTATCAATCAAATGCACAATTTGTAGCTGCTCATAGTAGGGCAACCTACTAAATTTTCTAGGATAACTTTTCAGTCCCTATGGAAGCTGACCATTAATGCCTTGACAACCTTCATGAATCATATAAGTTAAAAAAATTAACAATGACAATCATTGTCAATTACAACATGAGTAAAAAAACATAATATAAAAATATAAATTCCAAACATATCATATATGATAGATAAAAAATTTGATCTGATGTATAACCTTGACGATTAATTCTATTATATTCTAACTTCCATAGGCGAGATGTCATTCTTCATGGTTTTGATGTAGTCTCTTCTTTCCCATTGAAAAGATGTTTTTTAGTAGTTCGATACTTATGATTTCTGTGGAGGAAGTGCCTATACTCATCAAACACATGCTTTCCTAAACTTGTTGAACGACGAGATTTCATATTTGGACCACAAACTGAACAAGAAAATTTTCCCTTTGTTTGAAGACCTGCAAGATCATATATAATTGGATTAAATATGTCAATTTTTTATAATTATATATAATGAATAGATTATTTAAAAAACATGCATGATATCTACTTCATAAAATTAAATATCGTTAAAGTGCAGTTGAATGTTATAACATACCACACAAATGTGTTAGCCTTGGGGCATCATGAATTGTCCATACAAGCATTGCACGGAATTGAAATTCTCTTTGTCCTATTGGTCTAAAGACGTCATACATAGTGACGCCATTCCATAACTTTAGTAACTCATCGATAAGAGGCTCTATATATAAATTCATATCTTTAAATTGGTACTTACCTAGTTGAATGAACATAAACATTACATACTTATTATAACCACTTTACTGCAATATATATAAATTAATGTACATGACTATTAAATGAAAAAAATATAAGTCATTATGCAACAAATAAGATAAATGAGATGCTACTACGTTAAAGAAAATTGATGTAAACAAACACCTAGATCAATCATTTCCAAAATTATGTGTTCCCTCTTTAATGACATCCATGGAGGAATGTTATTGTTGATAACAAAAACATGCCACACCAAGTAAATAGATCTCAGCTCTCCAAATGGATTGACACCATCCGTTCCCAATGAAAGCCTGAGATTACGAGGTTATTATTTAAAGTGTGGCAATTTTCCCTCCATGTTCCTAAATGTAGAAACATCTGCAAGCATTTGAAGAATGTCATCTCCACTTCTATTCTATGCATGTGTAACATCTAGAAAATGCAGAGAAATAGATTAGAGAAAACATGCAATATAATCTAAACTCTAATGCAATCTAAGCTAAGCAACAGAGAAAAAAGGAAAGACAAAATGTAAATAAACTAAACAATCTCACCCAATATGTATGTAATTCCATGTATCATCTCAATTTCCCTTCTCCATTTTGCCGTTGTAGTATAATTGCCCTCATATTTTCAAAGTTCATGCAAGTATAGCCTATGATAGTGATTTAAAAAAACATCGAAGATTCAAGATAGTTGCTCCAAAAAGTCATAAGATTTTGAGAGAGATTGGAATGATGAAGAATAGATCAATTTATAGAAAATTGATTATTCGAATGACATGCCAGGATCAAAAGATCAACAGACAGTCGAGATCGACTGATTAGACATGCATTATGATAATTGTTAGTAGCAACATGAGTGATACAAATTAGAAATAGAATTAAAGATTAAATAAATAATTTAATCTTCAAGTTTGGTATTCGAAAACAAAAGAATAGTCTTTGCATGACAAAGATAAAGATTGATTAAAGCAACTCTTTGTTCGAATGCATGCACAATATTTAATTAATATGCATGTACACACAATTAAGTTAGAACTAGATGACTAAATGATTTGATGAAGAGATAACTCGAGAAAGCCTCTCAGACTTTAAATCAAGAGTTAACTGAGCGATTAAAATAGATCTTTGAGTCGAGTAAAAGTGAATACTTAGATAATTTGCACAATTATCTAAATATAGAGGAATGCATTAAAATAGGATTTATGAATTAAATAATTCATTTAATTCAAGATTTGATATTTGAAGAATAATTAAATAAATAAATTTATTTAATTAAGTGACGAAAGGATTAAATGAATAATTAAATAAATAAAAGGATTTATTTAATTATAGTTGAAGTATGATAAACAATAAATTAAATAAGAATTTATTTAATTTGACAAGAAGGATAAGATTAATTAGTAACATAATTAAATAAAAAACATTTATTTAATTAATCAGATAGAATAAAGAAAATGTGAATCAATTAAATAATTAAGATTATTTAATTAATAGAAGAGTTAAAGTTAAAGTGAATTAATTAAATAATTGACATTATTTAATCATGACCATGGAAGAAATACACATTATTAAGAATATTGAAGTCGCAAGCTTAAACCAAATTTTGGTGTCTACATTTGCCCTTCTTTAATACAATGTCATTTTGCCGTTGTGTCAAAGAAAATCGATAAAAATATTCCCCAGTCATGCCCCGGTGTAAATAGGTGAAGGTATGCCCCCTCGGGAAAATTGACAAATTTTTGAAAAATTCCAGAAAAATTTGGAAATGATCCCGATTAGTCCATTAGATAGCCAAAAATGTAGTGGAGCTGACGGAATTGAAGTTGGAAGTGGTATGGTCGGGTACGGGTCAATTGAAATTGGAAGCGAACATGGCCAGTACAAAATAATGCCACCAAAACATTAGGTATAAATTGAAATTGGGGTAAAAACCAATTCATTTTAACCCACATAGCTTTGAAAATTGAGATTTTTCTCTGCACCCACAGCGACGATGTCTCCTATTCCGAACACCCACCATCGAGCATACAGGATCCGAACCTTTAGGTGGCCAGGTGACGCGGACCCTCCAATACGTACCTTAAACTTGACTTTTGAAATATTTGATTGTTGTACCTTTTATGCCTTTAATTGGAATGTTTCCTATGCGTCATTTTATTAAAAATTCGCATGTGAGTGCACAATTGACGCATTTGCATGCGGATCAACGCATTTGTAATATCACATAGATAGATAGCGTAGGTTTTCTATGGTTCAACGCATTTGTAGTTTAGTGCAAGGCATTTGATAAAGAACAACATATTTGTATTTAAATTAGTTGCATGTGTTTATTTTTCAACGCATTTGCATTTATTTCGACGCAGTTGTTATTTAATTGACACAGTTGCATATGATAGTTAATTTACGCAGACGCATTTGTCATTTAGGCACACATATGAATTTCAGTGTGATGCATTTGATAAATAATGACACATATGTAAAATTTAAGCACGCATTTGCAAAAGAATGAATTATTTGCAAAATAATGACGCATTTGAATAGAAATTAATTTTGTCATTTGGCACTAGGATAGATGTTTGATGTTGACATGAGGCATGTATAATGCCATTGCAGGTTGTGTTAGACACTGTATATACATGAGAGTCGAGACCTATGAAATTTCGCTTCTGAGATAGCTTGCAGAGTGTCGTGAGATGATTCCTATGGCACCTAGGTCTTCTACATGTGACAGGCATGCCCCAGATTCAGGCGAATTGGGGTTTATTGATAGTGTTGTGCAAGCGGTGGCACTCAGAGACTTCATCATTTCACCTGCCGACTGGAGAGGCTACAGTTACTTTAGAGGACGTCTACAAGATCCTGAGACTTCCAATTAGAGGCATGAGGGTGAGGTACGATACCTAGAGGGGTGTCACTGAGATGTGCAGATACTATCCTCATGCCGATGTCAGACAGCTAGGGTTCAATCACTATGAGATTAGATGGCATGTATTGGTGTAGAGGTATAGGTGGCTAGACTCTCTAGTGTGTACATTGATAGGTGGGATAGTGCTTCCTGACCGTTGAGGTCATGGTTTTCCTGTGGGTTGGGGGGAGATGCTAGTAGGTATGCTAGAGTGACGAGAGGTATATGCATGGGGACCCTGTCTCCTTGGTATGTTGTATTTTCACTTGCATGATATAGCCTATCGAGAGGCTTAGTCCATGAGTTGTGGTACCACGCTCCTGATGGTATGGGCATGGGAACACATTGCTATCTTTCATCCACTAGTTATAGTTGATGTTTAGCATGGAGCTCCTTATGCCTTCCATTATGCGGGGGAAAACACTCAACACCACATGGGAGATATTGAGTATTTTAGGCATGCCATAGATACTATGGTTTAGTTTACATGGAGACTGTACCTGGGATGCGCAGAGTGGTCAGATGAGGATGAGCACTTGCCATTTTTCCGCTAGACACATAACTTGATTGGGCGGATTGTTTCACATGTCCACATCATAGAGTGCCATTTTCTAGATCGTGTATTGCAGAAATTCAGAGAGGCACAGGATGTGCCGAGAGGACGGGCCAAGTTCGCGAGGTCCTCGTGAGAGATTCTTGTGTGGGGTCTAGAGATTCCAGTGGCTACTGCTAAGGAAGAAATTGATGGATTTCAGGTGGTTTCATGGGGATGGAGAGATGGTGCGGAAGACCCAAGTACCATAGAGGCTTACGATTAGTGATGGGCTGTGCATAGGCCAATTCCCTTGATAGATCTAGATCAACTGGCACTGATAGAGTGGTGAGGGATAGGACCACAGGGAAAATGTGGTAGAGGCAGAGGTCAGAGAGGTGGAGGAGGTCATGGGGATGATGGAGATGATGGTGGAGGTGGTCAGCAAGGTGGTAGGAGAGGGAGGCATGGATGGAGAGGACGAGGGCCACCATTGCCACTGATTCATGAGGAGGGACGGGGAGAGTAGGATGTGGCCATGCCAGATATTGGCAGAGGTGGGGAGGAGGATCATGTTGAGATTGGTGGAGAGGAGGAGCATCTTGTAAAAGAGGCTGTTCCAAAGGTTCATGCAGAGGAGGAGGCAGATAGAGAGGAGGCAGAGATTGATTCCCTTGGATTACTGGGTGCCTACTAGGATGATGACAAGGAGGATGATGATCATGAGCAAGAGATCCAAGACAAGATTATGGAGGATTTAGAGGATGAGGATGATGGTGTACCGAGGGTGAGATAGGTGGACATAGAGGCAGTTGATTTTGACACTGCTACACTTCGGGCCCAAATTGCATCCTTGGAGGAGAAGATGAGGGTGATGATGTGTGAGAGGGATTTGGTACAAATGGAGAGGGATAGGGCCATCATGGATAGAGATCAGGCCATAGCTCAGAGGCATGAGACTGAGCAGAGATTCACAAAGATTAGAACCTTGTGTACTGGGCCAGCAGCTGCATTTTCCAGAGAGTTAGAGCCGTAGAGAGGTCCACCTATTACATGGATTTATATGAGACATCAGTTCCTCCAGAGAGATAGGCTCTGAGCTTTTCAGAGGCATGCAGTGAGAGGTCTTAGACTAGGACCCATTGCAAGATAGTTAGCACAGAGGGTGTGGAGTAGCCACACAGATCAGGTCCATATGATAGGCCCCACTCAGGTCACAGGTCATCAAGTTCCCGACATCAGTCATCCACACACTCTATCCATGATAGCAGTGGCAATTCAGGATAGGGACATTTCTTGATATGTACTAAGACACTTGTATTATGATTATATAGCCTACAGGCTTCCATATTTATTGATACATTATGACATTGTGATGTGACACTATTGAGATATATATATATATATATATATATATATGATTTTGGCGGTGATTCTCATGATATGCATTTCTATTTATTGATTATGCAATCGTTTATTTGTACATGTGATGTTTATATGATATGCCATGTGATAGATGATCGTATCTACTTTATGATGTGTTTATGGAGCCTATGGTATGATGTTAATTCTATGTGATGTCAATTCTATGTGATGTATGCATTTTATAGTTATGAGATGCAATGTGATGTTATATGTACAATGCTTTCTATATGTGATGCTATACAAATGAAATGTGATGCATGTATTTATAATTTGTTATGTACATGAAATGCTTATGATATGTAATCTATTGATGATGAATGTCTATGATGCCATGATGTCCTAGATATGATAAATGCCTATATATTTTTATTCCTCTAACATGTATGTGTGCGCAGGATGATTTATATTGTTGTGTGTCATAGGACTTCGTCATAATGCAAAAAATAACTTTTAGTGCAGAAAGAAAGATTAAGAAATATTGAAAGAAATGCAATGGATGTTAGTATTAGCAATCTTTGATGTTTCGTTGTATCACAAAATGTGTTGCACTTTATCATCATTGGGTGGGACTAATACAAATGTAGAAGAACACCATGATATGACATAGATCAAGGTGTGCAAGGTCATCCACTTGCTAACAACAAACAGTCGCAGACAAGGATTGTCATTAACTCATACTAAGGGTACAAGTTGCCCTAGTATTTTTGTCAAGACAAACCACAAACATCAAACAAATTAAAATACGGGTCAATGAGACATCATCGCTCCTCCAAATCCTTCATGGGACATCCTTGAGGAAACTAGTAACATGAATCAAAATCAAATTTTAAAAGACAGTTGACAGACAACAGTCAAAGAAAATAAAATTCTGACACATCGCTACTTCTCTAAATCCTTCATGGGACATCCTTGAGAAAGCTAGTAATAGGATTCCAATCATAAAATCAAGTGAAATGATAAGATAAATAAGCCATAAAGTCAATAAGCCAGTAAAAGATTTTCCAAAACTTGATCTTGTTTGTTTGATTTGTTTTGATTGATAGAGCCTGATTTCAGGAGATACACATACCGGATAAGACTGTAAGTCTAGTTTTGATGTTATGACTATCTGTATAAGGCATGACAAATCCTAGTTTTAGAAAGACATGTATCGTATAAGACATTGAGTCAGATGCCATTGATGTGATAACCTGTGTAAGGCTATGGTTGACTGTTTGACAATGTTGATATGCAGGAAGGACTCATCCTGTATAAGACATAGATTGTTTTGTTGAAGTGTAGTGTAAAATCTTCTTAATGTCCTATTAGGTGTGAAAGCATATGAATCACTTGCTGAAGGCACCATTTTGTATTCATCCAAAAACTGGTTTGTTCTTTTTTTTTATGTTTCTTGCATGTGTTTTTTTTAGGCTCTAGAGATGTAGCTCGACTCTTTCCTTTGCACTTTTCATATATTTTGATGATTACAGTAGTTTTTCCTCATAATTTTTTATGTAGATCTGTTTGTAACCTTATTTTCTACCAATCAATTTGCAAACCAGTCACATATTAAGGACCATTTCACTAACTTGTAGTCATCCATTACTTCATATGTTGTAGGTTGTGTCATCGGCAAGACATGGACTATCAAAGTGAGTTTTCTATCATGTGTCGATGATTGATCTCTCACCGATGGGTTGCCTTCGGTGGTCATCGCCAAGAGTCTCCGCGATCACATTGTGTCGGTATATTTTTGTGTGTAGGTCTATTTAAAACTCCTGCAAAGGTTAGATCAGTGTGATATTGGATTTGTCTTGCCGATGGAATTCATTGGAAAGACATAGACTATTGGAGTGAGTTTTCTATCCTGTGCCGATGATTGATCTCTCATTGATGGGTTGCTTCAGTGGTCATTGCCAAGAGTCTCTGCGATCACATGGTG
Organism: Sequoia sempervirens; assembly: GCA_007258455.2. Taxonomy (NCBI): domain Eukaryota; kingdom Viridiplantae; phylum Streptophyta; class Pinopsida; order Cupressales; family Cupressaceae; genus Sequoia; species Sequoia sempervirens. The sequence goes on along the minus strand of VDFB02271358.1, from coordinate 437,278,229 downwards.
TAGGTCTATTTAAAACTCCTGTAGAGGTCAAATCAGTGTGACATTGGATCTGTCTTGATGATGGAAGTCATCAACAAGACATGGACTATTGGAGTGAGTTTTCTATCCTGTGCCAATGATTGATCTCTCACTGATGGGTTTCCTTTGGTGGTCATCGCCAAGAGTCTCTGTGATGGTACATTTCAATGAATATTTTTTTAAAAAAAAATTACATTGTTTCATCACAATTTTGATGAAGGAAACCGGCGAATCACTGAAAAGGTCTGATGAAGTTGCTATAGCTGCGACAAAAGCTTCATCGTAACTACTTGCCCATTTCATCAAAATGGTGACGAACTTCTGGTGTTGTTTCGATGCCTTGGAAGAGGCATTGCAATTGCATTTTGGTTATAATTCGTCGGTGGATACACGAAGTTGTCATCAATATTCTGACGAAAAACAGAGCCATTTTATGATACTGACGATTGATGAATCTAGGCCATTATTTTGACATTTAATTCTTCGATTGAATTTCGACAAAAATTTGGCAATGAAAATTATTTCATTAGTTCATCGGTTGTCTGACAAATGTTTGTCGCAAGACCGATGAATGTTTGTCAGAAAATGGATTCAAATTCAGTAGTGTAGGAGTATCGATGCCTCCCAGGTCTATCTACATGGTCAATGTAGTCCCTTCTATTAGCATCCCCTTTGTCTCTAAAAAACCTGAAACTATCAAAGTAAACAAGGTCCCCTTGGGCTTCAGCTTCACCCCTCTTGTCACCTCTAGTGGTGGAGGTTTTGGCTAGATGAGTGGTGGAGGCTTTGGTAGTGGTGGTGGATTTGGTACTGGTGGTGATACTGGTGGAAGTGGTTCCGGTGGAGGTAGCTTTAGAAGTGGTGGCGGCTTTGGTGGAGGCCCTACTGGTGGCGGTGGCTCTGATGGTGGTTTCGACGGTGGTCACACTGGTGGTGGCTCTAGTAGCGGTTCTGGAGGAGGTTCCTTTGGTCGTCTATCTTCTAATGACCCTATTCTGAACACCCTTCTTTAGAATATATGTAAGATGCAAAGCCAGTTGGTTAGTCTCTCCCAAGCCTCTGCATAGCCTATCTTTCACACCTTCTTCTGACATAGCCCATTGTCAGTTGTAATTCTGAACACTCCTTCCCGCAAGGAATGGAGATCCCTAAATTTGAAAAATATGGCAGTAAAGGGGATCCAAAGACACATGTGTCCACCTTTAATGCCTTGTGCATGGATTTCTTCAACCACAATGCATTAATGGCGAAAATATTTCCCTGATCACTCAAGGATACAACACTCGAGTAGTATTGTTCCTTGTCTAACAATTCCATTTTCTCATTTGACCAACTTGTAAATCAATTCCTTAGACAGTTTCAAGCTAATATCGGGCCAAAGATGACCTTTTTGGATCTCATCCAATGTAGACAAGGAGATAACGAAAAAATCACTAATTTCATAGCGCGCTATCAAGTACTCCTTTCAAAAATCTCATATCAGCTACCCAATTATGACGTACAGAAGGTATTCATAGGGAACTTACAAAGGACTTGGCAAGAGAAGTTCGCCCTTATGAAGTACCATTATTTTGCACATTTGTGTGCAGCCCTACGAGAGTACCAACATATGGTTGTTCAGTTCAGGGGTTCCTCCTTGTGCTCCCATTCTGAGGGAAATTCCATCATATCAATCTCTAGGAAAGGTAAGGCTGTTACAAATATAGCAGCTGTTGCTAATGACAACAGCCTCAGATGTAACCGAAAGTTCACAAAGTTATCAGAATCTTATTCTTCTATATTACATAATTTATTGAAGGATAAGATCGTAACGTTGCTGAGTCCTAAGCCTCTTAAGGAGCCTTACCCTAATTGGTATGATGGGAGCACTTATTGTCAGTACCATTGAGTTAATGGACATGATATTCAACATTGTATGTGGCTACGCTATGAGATACATGACGCATTAAGGATAGTACCATTCATCTTGATGGGAGTAAACAAAATGCTAAAAAATCAGCGACGAAAGCTAAAAGTGAATTCTAGATATACATGGACCCATTTTCGTCACATTCTACTAACATGATTATCGATCCCATTAATTCTATTACTCAACCTAAGGCCTATGTTAACATTGTCATAGTGATTCATATGCTACACTTCGGGCCCAAATTGCATCCTTGGAGGAGAAGATGAGGGTGATGATGTGTGAGAGGGATTTGGTACAAATGGAGAGGGATAGGGCCATCATGGATAGAGATCAGGCCATAGCTCAGAGGCATGAGACTGAGCAGAGATTCACAAAGATTAGAACCTTGTGTACTGGGCCAGCAACTGCATTTTCCAGAGAGTTAGAGCCGTAGAGAGGTCCACCTATTACATGGATTTATATGAGACATCAGTTCCTCCAGAGAGATAGGCTCTGAGCTTTTCAGAGGCATGCAGTGAGAGGTCTTAGACTAGGACCCATTGCAGGATAGTTAGCACAGAGGGTGTGGAGTAGCCACACAGATCAGGTCCATATGATAGGCCCCACTCAGGTCACAGGTCATCAAGTTCCCGACATCAGTCATCCACACACTCTATCCATGATAGCAGTGGCAATTCAGGATAGGGACATTTCTTGATATGTACTAAGACACTTGTATTATGATTATATAGCCTACAGGCTTCCATATTTATTGATACATTATGACATTGTGATGTGACACTATTGAGATATATATATATATATATATATATGATTTTGGCGGTGATTCTCATGATATGCATTTCTATTTATTGATTATGCAATCGTTTATTTGTACATGTGATGTTTATATGATATGCCATGTGATAGATGATCGTATCTACTTTATGATGTGTTTATGGAGCCTATGGTATGATGTTAATTCTATGTGATGTCAATTCTATGTGATGTATGCATTTTATAGTTATGAGATGCAATGTGATGTTATATGTACAATGCTTTCTATATGTGATGCTATACAAATGAAATGTGATGCATGTATTTATAATTTGTTATGTACATGGAATGCTTATGATATGTAATCTATTGATGATGAATGTCTATGATGCCATGATGTCCTAGATATGATAAATGCCTATATATTTGTATTCCTCTAACATGTATGTGTGCGCAGGATGATTTATATTGTTGTGTGTCATAGGACTCCGTCATAATGCAAAAAAGAACTTTTAGTGCAGAAAGAAAGATTAAGAAATATTGAAAGAAATGCAATGGATGTTAGTATTAGCAATCTTTGATGTTTCGTTGTATCACAAAATGTGTTGCACTTTATCATCATTGGGTGGGACTAATACAAATGTAGAAGAACACCATGATATGACATAGATCAAGGTGTGCAAGGTCATCCACTTGCTAACAACAAACAGTCGCAGACAAGGATTGTCATTAACTCATACTAAGGGTACAAGTTGCCCTAGTATTTTTGTCAAGACAAACCACAAACATCAAACAAATTAAAATACGGGTCAATGAGACATCATCGCTCCTCCAAATCCTTCATGGGACATCCTTGAGGAAACTAGTAACATGAATCAAAATCAAATTTTAAAAGACAGTTGACAGACAACAGTCAAAGAAAATAAAATTCTGACACATCGCTACTTCTCTAAATCCTTCATGGGACATCCTTGAGAAAGCTAGTAATAGGATTCCAATCATAAAATCAAGTGAAATGATAAGATAAATAAGCCATAAAGTCAATAAGCCAGTAAAAGATTTTCCAAAACTTGATCTTGTTTGTTTGATTTGTTTTGATTGATAGAGCCTGATTTCAGGAGATACACATACCGGATAAGACTGTAAGTCTAGTTTTGATGTTATGACTATCTGTATAAGGCATGACAAATCCTAGTTTTAGAAAGACATGTATCGTATAAGACATTGAGTCAGATGCCATTGATGTGATAACCTGTGTAAGGCTATGGTTGACTGTTTGACAATGTTGATATGCAGGAAGGACTCATCCTGTATAAGACATAGATTGTTTTGTTGATATCAATATTCAGGAAGGACTCATCCTGAATAAGACAAAGGTTGATTGTTTTGATGATGTCTGTCTACAGGAAGGACACATCCTATAGTAGAAATTAGTTGATTTGTTTGGATTGTTTCTTTGGAAAGTTGTTTGATTTGACTTAGAGAGATTGCTGACTCGTTCACCAGATTGATGCATGACTTGATATGATGTGCTGACAATTGACTGTGTGTGATGAAAAAACCCTAAAGGACTGACCTAGTGCAGCCTCAGGGGCTCATCGATTGATGGCCTTGCCTATGTTATACACGTAGAGACCTCATAGTTTGACTTGACTTTGATTGACAAGACTGACTACAAATAGAAGATGTGTGTGATAGTGAATGTGACAAACCCTAATGGATTGACCTAGTGTGGCCTCGAGGGCTCATCGATTGATGGCCTTTCCTATGTTATACATGCAGAGACCTCGTAGTTTGACATGACCAATAAATTTGTCATATAGACATATGGATTGAATCATGAATTTATACAGACAAACCTAAACAAACAAACCTAATGCCTCAGGGGCACATTGGTAGATGGCCTTGCCAACATCCAGTCCCAGAGGCAACGTAGTTCAACAAATGACAAAGACTGACAAGTGTGACTAACTCTGACTCTGTTTTTGGATTTTCAACATGTTTTGATTTTTTTGTCCTTTTGAAGTTTTTTGATGTTGTGTTTTTCTCAGGTCATTTTGTGATGTTTTGGATTTTTCTATGGTTTTACATCTTCAATACAGCCAATGGAAGAACCAATATGACACACGTCAAGTGTTTGCCCCTAGTCAACTATAAGACCAATTGATTATGAATAGGATAAAATGGGGGGTATGAAATGCACTCGATGTCAATCATTCCAAGTTATGGGAAAGACTACCACTTATTACGAATGGTATGTACAAGCGATGGATGGCTAATATAAGGGATATGTATAGGGATATGTAGTATGTACAGGGATAGGATGTATGTTAGGGACAAGGACTATGTACAAGGAATGCTAGATTAGAATAATAGTAAACAAAGGAGCAGAGTCAACTACACATAGCGCCTGTTTGCTAGGTTTTCACCATGGTACCTATCCATAGTGCCACCGAAGTGGTTTTCACTATTGGAAAAATTATTTGTCTTTAATATTTTCTAGATTATCTAATTTTTTTGGTGTTACCAAGACGCCTGTTTGATTTTTTTTGTATTTTTTCTAATTAAGACAAGGCTCGCAGAAGCTATGCATAAAAATTCTTTAGATGAAGACTATTGATTGGCGAGGAAAATGGCTCCCCTTCAGGAGTAGAAAGTTGATAAGCTCCTGATCCAAAGGCTTCTGTAACAATATAAGGTCCTAACTAGCTTGGTTCAAACTTTCCTGGTTTTTCTCTTTCTGCTTGATTCTTTAGGTTCTCCATTAAAACTAGGTCACCAATGTCAAATTTTCTGTTCAAGACCTTCCTGTTATAGCTATGATGAAGGAAATTCTGATATGCTTGGAGATGGTCTAGTGCCTTCTGTCTTCGCTCATCCAGGAATTCTAGCTCATGGAGTCTCAATACTCGGTACTCTTCATCATCAATCTGGCCTTTCAAGGATACCCTTAGGGAAGGAATCTCGACTTCAATAGGAAGAATGGCTTTAGAACCAAATACTAGTGAATAGGGAGTAGCGCCAGTGGGAGTACAAATACTTGTGCAATAAGCGCATAAGGCAGGATTAAGCTGTAAATTCCAATCACGACCAACATCATTGACAGTCTTTTTGAGGATTCTAATGATGGTTTTGTTAGATGCCTCTATTTGGCCGTTACCTTGTGGGTAGTATGGAGTGGAAAAGTGATGTTGAATATGAAATTCATCACAAAGATGGCAGACTTCTTGATTCTTAAATGGGCAGCCATTATCTGTGATTATGGACTGAGGGACACCATACCGATAGATGATATAGTTCAAAATAAACTTAGAGATCTATGTGCTGGTAATGTATGTCATAGGAATAGCTTCAATCCACTTCATAAAGTACTCAGTGGCAGTGATGATGAATTTGTGACCATTGGATGATGTGGGATGGATCTTACCTATGAGGTCGAGTCCCCATTGGGCAAAGGGCCATGGCGACGTTATAGGATGAAGCTCCTGTGCTAGTGCATGTATCAAGTCTCCTTGAACTTGGCATTGGCAACATTTCTTTACAAAGACATATGAGTCTTTTTCCATAGTAGGCCAATAATAACCTAGTCTCATAATATTTTTGGCTAAGGTAGGACCGCTAGAATGGGACCCGCATATACCCTCATGCAGCCCATGTAAGGTTGCTTGTGCTTCATTAGAATCAAGACATCTCAGTAGGGTATTATCTAAGGCGCGTCTATATAGGGTGTCTCTGACGATGGTGTATTTGGATGAATTACGAAGGAATGTCCTACGTTGGTTGTTTGAGAGGCCAGTGGGTATAATTTCGGCATGAAGGTAGTCATAGATTTCTTTCTACCATGGGGAATTAGGACCAACAATGTCACATACCATTTCAGAATCTGGGATATCGTAGGATGGGACCAAAAGCTGTTCTACCAAAAACTCAAACTTAGGCACGTTGTTAGGAATGCCTAGAAGTGATGCAATTGTAGCCATAGCGTCTGCTGCCTTGTTTAAAACATGAGGTATTTGATTAAATTTGAATTTTTCAAAGTACTCTTTAAAGCTATTAGCCATGCATTTGTATGGAGCAAGCTTCTCATCCTTAGTCTCATAATCATCATTTACTTGTCTGATTACTAGTTGAGAATCACCATATACCTGTAGGTTCTTAATTTTCCACTTCACTGCCATGCGTAACCCTATCACTAGAGCTTCATACTCTGCTATGTTTTTAGTACATGGGAATGCAATCTTGAATGACTTAGGGATGGAATCACCCTATGGTGTGATAAACAGTATACCAGCCCCTGAGCCATGATTTGTATGTGAGCCATCAAAGTACAATTTCCATGTTATGTTTGTGTCTATGGTGAATATAAACTCATCAGGAAAGTCTGCAACTAATGGGTGATCTGCTTGTATTGGTGCATCAGCTAACTGATCAGCAATGACTTATCCTTTAATAGCCTTTCTTTCTACATACTAGATATCATATTCACTAAGTATCATAACCCATTTGGCCAGTCGCCCTATTAATGCTGCCTTGCTAAGAAGATATTTCAAAGGATCTATTTTGGCAATTAGCATTGTTTGATGTTTTAGCATATAGTGCCTTGGTTTTTGGGTAGCAAATACTACTGCAAGACATGCACATTCAATAGTACTATATTTGAGCTCATAACCTACCAAAGTCTAACTGATATAATAGACTGCCCTTTCATGACCTTCATTGTCATTCTGTGCAAGCAATGCTCTGAGTGATGAATGGGTTGTTGTAATATAAAGAATCAATGGTCGTCCTTCAATAGGTGGCATTAAGATTGGTGGTGTGAGTAAATATTCCCTAATTAGTTGAAAAGCCTCTCTGCACCTAGTTGTCCATGCAAAGGGTACCCCTTTCTTAAGTAGATGTTGAAAAGGATGTGTCTTATTTGCTAACTGCACTATAAATATTCTGATGGATTGCAGTCTTCCTTGTAATGTCCTTAGCTGACTGAGATTAGTTGGTGGAGGAATTTCTATGATTTCTTTCACCTTGGCTGGATCCACTTCAATGCGTCGTCTGGAAATGATATAGCCTAAAAGCTTTCCTGACTTGACTCCAAACACACATTTCTTGGGATTGAGTCTCACTTTATATTTCTCCAGCCTTTGAAATATCTTGTCTAAAACCTGTAAATGTTCTGCCCTTGTCTTGGATTTAACTATAAGGTCATTGACATAATCCTCCATAAGAGTGTGTACTAGATCATGAAAGATGGTGGTCATGGCACGTTGATAGGTCGCTCCAGCTTTTTTGAGTCTAAAGGGCATAACATTCTAGCAATACGTTCCCCAAGGAAAAGTGAAAGTTGTCTTAGGTTGGTCTTCAGTGCAATTCTAATCTGATTATATCCTGAAAATCCATCCATAAGGGACAACATCTCATAACCTGCTGTCATGTCTACTATCATGTCTGTGTTAGGCAAAGGGAAGTCATCCTTAGGACAAGCCTTGTTGATATCTAAAATCAATGCAGATGCAGATGCCCCCTGTTGGTTTAGTGACAAGTACAAGATTGGAAATTCAATCTGCATAGTCGATTGATCTAATGAAACCAACGTCTAACAGTATCTTGAGTTCTGCCTTGACTAGTAAAGCAATCTGTGGATGCATTTTTCTCAATTTCTGTTTGACTGGTTTGACACTTGGTTGTAAGGGTAAGTGATGTAGAACAAGTTGAGGATCCAACCCAGGCATGTCTACATATGACAAGGAAAATTTATTTGTCTTTGTGCAAAGAAGTTGTGGAATTCTGGCTGCTCTTTTGTTGTCAATGATGCTTCAAAATAAACCAGTAGAGAATTCTCTTTTGTGCCTATGTTGACTTCTACTGATTCTTCAACAAGCATGGGTGAATTTTCCTGTGCAATGGGGAGAATGTTCAAACCTCCATCCGTAGGTGCCTCAGAGAGGTTTTTTCCTTCAGATGTGTCCTTTATTTTTATTTTTTCATCGTCTAGAGGTGCCTTTCGGTTTTCACCTAGAGACTCATCCTTTTTATCTTGTTTATTCTTTTTCTCTTTTTTGTGACTGGAGGGTTGAACAGATTCCCCAAAATATGCTTTGTTGTCCAAGTCAATGGTAAAACCAACCTTGTTATCACTACTAGGTATGCCTTCTCGTAATCCTAGGAACTCAGCAATTGCTTCGTCATTCTCAAAAATGTCTAAAATAGGCGTGTCTTGTTGGTCCCAATCAATGAGTTGGGGATAGACTAGGGGCATGTCATCGTCAGAGTTATCAAAGTTTAATGGGGTCAAGGTAAGGACCGATTTATTCATATGGTTACAAAAGTCTTGTACTAAGTCCTGTTTTCTCTTAGGTTTAGATCTAGGTGGATTGAGAGGTGGGCCCAATGCCAAGGTTTGGTTATCTGAAATAGATGTATCAGGTTTCCAAGAGGTAGAATCAAGTGATTCCCAATAGTAGTGTTTAAACCATTCCTCCTTTTTCATATTCTTTGGTGGACAGGAATTCAATGGATTTGGTGAGGATCTTAACATTAAGTCAAGTTCTCCAAAGAGCTTGTCAAGGCCCATGGAAGAGGTAGAGGATAGGGAATCCCACTCATAGTTGTTGGAGTCAGGGGAGTCACAGTGATATTGGTCTGATGGTTCGTGAGGTGTCTTAATATCTTCTTAAGCACTTACTTCCTCAATTAAGGGTGATGTGGTACTAGGATCACCAATTTGAATTAGTTGAAACCCAAGCCCCATGCATTTTAGCCACTGAGAAACAAAGATTGGTTCAATCCTCTCATCTTGATTTAATCCTAAACCACTCTGTCCATTATATCCCTTGATGTGCATGATTGTGAAACCCCTTCCATATAGATCTGTAGGAATGTGAGCAAGTGAGAGAGGTTCTTCATTATCTTCCTTGTACAACAAGGAAGTGACATCTTCTGTATTTACAACCTCTTTGCTTAATTCTCCCCATTTAGTGAAAGTTGTTGTGGGAGGAATGTGTATAGTGATCATATATTGTCTCCTATCTGATGTAGGTAAACCATGTGACTTAGGAGGAATCAAATGGCTAACACAATAAGATGTCTTCATGTAATACTCTCCAAAACCCTTGTCTTGGATCTCAACCCTAGGAGTGGTAGGAATTGAGGGTGAAATAGATGTTCGAGTGAGTGTAGATGGATCAACATAGGGAGATGGATTGGATGATGAAGCCTCTTGGTTTACTGGCACTTGGCGTTGGGGTATCTCTTTTAGATTGGTGCAATATTGGAATGGATCTGGGTCACCATCTATAGTTATTTTAGTGCCATTGTAAGGGAATTTGAGACATTGATGATATGTGGAAGGGACCGCCTTCATGGAATGAATCCATGGTCTACCTAGTAGAAGGTTATAAGGAAGGGTGAGATCCAAGACTTGGAACTTTGTCTCCATTATTACAGGGCCAATTTTGATAGGAAGTGTTACCACCCCCTTTGATTTTCATTCCTCATCATCATAAGCTTTAATGAAAATACTTTTAGTTGTGTCTACGCATGCTTCTAAGAAACCTAATGCCTTAATCAATTTTAAAGTGCATAGATTTAACCCTGCTCCTCTGTCTACCAAAACTCGTCTAACTTTGGTGTCATCAACAAGGACTTCTAGATGTAAAGGGTCGCTATGGTTCATCTTTTCAGTTGCATAGTCTTGTTTAGAAAATGTGGCATGATGATTATTGGTCAAGTAGCCCACCATTCCCTGGAAATGATTGACATTGATGTCATTTGGGATAGTGGTGTTTTGTAAAGCTTTATCCAATCTAGATCGATGCTCAGGGGAAATACGCAACAGTTCCAAGATTGAGATTTTGGTTGGGGTCTTCCCCAACTAGTCAAGGAGGTTATATTATGAATTGGAAGGCTGTGGTGTTTGCTGCAATGGAGGGTCTTGTTATAGTGATCTTAGTATGATGATTATTGACCGTGCACTCAGGATTTGTATTGATAGTAATGGTATTGATATTCTCATAAGCCGCATGAAGGTGATGAATGGTTTTGCCACTATTATAATCATGCTTGATACTCGCATAGTTGGATGACATATTGGTCTTAGTACTCGAACTGGGAACAATTTCTTTCCCATGGTCATGTAGCGGATTAGAAAATACTTGATGATCAGTGTTTGACGACTTTGGTTTTTGTCCACTAACTTCAATTATTCTCATTTCGACAAGATCCTGTATGATATTTTTCAATTGGCAACAATTTTGTAGGTTTTGTCCCTTAGTTATATGATAATCATAAAAGGAATTGTCATCCCACCAAACTGGTTTAAATTTTCTTGGATCGTATTGTCTTGGTTCTTGCAGCTGGATAGGATTATGTTGTAAGAGTTGCTTGAATACAAACTCTATGGGTTCCCCTAAGGGAGTGAACTCACGTTTTTGAAACCTCCTTTGTTGTTGTGAACGTTGAGTATTTTGGACCATGTTGGGAGGTTGATTGAAAACATTAAGCGTGTTGGTAGAAGTGTTAGGTCCCTATAATGTAATGATTAGTCCTGCTTGTACAGTTTTAGCATCAACTACTCCATCATTGGTGATGTTTTTGTTGCGAGACCAAAATCTATTTCTGTCATTGGGGGTGTTTTGCATGCTCAAATTTCTATTGGATATTGATGTCTTAAGTTTTCCTTTTCCAATGAGATCCTTTTCTATGATAACCCCTTTTTCCACTAGTTCTGAAAAAGATGTACAACAATGTACCCTTAAGTTACTCCTTAGTTTTGCATGAAGGTTTTCTTGGAACATAGAAACTTTTTGTTTTTTAGGTATCTTGATAGGACATCGGCTAGCTATAGTCCTCCATCTCTAGAAGAAGGCGATAAATGTTTCACCTTCATCTTGTGTTGTGTGACACAAGGTTGCTATATTTATCTCATGGTCTATGTTGAAGGAGAATTGCTCAATAAACTTCTCAGCCAGTTCACCCCAAGATCTGATGCAATAGTCTAGACCTGAAAACTACTCTAGTGCAATCCCTACAAGACTTCTTGGAAATAGTCTCATAAGATACGTGGGGTCATAAGTGACATCTATGCATATGGTAGAAAATTCCCTTATATGTTCTATTGGATTCCATTTTCCATTGTACTTAGGGAGATTCAGTATGACATACTCATGAGGGAAAGGGTTCATGTACAATAATCTATCAAAGGGAAATGGGCATATGTCCTTTGTTGAAAAGGATTTCTTAGTTGACATCGCCATGTTGTCCATTTGTGTTTGTAGTGCATGTATTTGTGTTTGCAAGACGTCAACTTGGGTCAATGATGTGCTGGGTGGATTATGCGGATTTGTGTATGTATTCTGAAATCCAAGGTCTCATGATGGTTTTCGATTGAACGTTGGTATTTGAGGTGGGTTTGGATTCAGAATGTTGGTAAACGTGTTCTGGTCCAAAATCTGCATAAATTGGTGTTGAATTGAAAAATGGGAGAATGGATTATGATTCAGAATCTATGTGAATGGGTTGTGACTTGGAGTCTGTGTAAATGGATTATGACTATTGATCTAAGAGAATGGATTCTGATTTGGTATCTGTGTGAATGTATTCTGACTGCCGAGCTGGGAAGATAGATTCTAATTGGCATACTAGAATGAGGGAATGCCTCTTGTTTGTGTAATTTGTGGTATAGTACCAGTGGTTTGAACACTAGGTGTGGCCATTGATTAAGGTATGGTACTTATGACATGAACACTAGGTATGGCTGTTGACTGTGGTATGGTACTTGTGACATTGAAATTTGGTGTATAAGCTGATGTTTTAGATCTTTTACTCCCAACAAGAGGATTGAAGGGAGTGGACGATGATGCCCCTACAGTGAAATTAAATCCTGATGTCATGCTGGACATACCAAATGGAGATGTATGGACTGTTGTACTCTGTGTAGGTATGCCAGATGGTATGGTTATATTTACCTAAGGTATAGTAGTACTGGCAGTCATTGTATTTGTCCCTTTTGTTGGTTGAGTTTGTAAAGTGCTAATATCAAATCTTGTGGGTAAGGTAGTGCCTTAACCTACCAATTTGGCTAAGTATTGTTGATGATCATTTGCTAGGTACTCATCTACAAAAGAGGAAAACTCAAGATTCTGTGTCATAGCCTCTATGTCTTCTGTTGTAATGTGCCCCTGAGTATTTTTAGTGGTGAATTTGTCTAATAAAGTCTTGTGAGGTCCTGAGGAAAATGGATTGATGAATTCATTTGGGTTCGACATCTTTTCTCTCTCTCTTCTCTTAGACCTAGTTTCAACCATGTAAGATAAGCTCAATATGCAAGGAATGCAAAACTACGTCTATGGACAATAGGACTCTAGTCTATGTTTTTGGGATTTTTTGAATGCAAAATAGAGAATGTTCTAAGATGACGCTAGTCTAATATGATAATGTCTAAAGATGCAAAGTCTAAGCAAAGCTTCTAAGGTAATCAATTTTGTAAACCTGAGACGAGGGTACCAACTACCTAAAGTCTAACCAAGGCGTCAATTTAATTATGTCAAGGAACCAATATAGGACTAGGATCAAAGACAAGTTGAATCTCCTAACTAGACTGATGAGCTAGGAGGACTCTCTGTAGGCCAAAGGATAAGATGATAGGACTAGGTTCAATGAAATTTTTTGTTGACGCTATGATTTTTCTAAAGTGTAGATGGTGGACCTATCCTAAAGTTTGTAAAATTGACCTTCCTAGAAGTTTAAATCTAAAGACAATATGTACTCAAATATGAAAGTAAAACTTAGAATCGAGATGACTATTGTAATGACCAAATGATACCTAAAGGATGCAAGATTGAGAAAATCATTTCAGGTTTCTGTCAAAGGACAAGTTTAAGACAGATCAAAGACTGGTATGATAGTGTTGACTGGACAGTGACTGTGAATTTTGGTTTTCTAATAATCTAGAAAATGTGTTGCATAATTTATCAAATGAGGTTATGTTTCACAGTTGCAGTTTTCTGTCAATTAGTTGCATGTTTCTGGTAAAGTTCAATGTCTGAATCTGGCAGATGTGGTTAAGTTTGTCACAAATGCAACTCATAATGACAGTTGTGAATCAGAGTGTAACAGATGTGGTTTTCCTAAACTTACACACTGGTAAAATTTATGCAACGGTGGAAAATGCATTGTTTGAGACTATAGTTGTGACTCACCTTGTCAGATGCGTCACAAAATCTCACAAGTGCAATTTTCTAAGACATATGTGGTTTTTGACAAAGAAAATGCGAGCTAATTTGGAAGATGCAACTCTAAAGTAAATAGATGCGACTTGACAGAACAATTACGACTTTCTGGTGAACAGTTGTGACTTTGTTGTATTTTAGTGAATTGACATATAAAACTGATGCTATTTTCTATGATCAAGTCCTGGAAAACAAAGAAAATCATAAGATAAAGTGTTTTTAGTTTGATTTTGGACTCAAAGAACGTGTAAGTTGATAATAAACAAGTACAATCCTAATAGGCCAATAGGCCAAGGGTTTGTATACTAGGTATAGCCCATCGATATACCCCAGATTGGTGATAAACACCTTTCCTTCTTGAGAGTGGATAGCTTATAATTTTGGTGGCAGTGGCTCCCCTCCATGACTCAGTAATATCATTCGAGCACACCAACTTTGGATTCTTGGGTAGTGACTTCCCAAGAACTACTATCTCTACTCAAGGGGATTAGTAGTGAGTGTCTTCGGGCATGATATTGTACCCCGCACTATACCAAGCAATGGCCAAAAAATGGTTGGTCTCTAAAACAAAAGGTGTTTAGTATGGGCATTCTGTTCGTAAGGCATGATCCATGTGGCGAGAGTCCCCTTTCGGATCCATCTCATCAGAACCATATGCGTGATTCTTGGGCTTTCCCCAAGAATCCACTTTTATATACTGGCTGGAAGTCCCTCAGGTTCAGGGTGCTATTAGTCTGAGTTGTCCTGGGGTGAGTACTTTTTCCCACCAGAACAGGCCCAAGTTCTAGATTTGGTAACTGTTTCTCTTACACCCAGGATCACATAGATGCACAAGGGGAGAGAATACTTCAATGTACCAAATCATGAGGGTAATTACATAGTTGTGCTTTCGCACCAAACACAGTAGACACTTGTCAATTTTAATCCAAATGAAAGATTTGCTACACTACCAAACAATCTATTTCAAAAATTTAACTAGGGTCTTTGACATGCATTCTACAGAAAGATTCATTAGTAATTTTCAGTATTGTCTTCATCAATCATCCTGCAAAAACCCATTAACTCCAAAAAAAAACCCACATGCTGAAAATCCGATATTAGTAACACATAAATCAATTGAAAATTTTAGATTTCAGAAAATAAAAACAAAAAAATATACCAGTCAGTAAGCATCGCTGTTTTACCAGTACCTACTAAATAAAAAATGAATTGCATCATTATGTTATGCAAATGCATCACTTTAATTCAAATGTGTCACTTTAAGTCACAAATGCGTCATTCTGGCTCAAACGGGTCATAGAAAGTCTAATGCATTATTCTGGCTTGCAAATGCGTCACTTTAAGTCAAATGCGTCACTTTAAGTCACAAATGCATCATTCTGGTTTGCAAATGCATCACTTTAAGTCACAAATGCGTCATTCTGGCTTGCAAATGCGTCACTTTAGCTCGCAGTCGCAAAAAAATCATGTTTTTCTTGTAAAAAATGCTTCCCTTAACAAAAATATGCAGTATAATATATGAATTTTTGTCCCTCGACCCTTCTAGATGCAACCATGCTATTCATTTGACTTCAAAAGACTCCCAAATGTGTGATTTCAAGATTCTTCAAAATTACCTACACCCTTCAAGACAAAAAACACAAAAAACTTCCAAACAAAGAATGCCAATCAAGAGGGTTTGTAGTTCACGTCGGGTTCACCAAATGTAACATCTAGAAAATGCAGAGAAATAGATTAGAGCAAACATGCAATGCAATCTAAACTCTAATGCAATCTAAGCTAAGCAACAGAGAACAAAGGAAAGCCAAAATGTAAATAAATTGAACAATCTCACCCAATATGTATGTAATTCCATGTATCATCTCGATTTCCCTTCTCCATTTTTCCGTTGTAGTATAATTGCCCTTAGATTTTCAAAGTTCATGCAAGTATAGCCTATGATAGTGATTTAGCAAAACATTGAAGATTCAAGATAGTTGCTCCAAAAAGTCATAAGATTTTGAGAGAGATTGGAATGATGAAGAATAGATCAATTTATAGAAAATTGATTATTCGAATGACAGGCCAGGATTGAAAGATCAACGGATGGTTGAGATCGATTGATTAGACATGCATTATGATAACTGTTAGTAGCGACATGAGTGATACAAATTAGCAATATAATTAAAGATTAAATAAATGATTTAATCTTCAAGTTTGGTATTCGAAAATAGAAGAATAGTCTTTGCATGACAAAGATAAAGATTGATTAAAGCAACTCTTTGTTCGAATGCACGCACAATATTTAATTAATTAAATAGAAATATTTAATTAATATGCATGTACACACAATTAAGTTAGAAATAGATGACTAAATGATTTGTCGAAGAGATAACTCGAGAAAGCCACTCAGACTTTAAATCAAGAGTTAACTGAGCGATTAAAATAGATCTTTGAGTCGAGTAAAAGTGAATACTTAGATAATTTGCACAATTATCTAAATATAGAGGAATGTGTTAAAATAGGATTTATGAATTAAATAATTCATTTAATTCAAGATTTGATATTTGAAGAATAATTAAATAAATAAATTTATTTAATTAAGTGACAAAAGGATTAAATGAATATTAATTAAATAAAAGGATTTATTTAATTATAGTTGAAGTATGATAAATAGTAAATTAAATAAGAATTTATTTAATTTGACAAGAAGGATAAGATTAATTAGTAACATAATTAAATAAAAAACATTTATTTAATTAACCAGATAGAATAAAGAAAATGTGAATCAATTAAATAATTAAGATTATTTAATTAATAGAAGAATTAAAGTTAAAGTGAATTAATTAAATAATTGAAATTATTTAATCATGACCATGGAAGAAATACACATTATTAAGAATATTGAAGTCACAGGCTTAAACTAGATTTCGATGTCTACATTTTCCCCTCTTTGATACAATGTCATTTTGGCGCCGTGTCAAAGAAAATCGATAAAAATATGCCCCAATCACACCCTGGTGTAAATAGGTGAAGGTATGCAAATTCATGTTGTTTATGATATATAATATGATCATTGGGACATGCATCTATTGCTTGATACTCCATTCCAATATCTTTCATAATGGCAGATAAATCTCGGTATGAGTGAGGTAAAATATTTGATGGTGGTAACAAAAATTCACCTATCAATCTACAACAAAAAAATAATTTGTTAATATAAACAATATTAATGGTACATATTTCATTCTTTATTTACTAGTGATGAACTAACAACAAAAATAGATGAACAAAGATGACATATATGACATACCTTAACATTTTTGAGATTGCTATGTTGGATAAACCATTCATAACCTTCAAGTTGACCAACAACAATACAACATAGAGAAGAGTTGTTTGGGAGCCTTCATAAAGGGGCTCGTATGCCTTCTCAAGTATAGGTAAATCATGAACATCATCAAAGTCATCTCAATCATCATGATCAACTGCGCCACTAAATGTGTCATGGATCAATGTATTTGTACCATCATCTTTAATTGTGTTTTCTGGTGCATGATCATCTTCTTCCATAGGATCATTAACTTCATCTTCAATATTCATAGCTCCATGTTCCTCCACTTGCAAAACCACATTCTACGAGCTGTGACAATCCATATCATGTGCCCTAGGGCACCCCACCTTTATAATAATGATTTACACAAATAAACCATGATCATGATCAAGTGATTTTTTATATATATAAAAAATGTTAAAATGATATAAAAATTTACAAATTCAATCAATATAAAGACATATAATGAACAACTTACCAATGGACAATAATCATGCCCCCTTCAACGTGACCATGCTTCCTAAAATGTTTCTCAACTGTTGTGATTAAAAGTCTTCTTGTCTTTAAGCCCTTGCAATTATTGCAAGGACAATAACATTTCCCATCTCCCTTTCTTTTCAATCTAGCCCACAATCTAGCAAGTGTCTCTTCATTTTGTTTTGCACTAATATTATCTAACATAATTTTTCTTTACCAAGCTTGAATATTTAGATTTTCAAAAAATATCAAACTCACATTCCAATAATTTTTAATCATAGACAGGCAACAAAATCTAATAATTCTGATATTTTGCACCAAAAAAATTTAGCCTATAACCTCCACAAACTATCACAAGTATAGAAAAAAACTATTGCAAGTATAGATAAATTGTCAAACTCACTTTTATTTATTAAAATTTTTTTTTGGAACCATGACGAATGCTAACTGTATACTCGTTGACCCACAAATTGATGGAAGGTGTATGTCGAAATAGCAACGGAAATCACAGAGTGTGGCAATTTTGATGAACATTGGGCATAATTTTTTAAAAAAAATGAAAATTTCACATTAAATACACAGGTACCCAATGATACATCTAATTATACATCTTTCATTAGAAAGTTTCATCGTATTTTGTAGTCAAATGAGTTAGTGAGGGAAGTAGATACCATCTAACGTTGCATCTGGGAGGCATCCTTGAGCTACTTTTTGCATGCAGTCTCTTGTTCCAGCTGCAACTCTATCTACTATATTTGGGTCCTTTCCCGGCCCCTCTCTGAATGGGCCTGATCTCACTCTTTTCTAAAGGTGTCTCACTCTTATCGAGTAGTATCTCTCTCATGCATATGAACATCCCTCTATTGGTAGGCTTGGTCCCGCTCAACAGTCCTCTGATCTCTCTCCTAGGTGACTACTTGTAGTCTTTGATCCTGAGCCCTTGACACTACTGCTACTACACATTGTTGTGGTAGTGTGGTGGTGGGCCTAGAGGTGGACCTAAAGGTGGTCATTGTAGTACCCAACCTAACACCTACCCCAAAATCTAAACATTCCCTTGACCTCCTCTACCTCCTTTACATGCTCTGCCTCTAGCATCTTTTCCCCCTACATCTACCCCTATCAGATTTGTAAGTATAATAGGTCTATGCTAATCAAACCATGTGCCATATCTTGAAGTAGTACCAAGATCATTGGGCCCACCTACGTGAATCCATGGAATAGGAACCAACTGAGTGAAGTCATCTATAGAAGTTTATAGTACTATTTGTGGCCCCCACTCGATGATCACTCTATATGTTCAAGCATACACAACCTTGTACCCGTATTTTGGAGCATCCTACTACTCCCCAAACTATCGAGCCACCCAATCTAGAAGATACCTCTCAATGATATAAATAAATCAATCCATAAACATCGAGTTTGTCTGCAGTATTCCAAGTGAGTAGCATTATCATCCCAAGCCTGTTCTTGTAACCACAACCTCCATATGAACTAATTCATATCATTGATAACTCACCATTGGTATGTTATGTTGACTACCCCTATGTGGTGGAGGGTGGTCATACCATCATATTGATAGAATATTAGGTCCTCCTCAACTATAGCTCAAAATGCTACAAGTATGAGCATCGCTATGTGCTCCCATGCCCATTTGTGAAGTAAAGTGACCCCTATAGATATGCTAGCCCAATCTCTATATACAACCTAGTGCATATCATGATATAAGGTAGCCAAAATGCAAGAACCTTAGGTGTAAACAAATATTCCCTCCGTAATCCTCTAAAGCACCACACCCCATCCTAGGATAAATAACCATGACCTCCTATCTAGAACTAGGACTCCCATGATGAATCCTATAATAACCAAGATGAGATCACTAAATCAACCAACCAACCATCACAAATCAATATAAACCCTCTCCAACTGAAGATCCTCAACTCCTAGCACGTCAAACATGTCATTAAACTCAAGGTCAACATCATAAATGATCCTATCACCATGGATTGATACCTTGAGGATTCTCCAAACATTCTCTAGGGTCACTATCACCTCACTTATCGCAAGGTGAAATGAAGAGGTCTCAGAGTTCCAATGCTCTACTAATACAATCATTAGAGCTAGATGTGTCTAGATCTCTTGTATGAAGGTGATGTTATATAATATGACCACTCCTAAGAAAATGACATCAAACTCACCTAACTTAGTGAGCCACTTTAGAACCTATGGTCTCCTCTCTCATGAAAGTAGAGGATGGAAGAAAACCTACACACATAATGCACACAATGTCCGTTTGCCAAAAAATTGGAAAAAAATCTAAGTGAAAATTCTTAGAATGCAAAATTGAGCCTTTATTTTAAAGGCATCCTACTATTGGCTTGGAAAATACGTCGCTATTTTGTAATAGTTTCGTTATCTTGTAAAGGCATTGTCATAATGTAAAATGTTGCTATTTTAGCATTTCCTAATACAAAGGAATCACCATATTTTGCAGAGGCATCACATTGAGCTTTAGAAGCATATCCCAAAAAATGAAACCTTTGTTTGACCTAATATACCCTACATTTCACTACCTAGAAAAGTATGCAAGAGAAGTTTTTTGGGGTACATACTGGTGGTCCTATGTCGGCTGGTCGTTGGAACTCATAGAATCAATTTTTGTGGTGTTGGGGAAGTACTTTGCATGCCATAGTGTTAGGTGCTTTGGAGGAAATCAATGCTAGAATCACAAGATCTCTCTAAGTTCTCAAAAGAAAAGTGTGAAAATTCAAGCTTGAAAGTGACCTAATATTATATATATGCAATACCAAACTTAGGGTTTTAGCTGTGTATTTCCATTTTCTTGCTTTGTAGTCTACCATGGTCACTTCATCAGGGTCCTAAGACTTATTTTTCATCCTCTTTATAGTCAAACCACTCTCGTAATCTTATCACAATCTCAAGTAAAAAGTTAGTTTTTATGCTCGGCCTCTTGAGGGAGCAACACACCAACATTCCTTTGTCTGTTGGGGCATAGTGGGGCATCCAAAAGAATTAAATTTTTTAATAAACTTTAATTTGAGTAGTGTTGGTCTAAGTAGTATAAGTTCTTTGAAGCAACACAACAGGTACCTCACTTTAAAGAGGGAAAAATGTAGACACTTGAAAATGTATTGATCATATCACATCGCGATTTCACATATTAACACCATTTCTCTCTTAATTCATCTATTTCACCTATTTAATTAAATAATTTCAATTGCTTAATTAAATTTACCATTTTCTCATATTAATCAAATAATTATTTTTATCTGATTAAATCATTACCTTCACACTAATTTTCTCATTTGATTAAATAATGAAAATTATTTAATTAAATGTCGTAAATCCCAATTTGATTAAATAATTCCTAATTGTTTAATTCAAGTTCCTAATTCCCTTCACTTGTAGAGTTAAAAAATTTCTAAATTGTTTAATTGTTTAATTTCCTCCAATCACTCAAAGAATATTCTCATGGAATATTCCCTTTTAAAATTCAATTATTTCCCTCCACATGGAAATATCTCCCACATGCTCCTAAAATTAAGGGATTGGTCATTGTCTCAAGCAATTTGGACCTTTGATTAAAATACTTGATCCATATCATTATGCATTATCAATCCTTGATTTGATCTTTGATCCATTCCACCTTCTCTCCTTGAATTTTATCCTTTGATTAGCTAATTCAATCTCAACCTTTGATTCATTCCAAAAATCTATAAATAGTCTTCATTTTACATGAATTCTCGTTCAGAAGCATTCAAGTAACTAGACTCTACTCATTTTCATACTCATCCTTAAGCCAATTACATTTGTGAATCACCATTATCATCAAAATTTAAAGCTTTTGCATCATCAACCATGGATTAGGCTTGAAGCTAAGTACTCCACATCAATTCTAGCACTAATCCCCCAATGGGATTGAGGTTTGCATTTTCTAATTAGGTTTTCAATTGCATTACTTTGATATTCATGTTTCAATTGAATCTTGTATAGTAATTTTGAGTAATTTCATTGAATATGGTTTAGTATGATCAATTACTTGTTTTCCTAGTTAATTTCAATTACATTTGATCATATTACCTAACCATGTTACATCATTCAACATTGGAATGTAGATCATTTATACAATCCCCTTGTAATTTATTTGAGTTTTTTTCAAGTGAATTTGTTGAAAATTCCTACATCATCATGTTCACCCTTTCCATGGTCACTCTTGGAGAAATTAAAAACATGAGGCATATTAAGAAGTCACTCATATCTAAAGAGTGAAAAAATGGTCTTGATAATTTTAATTATGATACAAATCCATCTTAGCATATATATACTTTTTAAAATTTAAAACTCCTAGAAAGAGATTCATAAATATTGTAAAATAAACATTGTAAAAATATGTGCCATGTTATTTGTCATTTCTA
The DNA here is from genome assembly GCA_007258455.2 of Sequoia sempervirens. Lineage (NCBI taxonomy): Eukaryota > Viridiplantae > Streptophyta > Pinopsida > Cupressales > Cupressaceae > Sequoia > Sequoia sempervirens. Next base: position 437,256,098 of record VDFB02271358.1, on the reverse strand, counting down.
ATACATAAAGTAACATTTTTTCTTAATTATTCATTGTAGATAGTGTTGATGCCAAAAATTGGCAAGGTAACAACCTTTATGGGAAACTTAATTAATGGGGGGACCAATTGCCCTAAACTGAGTAACCTACAGATTTTAAAGAAGTTGTCTTCTTCTGTAATTAGGATTTTGGAAAGAGAGAATGAAGCAGATATAAAATAATAGATCTAACTAAGGCGATGCACCAAGATTTATATATAAGGCATGGAAAATCTATCTTTTGGACATGATATAAGGGCACATTCAACAATCTTCTATGCCCCAGAATAACAAAAATCAAAGTTACAGACTTGAACAATTCATTTAACATAAAATAATTTTCACACACATTCGCTAAAAAAAGGAGTCAAAGACATGATCTAAACCAAAAAAATTGTATTAAAATCATAGAAGTTTTGCAATGAACAACTCAAGACAATAATGACATAGTCTCAATGTTTTATCAAATAGCTTAAGAAAAATAGAAAGGCTGAACAATGACACAGTCTGAGAGTCTCATACAATAATTTAAAAGCAACAGAAATAAAGGTCTGGTGTCTTTTTCTAATTTTTCTGCATCTTTCAAACTCATTTTCTGAAGCAAGAAGTAGTATATATAGCTAACAATCCCACCACCTAGTGAGCTAGTAACAAAAAAGATTTCATATCCTGAGCAATGATGTAGTAGCAATGATTCCCCTAAACCATTGTAATAGAAAAGATTTGAGCCATAGCACGTAGTCCCTATTTAGCTAGATGCATCCCTTGTGAATGATGGAAATGGTCCCAACATACCCTATGCAGACAACTGTCACCTCCTAGTGGAGGCAATTAGAACACACAATAGCATATCGCAGCTTGGAATTCACTCCACTCTTTCCCTTGATAGAGACTCACTGAGGGGATATGTGGTTGCATTTTAGAACCCATGGTTCATTCCTTCCCTTCTTCGTTGAAAGCTTGTGTTGGGAAGACACGTGGAAGCATTCTTTTCTTATTGACGTTGACTGTGGGGTCTGCCAAAGTAAATGTGGGTGGAGGCTACATGGCACACAAATGGGGCCCAACTCAAAAGTGAAGGGAAGCAACCTTTGAACAACTACTGAGTTAATGCATGGAAGGATGGCAGGGGCCAGTTGAAAAGAGAAGGGAAGAATCCCTTTAGAGAGCGCTGAGCAGACACGTGGTGGAAGCCAATGGTGTTTATCAAAAAGGGGCTGATAATGTTCAAAAGTTGAGGCATGGGCCAATACTTAGCAAAAATGAAACCCAAAGGGAGCTTAATGAATTTCATATTCACAACTTTTGGTGACTACCAGGGGTGTTTCACTTGCAGAATGAGGAACCAAAAAATTTCTTTGGCTTGCAGACCACAACCCCCATGCATTGGGTGATGGCTTCAGAGCTTAGAAAGAGCAGCCTGCAGAGACAATCAATTAGACTTGGATAGTCTCAATATGTTGCATAGATTCTCTTGCACTCTACTTAGATTGAGCATTTATTTATAAGGCAATGCCACATGTAAACTAGCCCCAGACTCAAATTGGAAGAGTAGTCGCACAATCGGATGAATGATACCTTCAATATCTGCTGTGATAGGAGGTTGGCTAAAACTCTGAAAAGTGGTTGTGTCCTACTCCTTCTCTTCAATTTTTTCCACAATTTCTTTTTCTATGGTGATTGACTCATCTTCAAGAAATGGGGAGGGTAGGCCCATCTCAGTTAGCTGAGAGAAATTTTCTCGCATGCTATCCATAGTCTGGTTCAAAGTAGTTGCACATGCATTGGCATGAAGGATCGCCGAGTGGTAGTGGATGAATTTTTTTGCTATCTTGGCTATAGCCTTCCGATCCTTGATCCCTGCCTTTGCTAAGTCTTCATCATAGACCATGTATAACTTACGTAGAATTTTTTTTGCCTCAGGAACCCTCTCCATGATGAACTACGGGAATTTCTCAATTGCTCCACGGACCTCCCTGCTCGATTTTGTTGCCTCTGACATATATTGGAGTGTTGGCTGGAATGTCAGGAAGAAGGCCTTGACCTTTTCCTAGTATGAAACATATAGCTATTGATCTAATGGAATGAGGTCCGACTGGGTAGCAAGGTCTTGGGGGACACTCCTTAGAAGGAACCTCTCTACATCCTTTGAGCCGACATCCTCTGTTAATTTCACAACTCTCCTATTTGCAGATGCAAGTTGTTCCTTGATGTTTCTTAACACTTTGGACTAGTTATCCTCAGTCCAAATTTTGTTTGCTGACTCCGATTCAAGGGAAGACTTCACCTCTTGGAGCTCCTTTTCCAATTTGGCCCTTTAGCTCCCAAAGTTTGCATCTTTCTCCTACATTTGTTGCTTGAATTGAGCATGCTGCTATTCAAATTCCTCACCCTTTTGTTTCACTGCTTGCTCCACTAAGGTTAACCAGTTCTAATAGTCTTGGTTCCTTCACCGTAACATGTCAACCAGGGTGGGATCAATGGATTGGGACTTCACAAGTTCCTCTTGGAGTTTGTTCCACTCTACCTCTACTACCTGTACTTTCTTGGATAAACGTTTAACTTCTGTTGAGATTATGGATGCACATGGTCCCTAAAGCTACAGTCTTCGATGAAGGACCTCTTCCAGGAAAGATAATCAACCACACAAAAAGTGTTACAACTAGGCATGCATAATAGAGATTCTATATTGATGATATGATATGATATGTTACAAATGAAAAAAATACCTGATTATATAGGCAAAGGAGAAAACCTAAGATGCATGAGATGTTGCCATGTGTCATGATCTAACAACATATGACAACATGTGAACCCTATCCAGGAAATTATTAAATGTTGAGATAAGTTCTATAAGGACAACTCATCTTCTAGAAGGAATCTTATCCCTACAAACAAGGAAGGGGAAATTACCCCATTATTAAATGATTTATTAAAATCTAGCCTAGGACTAAATGATATATGACCTAAGTTACCTTATGCTAGTGTAATAATTAATTAATTACACTAATACCCCCCATAAGTTCAACTTAGGGAGGAAAATCCAATGATTATGCAAGATGATGAAAAGATGATAGGTCCTGGCTATGAGGCCATGTTAGGTACCTATTTACATGAAGAAGATGCAAAAAATCTCCCACAACCAAAGAAAAGGGGAAAAACTAGTGGGAAAAAACCCCTCTCCAAAAAGGAGATGAAAATACAAAAATGTGAGATAGGATGGGAAGGATGGAGGACTCCCAAATACCCCCCAAGTACACCATCCGTCACATGGATACAATACAAAAGTCCCCCCATAGTGTGGAAACACAGAGACTAAATAGCCCCCCCAGAAGTTGTGATCACCTGCAAAAATGGTAAGTGTCTGAAGACATAACATGATCCAATGTCAACAAACAACTTGTCTCCCTTTCAGAAGAAACAAAACCAAATGCAAGTGCAAAGATACTTCCCATTCTAGATAGGAATTGAAGGAAGGAAGGATGAAAATGGATGAAGATGATGTCTCTGAACTTTGCTCAAATTTCTTCTTTCCTGATGATGAAGATGCCATAGTCCCAAACAATGAAGAGGGTGACAAACTAGGATGATGTGGAAACTGATGCTGAACAATATCCAAAGATGATGATGTGATGGATGTGATGGAGACTTGATAGCCCCACTTGAATGAAGTTTTCTCAAAATGATTGGAAGTGTTATGAAGCAACAAAGGTGTCCAAACCACATGTCTTCCATTAGGAAGAAGAAACTCCAAGTCCTAAATGGAATGAGAGGGAAGAAGTCTCAGACATGAAATCTTTGAAGAGAAACCAAGTGCCTCCAAGATAGTCTTAGGATTCCCAATCAAGATTGAGACAAAGGGATGAGGAGACTCAGGAAAACTCTCCAAGAAAAAATCTAAATAAAGGAGTGATATCCCCTCAAGAATGTCCTCTAAACCTGTAGAAGTAGCGAAGTCAGTGATACCTGAAACAAAGCCATCCTGTGATACCAAGTCTAGAAAAATGAATGATGATAGTGGAAGCCTCAATCAATGAATCTGGACAAGGAATCATTGAATGTGAAGGTATACCAATAGTCTTTGATGGAGAAGAAGCACCTGAAGGAACCTTGTCAACCTCTTTGGAAGATTCAAGTTAATCAACCTCCTACAAAACAATATCGTCATAAGGTACTTGATCTGAAGAATGATATTCTAAATCTTGACCATTGGGGAAGGGTGGAGTGTCTAAATCTCCATATAGCTCCCAAAGGTTAGTCCAAAGGATGTGATGAAAATCACAAGGATCAATAGTACTCAGAACATCACAATCAACTTGCATAGAAATGATCTCCAAGACAGTGTATCTGCTACAACTCCAAGCAAGTTTATGAATACCTTCACTTGGATGAGGAACTATACCATATAGATGAGGCAATAGATCAAGTCATTAGAGATGGTGGCTGATCCCATCTCACCATTGTGAATAGTTTCCCATGTGTAACATAACCAAAGAAGGTGTATATGGAAGCCCCATAATGAACTTTCTCCAAAAAAATGCAAAGACACTGACCTTCAACATCAAAGAAAGACTTCCAAGGATGATGTACAACTGAAGTGATGCTACCCAGATAAAAAAATCTTGTCCCAAGCTTCAAAATAACTAGGTTATTGATCAAATGCACCAAATTGAAAAGATCTCATGCAAGAGTACCTAGAGTTGAAATTGATCAAGGGGTTTGGAGTAATGAAAAAAGCTCTGAAAAATCTTCCTGATGCTGCTAAAATCATTGAAATTCGATGAACGATTGCAAAGATATGAGCCTCTAAGTCCAGATTAGGGTTTTGTCTTTAGTTGGCTATAGAATTTTTTGCAAGTAAAATTTCATAGGACTGATGTCACCACTGGAAAGTAGACAAAATTCTTTTTTTGACGGTATCTCGTTTGTTGATTTTCGATACCTTGGTGAAAAGTTATGCTAAAAAGAAAAAAATGCCTATATTAGGAACTCCCCAGGCTAACGGGGTGCAAAAATTAAGCCCCTTGGGCGCTAGCACCTGGTTCTTGATATGACCATGGTGGTATTTGAGGAAAAAAAAGGGGCGCCACCTGAAGTGGTGGTGGAGCGGTAGAAAAAGGCAGTGCAGACAATACAAGGGTGGCTCCGTTCGGATAGAGCAGACCCCTTTGATCCCACATTGATCGGCAGGCAGCAACAAAAATTGGCAATGATAAAAGCACAGGCTAGCAAAACAAGAACAGTTGTTGGCGAGGGCTAGGAGAGAACATAGGAGTTGGAGGGGAGATTACCGTCTGGAAGAGACCACCGGTAGAATAGAGCATAGAGCCGATGAAACAAACAACAATCGACAATGTAAAGTGAATGAAGCACATGATCGATGACAACTGTTGACGGGATGGACCAAGTGGGTTGACTAACAGTGATACGGGCTCCTTAAATGCTCTGCCAAATTGAATCTGGAGTCCTTTCAAAGCTAAAAAGGGATTTTTTTAAAGATTTTGCAATAAGAAAAAAAAAGAAATCAAAACCTCATTTGATTTTATCTAAGTCGACAAGGATAGATATCTGTAGACAAAAATATTCCAAATGGGCCGACAATGATTTTTTAATATTGCAAGAAAATGCAATTAAAAATTCATAGGTGATTAAGGCCTATAATTTAAAATATATTTGCAAAGAAAATCAAACCCTTTAAATGTCGACAGTGATTTTAAATGGCTGTCAACCTGATGATTTTTTTAATTTTATGCCAACTGTATTAAACCCAAATATATTTTTTTTTCAAACACAATAGAGAATAGCCCAAAGTTTTTGAAAAATGAAAATGGCCTACAACTAATTTTTTTTCCTCAGAGGACAACTAACGGGATGGATTTTTTGACCGCAAATTTGTACGGATCGTACTAGTTGATTTTGCAAACCCAAATACCTCTTATGGCTCCTAGGCTGATGTATCTGATTTTGATGAATGCACAGAAAATTCTAGGGTTTCAAGGCCTTCTGAAGACAATGGTGAGCTCAAATATAACTCTATCTGCTTCAAAAATCAGTTTGGTCCCTAGGTGGAGTCAAGTAGCCTTCAATGGAAACCTTCAAGCCTATGAAGAATCTCGCACACTAACTTTCTTGATCAAGGGTTGACGTTTCACTGGACAAGCTCTAATGCCATGTTGAGATTATGGATGCACAGGGTCCCTGAAGCTCCAGTCTTCAATGAAGGACCTTTTCCAGGAAAGATAATCAACCACATAGAAAGTGTTGCAACTAGGCATGCATAATAGAGATTCTATATTGATGATATGATATGATATGTTACAAATGAACAAAATGCCTGATTATATAGGCAAAGGAGAAAACCTAAGATGCATGAGATTTTTCCATGTGTCATGATTTAACAACATGTGAACCGTATCCAAGAAATTATTAAATGTTGAGATAAGTTCTAGAAGGACAACTCATATTCTAGAAGGAATCTTATCCCCACAAACAAGGAAGGGGAAATTACCCCATTATTAAATGATTTATAAAACTTTAACCTAGGACTAAATGATATATGACCTAAGTTAACTTATGCTAGTGTAGTAATTAATTAATTACACTAACAACTTCTTCCTCCATCACTTTCTCCTTCTTTTGTAGGAAATCAACCCTATCCTTCACAAGTTTTAGCTCCTCTTTCTTTCTTAGTAGGCAAATAGACTTGAGGAAGTCAGTAGTCACCAGCCGCTATGTTTCTTCCATGAGTTCTACCTTGTCTTGTGGCTGGGCTGCTCTCATATCAAGTCCCATGGAATACGTTTCATAATCCTTCGAAAACATTTCCCCTTGTGGTTTGACAATGTTTGGGTACATGGTTGAGAAGTTTAGCATTTCCTGGGCTTCATTGTAAACTGTATAGACCTTTGGATCTACCGGCTTTTTGTCATCCTTAGCCTTTCACTTCTATTTTATGAGAGCTTGCACTTCCTTTGTAGCATCACCTTGTGCTATGAATTGGGATGGAAATTGAACTAGCCTACCTGTGAAAGGTGCACCAAGAGGTAGGGAAAAAGGGAATGTAAGTGTAGTGGGCCTGGGTGTTTTCGTCTTCTGGAGATTGATAGTCTTTGGGGAGAAATTGGGAATTTTCCAAATTTTGGCTTGCAAATCAGCAGGAGGGCTCATTAGGTTTTGTGGAGATGGAGTAGTCATTGTAGATTCCATTTGTTGGGCAGACTAGGTCGAACTCGAGGCAATAGTAGCAATAGAGGTACCAATGGCAGTCGAGCTTGTAGAAAGTGCAACAAATGCAAATTGTGTAGTAGTGGAAGGTGTAAGGGTCCATAGAGGTGTCAAGATAAATGGCATTATGTGTGAGTACTGGGAGAAACCTCCCACGACCATTGTGATAGAGGTGGAAAAGGAAGGGCCGACACTTGTAGTGATGGGCGCCATGGAGATAGCAGATGATACTAAAGATTGCAAAGTGAGAGAAGAGGGAGTGAATATTAATTGCTGAATAGATGGTGGTGGTTCTTGGCTCACCATAGACTCCTTACTTACTTCAAGCTCCTGGCTTTCTGCAAGCACCTAGCTTGCGACGGGTTCTTGTGAACTTTCTATGATAATAGCTTCTGTGCACTGCCGTTTTGTGGGCAAGGAGTCCTCCACCTCTATAGTCTCTAACTGCTGTTGTTGGGGCACTCTTGTTGTTTCCAAGGTCTAGGTGAGTGTCCATGAGGCTCTCAATATGTTCATTCACACATTTGAAATAGCATAGGTAGGCCACTTTATCACCTTTCTCTTTAGTTGAGTGGAGGTCGTCGACATCTCTGCTTCCTTCTCCATACGCGTTTCAGACTCCTCATCGGAGTCATCACCCTTATCAACACTTGCATTGCAATCTTTATGCTCATTGTCATAAAACTTATCAAATTGTTCATCCAACTTCACACTTCCATAAGAGGCATCAAGTTGTTTGGTATCTTGGCGGTAAACCTAGAAAGCTCTAATTCTTTCCGTGCACCATTCCTCTATTTTTAATAAATTGTTGTACATGGTGGCTCCCATTTTGTGCTTCTCATCATACTTAACCACAACAAAGTAGAACTTATTCCATGGTGGCCTACTGTCATTAGTAGGAATATGAATCAAGCCAACCAATAAATCATCCTGATCCTCCAGCAGGTTGTGCCTTTTTCCCAGTAAGGCTGCGGGCTGTGCATTACCTTGACAAACTCATTTGGTAGGTCATTGAAAGGGTTTTAATTCCATTTGTCACAGATCATTTCCAACCCTAGATGATCCATCTTATCTTGTAATAGCGAGTGCGTCTGCTTTTTCTTCATGAACACTATTTTAAAACCTATCGAGTAGGTGAAAAATCCCTTCTTCTTGGCATTTCCTTTGCAGAAGGTAACATCAAGGGCTAGCACCCAATTTGTAACACATCTCAGAAGCTGGAAAGGCTCCCTAGTGAACCACACAACCAAATGAATGTGAAATACACTCTAACAAACCAGTCACATTTGAGAGTGAAGTTCTACATATGCCCTGTCTACGCCTTGGTGAACCGATCAATACCATCCTCTCCTTTCAAATCTTACAAAATTAGAGTCAAGAAATAATCTGAAAATGCATAATAATCGTAAGTAGAGGAGAGGAGAGGAGTCCATACAAAAACTAGCTTCCTTCTACCCTTTTCGTCAAAAATAGCCAACTTCACATGTCTATTGAAGAAATCAGGGTTCTAATGCAAAAAAATATGTGCAAGGAAGGAAGGAAACCTAAACTTCCATTGTGTTTAGTAGTCCTTTATTTTCCTTATCATCTCATCAACAAGGAATTATGAAAAATCATACCAGAAGAAAGATTGCTGCCTATGGAACTAGAACCCCAACCCCAACTGAAAATCATGCACATCCTTGTTGCTAGGCCACAAACAAATGCCAACATTGAGAAGGCCTCTTGCAAGTCCACGGGGAAGGCGTTATGCTATGCTAAGATCTTTGGTGGCCTTTCGTGATCTGCCTAAATCCTTTTAGTTTCTTTGTTATAAAAATCTAGAGCCTTTTGTCTTCCTCTCCATATACTTTCCCCCTTTGTAGGAGTGAATGCCACTATCTCTTCTAGCTTGTAGCTTTGGTTAGGGATGCACAACATATTCTAGATAGCCCCCGAGCATATACTAACCTTCAAGTCCTGACACTTGATGGTGTTGGTGTCCGGGTTGAAATGTTCGATGGCCGCATCAACCAGTTCTAGGCAATAGTGCACAAACATGACCATATACTATGGGAGCCTGCTGAACCATACCTTTTGTGCCAATGACTATGGGTTGGTGAATCTCTTCATCCTTTTGCAGGCCACCTCCCTCAAAGACTTAGGATTCTTTTCAAGAATAGGATCATGAATATTATCCCAGTCCTCCTTGATTAGGGTCTAGTTTCTATAGCTTTTAGGCTTGTCCAGTTCCCGTGTGTTTACCCACTCTAGCTTATTTGGTATACCAGGCATAGCGTAAGAGACATTTTCAAAGACACATATGGCTAGTTCTGCATGCATAGTATCAAACAAGCTCTATGATGCCTCTCCCTACACTTTTTCTTGTGGACTTTCTACCATTTTCCTCTTATTGGAGACTTCTACTTAGCTCAATTTTTTTGTAATTTATCTCAGCTTGGCTCTGCACTTGATATTTCTTTTTCTTTGAGTAGCATGTTCAAAAATATTTTAGAATGCTTAACACTCATATGCAATGCTTGCTATCTTTTCTTGGGGTGGTAGATGATAGTTTCCTTTTTACATTTAATTTTGCATGTATCACCAACCTTTTGGCTTGGCGAAATGGATTAGTTGCCATTTTGAAGTGACAAGAATTCATTATGATGATTGGTAATCTTGGAGTACAGTGCGATTTCTTTGGAACTTGAGCTAGCAATTTGAGGGAAGCTTAGGAATTTACATGCGTTGGTAATTAATATCCCAAAAGGAATGATTAACCGAAAGATGCAATCAATGTTTGAAAAGATATGGGTTATACATTGGAGTTTGCAAAACACCCACAAAATGACACCTCAACCCTTTGGCTATGTAGACTACCACCAATTACTGTCACTAGCTTAGCTAATTAATTAGCCCTTATTAATCTTGCATGCAACAAGCTGTACTCAGTAGACACAATTGGGTGAGAATCTCAAGCAAGCCCTGGCCCGATTTTCAAGCTGGTACTTGATTAGCTTCACGCTTATGGTATGCAAATTACCACACATACCTTAGATTTTTTTATAAATAGGCACTTAGGTAGTAGAAAAATCACACTTAGCGATTGAGTAGAGTTGGTAATAGGTAATTGGCTTAGAATTTGGTGTTAGCAGTTGTGTAGAATTTGCATAGGCTAGAATTAGGCTTTTTTGCATGAAGCTAGTATTAATTTAGTTGTAGAGATTTCCACCATGAGTACCCCAATTAGGATGGTCTCTCATAAATGCTAAATGGATTTTCTAGGCGATATTTTGACTAGGTGCCTTAAGAGGATGACCAAAAATAAGCATTCCTTGGCCATCATAGCCATGAAATGGGTTCTGGGATGTGACTGCCTTGAATATGAAGATAAATATAGAGTTAACACTAATGTGTGCTCTCACTTTGTCACGTCAATGCTCGACATCCAGATTCCCAAGCCACTTGTTCTCCACCTAGTAAAAGAGATCTTTCCAAAGAAATACCTAAACAACCTCGGAGAGGTGGTGGTGAATGCTGCATTTGGTGGAGGTATTCCAACAAGCGACCTCCGCAAATTCATTGAGGAAGATGCAGTTGTGCCATGGGTGCTATTCCTGAGCGGCTTTCGTATTGAGTCACAAGAACATCGCCAAAGGGTCACCCATGCATGCCATTTCCTATTTCACCTATACAACATGGTGCTATTTTATGACATTGACTGGTACACAAAATTCAGGAACCTGGTGTTCCCTCTACCACTCGCCATTGCTTCTACGGATGTTGCCGCTGCTGGTGCTCATGTTGCCCCTACTGATGAAATGATTCTCGAAACTACCATTGATGGTGCTATGGTTACTGCACATGCCCACAACTGAAAATCTCCTTTGCTTGCTTTAAGAACTAATGCTCGTTAGTCTATTTTTGTATATATATCTAGAAAAGGCCTTATAGTAGCCATATAAAGAAGATACATAAAATATATATAGATATATACTCTAAAAGTGTGGCTTCTGAGCCATTTTGATACTATACTTATCCAAGTATATAAATATAATGAAGATATAACTTATGTTAAAAATTCTTGTCTCCTTTGCTTTCAGCTATTTTGCAATGTGGGCTTTCCATTTCTTTTCCTGCATATATGTATTCATTTCTATTTTTCCTATGGGTGTCATTTCTCTGCTTCATGGGTTGTTTTTATCCCTCTTTGCACTTTGCAATAATGGGTTCCATTCGTTTCTACTTCCTTGCATTGAAGAATTAATTATTGAAAGACTGGCTGACAAAAAACACAAGGGAAAAATAATTACATTATCTACATATTTACATTGGTAGAATAATTTGAAGCTTAATTGAATAGTTTAAGGTGAATTCCATTGACTGAAATTCCCAATGCTTCTTGCTCCATGTTTTCTAACTTGTATGCATTGTGCTCCTTGCATTGAATTATTTTGAGTGGGCCTTCCCAAAGGCTATCGAACTTTCTGTGCTAACCTAGCTTTGCGGCCCTCTCGTTAAATTTCAACACTAGGTCCCTGCACTTTAGGCCTTGGTCAGACACTTTCTTATCAAACAACTGTTTAACCACTTGCTATTGGTTAGTCATGGCTATTAGGGACTTTTCCCTCTTTTATTGTACCTCTAGCAACTTGGCCAACCGAACCTCCATGGAGCCATTTTTCTCTACCCAAAGAGATTTTAGCAATTGCAATGCTAGAATCTCCATAGAGGTAGACAATAGAGCCTCTTTTCCATATACTAGCTCATATGGAAAAGTCTTGAGGACTTTCTTAGGAGTTATGCGGTCTGCCTAGAGCACTGCCCAAAGGTTTTTATGCCATTCCTTTTGGTGCTCTGACCCAATCCTTTTGAGGAGTCAGACTAGATTCTTATTCGTCGACTTAGCTAGGCTATTCCCTTGCAGGTAGTAGTTTGATGAATATTTTAGGAAAATGCCATGTGAAAGTGCGAATTAACATAATTTAGAGCCTAGGAAGGCCTTGGAATTGTCGGAGATGATGGGTTTAGGTGGGCCAAATCTTGTCACAAGTTCCTCAAGGAAGTCCACTATCTCTGTCTCCGTCGCATTCTTTAGTGGCATGGCTTTGTTCCACCTAGTGAAGTAGTCTGTGGCTATTATAATCCACTTGTGTTTGATGCTCGAGGTAGGATTGATCATTCTGATGAATTCAAGGCCCCATTGCACAAATGACTCATCAACCACTATTAGATTGGGAGGTATCCCAAATTCTTTCTTCTTCCGGAAAAGAATTGGCATGAGTAGGAGTCATTGAATAGTGTTATCCAGAAGTACTCGGTAAACATGATTTTTATGGCAGTGGTCTTAGCAGAGAAGTGTCCACCCACGACACTGCTATGGAAAGTGTCAAGGAATCTTTTTGCTTGCTTTGTGGTAACACACCGCAATAGAACTCCGTTGAAGTTCCTTTTGAATAGGATCCCTTCGATGAGAGCATATCCATTGTTCTGCAGGTGGTAGAATCTTCTCTTCTAAGAAGGAAGGCCTGAAAAATATTTTCCTATGTGCATAAATATCACTTTATCTACTAGCCAACAACCTTTAGACTTGGATTCATTTGTCAGAACTAGCTTTGGTTGCTCCTCTTTGACAACCATTTCTTCATCATGTGCTAGATATTCACACAGTCCTCTTCCCCAAATGGTCTTTGTAGTCTTGACCTCAGTTTCATACTCGAGGATCTTGGTGATCCAATTGGCCCTATTTTTGGTGATGTCTCCTTCCATGATGTATTTGCGTACACTAGAATGTGTGACATAAATAATCACCTTATTGTAAGATATTAGGTGGTGGAACTTATTGAGTCCCTTTACTATTGCAAATTCTTGCCTCTCAATGAAATTATAATTCATCTCATATTCCTTTAGGGTCCAAGAGTGGAATGCTATCGGATATTCTCCCTTTCCTTCATTATCTTTATGAGTTAAGACAATAGCAATGCTTGCATTGCTATTGAATACATACATTATGAAGTCCTTTGATAAGTTTGGGTTGACCAACATAGGAGCTGAGGGAATAACATCCTTGACATTCTCAAAGGATTCTCTAGCTTCTTTAGTCCATTTGAATGTTTGATCATTTTTCAGCATCAGTGTGATTGGCCTAATTATTCTTGTAAAATCAAAAATAAAATTTCTCACAAAATTTACCTTTCCCAAGAAAGACTAGACACTTTTCTTGTTGACCATAAGGGGAATCTCTTTGATTTATTTCACCCACTTAGGATCAATTGAAATTCCTTCTTTGGACTACGTGTTCCAATAACGTACCTTGTGGTACCCCGAAGAGACATTTTTTCAGGTTCAGGGATATCCTGAACTCATGGAATTTTTTGAAAACTATCTCAAGGTGGTCAAAATTATCATGGTTAGACTTAGAGAACATCGTAAGATCATCTAAATAGATCAAGATGATCTTGTTGATCAACTCACTGAAAGCGATATCCATTTCCCACTAGAAGGTGGCTCTTGCATTTGAAAGGCCGAAGGGAATCTTAGAGTATGGGAACGTCCCCCACTTGGTAGTGAATGTTGTTTTGTGTTGGTCCTCATCTTTGACCTAGATTTGATTATAATAGGAGAATCCATCTAGTAGAGAAAACATCTCCGATCCTTCCACTTTCTATAGGATTGACTCCATAGAAGGTAGTGGGTAGTGATCCTGTAGGGATTCTCTGTTTAGGTCCTAAAGTTGATACATAGGTGGATATCTCCATTCTTCTTTCAGACCGGGACCAGGTTGGATACCCATGTGCTATGATTGATTGAGAAGATAATCCATGAATATATTAGCTTTGTTAGCTCTTGTGCCATTAGCGCTTCAATATTGGGATTCACTGGCTTCTATTTTTAGCAGACCGATTTTGTGCCTTTCGCGAGCTATATTATATGCTAGATGATATCAGGATCATATCCCTTGAGGTCATCATATGACTAGGCCACCACTCCTTCATACCTTTTTCAAAAGTCGATGAGCCTTTCTTTATCATAGTGCAAGACATCTTTCTCAACTTTGAGCTTTCTCCCATCTACAACTTGTAGGTCAGCATAGTCACTTTTTTCTGCTACAAACTTTCTCTTGTCATTCCTTGCATCATCACAATCAAACAGGTTTTTGAGAGTGACCAATCCTTTAGGAAGCTTATTAGACTTTAGCTAAATTATTTTTCCTTCATAAGCGTCGGCAACCTTCAGTTGGAGCTGGTCGGTAAACTCACTTGACTGCTGGATGAATGAGGTGATGTGTTCATCACTTTCAAATACTTGCCAACTTTGGTCATTGTCTAGAATTGCTGGCCAGACTATCACTCGTACAAAGTGTTTGTTGTGAATGATATTAGAGGAAAGGTCAAACTAGGATTCGATTGTTTCCATGCAGTTTGCATCACTATTTTGTTCTCGGGGAACTATTTGGATGTTGAAGGTTTCAAAGCCCTCAATCAGGTCCCAGACTCAATGTCTATAGGATTGCATATGAACATTTTTTCTTGCCAAAATTCCTTAGACTTGATTCACTACTAGTTTGAAATATTTGAATACCATTAACTGCTTGATGCTCATTCACTCCACAAGGCTTAAACCTTGCACTAATCCTTCATATTTAGCTTCATTGTTTGAACAAGAAAACTGGAAGTAGAAAGACCTTAGTGTCTTTTCATTGGATGGGGATACTAAACATATCCTAGCTCCTACGCCAACCTTACATCTCGCTCCATCAAAATGCAACATCCATAGCTCCAAAGCTTGATTGCTTTTAGATTCCTTTATGAATTTTGGAAGCACTTATGACATAGGTGCCCAACCTGGTAGGATGATAGTTTCCAAAAGGATCAATGCCTATGTATTCGCTCAAGAGATATTCCTTTGAATTGGTCTGATCTGGACAGTCACTTTTTCATCTTCTAGTAGCTCAGTACAATACATTTATTGCTTGGTGATAGAGGTATGAGTAGCCTCAAAGTTGATCATAGCTTCATCAACCACATGTTCTAAATGTAGATCTTTAGATACTATCTTTATTTTCACACCATGCTTGGTCCTGAGGATCATGTGTGACCAATCCAGGGATAGGTATCCACCTACCTTTGAAGTGAATTCTCAGGATAGATAGAGGCTGAACATGGGAGGGACATCAATGATCACAATATCTTGCTACACTGTGACACTAGGGAAAGCAAATAGAGTTGAAAGGTAAGGCCCTTAATGAGGCCTACAGTTTTGACCTTGTTTCCATCAAGTTGCATAACCCCTCTCTTTAAAGGCTCATAAATAAGCCCTAAAGCTTTAGCTATTTGTTTCAACATTATTATAGTGTTGACACCTAAGTCAATCATGGTGTTGTGTAATAGCTTCTCCCCCACAATGAGAGTTAGGAAGAAGGGCTTAGGCTTCAAATTCTCTTTGACCTCAGTAGAGGCTTCTTCCACACTGTTAGTGAGGACTTTGGAAGGGGACGGTAGCTCAATGAACTTTCCTTTGAATGATTGCTTCGTTGGTTCAATAATTGGGTCCTCCCGGAGAGCCTTTTGTAGCAATGTCTTCTACTTCAAAATAGCTAATATATCCCAAAGAGACACATTAGTGGATGAATTTTTTAATTATTCCACCACATTGAAGGGTGGTGGATTTGGAAGCTTCTGCTCCTTAGCTTTGGTTACAACAATTTTCCTTCATGGCAGACATTACTGTACTGCTACGGAGGTACCGGGTGGCTAGTCAGAAGCACTTTTGGGTTGTGGACTAATAATTTGTGGGACGATTGGTTCGCTCGTGAATCTCCTCTTTGAGTGAGTGTTGTAGTCAGACTACACTTGTAGGGTTTTCAATGTGGAAGTATCATTTGTGAACACCTCCTCTTCTTCTTCCATCCATGAGAAGAGTGCATGATCGACGGAAATATCAGTTTCTTGCTTGAGAGACATCCCTTGCATTTGTGTGGTAAGCATTGCATTTTCCATTTGCGGAGAGACATATGCATAAACTTTGTGGTATGAAGTCACACCTTGGTTGTGCTGCTCCACCACCTTTTGTTGTAGATTGCTGCATGAGAAATTTTGGGGCATATGTGCATCACCACAGGGGAAGCCCCAGGGGTTGATGTCATAAACTAAATTATTTTGCTCCACCGTCAGTTCTCTACTCAAGATCAGGTTCGTGCTTTGTAATGGAGAAGGAAAAGGTACTATTTGATTGGTCGTTTGAGCCTGTAGATTTGTGTGCACACCTCCTTGGAACTAATTTTGTTGGTAGGAAGATCTCCCACCTTGATAATTTTGATAGCTCAACTTTGGAGGGGTAGCCTGATTCTACTTGATGGTAGTTATTTCATTGGCCATAACCTACAACATCTCCTTGGAATCATTGATATCATCCTTTGAAGATCTAGATGTAGAAGCAAAATTTTGTGGTGCATTCAGATATGTGTACATAGATTAAGGAGGAGCCAACGCACTGGTAGTTGCTACTTCCTGAGAAAGAACTAATATTTCTAGAAATATAGGCATGATGGGCTGGGGTGGCAATTTCCCGACATCTATCAAATTATTTTCCACCTTGAAATCGATGTTGTAGGCACTTGATAGAGTGGTTCCACCCAAAGATTGGATCATCATCGAGATATTGGGGTTGATAGATTTCAAGTAGAACATGAACACTAGCTTGGGCAGCGGGTAGATGGAAGCTTGGATTCTCTACTAGTTTGTATGGAACTAGGTGTTGAAATTAGTCATGGCTTCGTGCAAGGCCCAATTTATAGTAGACAATTGATAATATAGTGAGGACCAGTCTCAATCGTTCAAAAGTATTTCATAGAAAGGATCTTCGAGCTCATCCTAGGTACTGATAGTGTTAGCTAGAAAAGTATGGTACCAATCCACAACCCTGCCTCTGAAAAAGGCTACAAGCAACCTTAATGCTACATTCTAGGTGGTGATTTCATGCACTAGACATATATCCACCACATCTTGCAAATGTTTGATAGGTGTTCCTGAGCCATCTTTGATGAATTTAGGTATAGCCTTTAAGACAAAGACCAAAATAGTAGCCCAAAAAATGGGTGCTACTGGTGCTACAAGGGGACTTCAGGCATCCCATGCTACATAATTTCTATTAGCACCTAGCAACATAGCTAGTGGAAGGGGCAAAGGGAGTAGAACGTTCACTATTTGGGTCACGGTTTGTACTGTTCCTAGTGGCGACACTAGTAAACTAGGGTTATTCGCTATTTGGCATTTAGTAACAGGCTAATGGCTCATACACCCTCTTTAAATTTAGATTCATTTAAGCATCCCACCAGGCGTGCAAGAAAAAAGAAACTAGCAATGCCAAAAATTAGCAAGGTAACATCCTTTATGGGAAACTCAGTTAATGGGGGGACCAATTGCACTAAATTGAGTAACCTCTAAATTTTAAAGAAGCTGGCTTCTTTTGTAATTAGGTTTTTGGAAAGGGAGAAGGAAGCAAATATAAAATAACAGATCTAACTAAGGTGATGTGCCAATATTTAGATATAAGGCATGGTAAATCTATCTTTTGGACACGATTTAAGGGCTCGTTCAACAATCTTCTATGTCCCAGAATAAAAAAAATCAAAGTTAAAGACTTGAACAATTCATTTAATGACATAAAATAATTCTCACACATATTCACTGAAAAGAGGAGTCAAAGAAATGATTTAAACCAACAAATTTGTATTAAAATAATAGAAGTTCTACAATGAACAACTTAAGACAATAATGGCACAGTATCAATGTTTTATCAAATAGCTTAAGAAAATAGAAAGGCCAAACAATGGTACAGTCTGAGAGTCACATACAATAATTTAAAAGCATAAAATAAAGGCCTGGTGTCTTTTTCTAAATTTTTAGCATCTTCTGAACTCATTTTTTGAAGCAAGAAGCAGTATATATAGCCAATAATCCCATTGCTTGGCGAGCTAGTAACAAAAAATATTATGTATCCTGAGCAATGATGTAGCAGCAATGATTCCCCTTAGCCATTGTAATAGAAAAGATTCGAGCCATAACACGTAGTCGCTCTTCAGCTAGATGCATCCCCTATGAATGATGGCAGTAGTCGCGACATACACTATGTAGAAAAGTGTCACCTCCCAGTGGAGGTAGTTAGAACACGTGGCAACATATCATAGCTTGGCTTTCACTCCACTCTTTCCCTCGATGAAGACTCATCGAGGGGATATGTGGTAACATTTCACAACCCATGGTTCGTTCCTTCCCTTCTTCGTTGAAAGCTTGTGTTGGGAAGACATGTGGAAGTGTTCTTTTCTTATCGACATCGACTGTGGGGTCCACAAAAGTAAATGCAGGTGGAGGCTACATGGCATGTGGATGGGGTTCGACTCAAAAGTGAAGGGAAGCAGCCTTTGAACGCCCACCAAGTTGATGCATGGAGGGATGGCAGGGGCCGTTTGAAAAGCGAAGGGAAGAATCCCTTCGGAGAGCATTGAGCAAACATGTGGTAGAAGCTGTTGGTGTTCATCAAAAAGGGGCCAATGATGTTCAAAAGTTGAGGCACAGGTCGATACTTCACAAAAATGAAACTCGAAGGGATCTTGATGAATTTCATATTCATAGATAGTATAATGTATGAAAAATATTTTAAGTCTAAAAATATTTTTTGTTTTCTAGATTAAATTGTTTTCCTACACTACTCTAGGATGAAACTAGGGTTTGATTTTAAATGTGATGTTTAGTGATTTTTATCTATTGTTTGATGCAAAAGAGTAAAAATCAATTAGACTATCCTAACAATTTTTTAAACTAGGAAAAATATCTACTCTAAGATAAAAAGAATGGAAAATAACTATTTATTAGCTACAAATTGGAACAAATTAATGAAAAACAAAAAAAATTGGAAAACAAATCCATAATAAAAAATAATAGATAAAATGGAACCTTAAGATGTTATCATAATCTTGAGGATTCATATAGAAAAGATGTACATAACCTCAATAATATATGCTCATTATTGAGGATATCTATATGATTCATAAATATCTGCACAATATGTTATCATCCATATGACTGCCATGACACTAAATGTTGGTAAACTCACTTTTAATCTTGAAACTCATCCCAGAAACACAAAACAAGAAAGAAACACAACATCAAAACTAGTTATGATAGGAAATGATAAAAAATATATTAAATTTATATATTTAATTACTAAAAATGATAAGAAGAGAGGAAAAAAAGAATTCAAACCCCTGTGTGACAAAGAGTTCCAAAAGAATGAAATTGAGAAGAGAAGAAATTTTGGGGTTTCTTAGGAGTTTTCCACCTATGTTCAAGACGATATTTTAGTCTTTTGACCTCCATGACTAGCCACAAAGATCTAAAAATTTATGTTTTCTTTTATCCTATGTGTGTCTTGGAAAGTAAAAGTAGTGAGAAAATTTATAAATACCACTCCTAGGTCTACAAGAAGTGAAAAACTACTATTTTTATGTGTGTATAACAAGTGAAAATATAAAAAAGTGGCATGTTAAACTAAGGATCTATCAACAATGGAGAAAATAAATGAGAATTTAAAATCATAAAATAATAAGAACAATGTCACCAAAAATTTCTTGATAAAGCCAAGCAAGATAATTTTGGTTGTAGAATCTTGTAATAACTTTCAAGAGAGTGTTGTAAAATTCTAATGTGTTCACATAAGCTCACAATACCGAAATAATATTTTAGAAATATTTGAATATTATTGAAAAATTATTTGTAAAAGCTTGAGTCTAATAATGAGATATTTTATGATATTGATTGAATCAAATTAAAAATATAAGGATTATAGGAGGGAAAATTGGTGATCCTTAGGTCTAGAAAGTGATTCAAAATTACTATTTTTTTTGTTACAACTAACCTAAGTAGGGAGTAGGTGATGAAATGCTAAAAAAATGGACACTAAATGATAAATTATTGTGAGATGATCATGTGTCATGTGGATGTTGACATGTCATCATAGTGTCTAGATAATTTTAGCTCTTGTAAATGAAAAATCCTAAGTGACAAGGCTAACATGTCTAAAGTATAATTTTACACAAACAAGGCCATGAGAGGCATGACCTTGGAACTACAAGTAGAAAAAGGCTAAGTTGAGGGTAAAATGAGCCTAAAAATATAGTAGGGGAGATATACAACAAAACTTGTCCAAAACATAATGTGAAATTGTAAGGATATATGCATTTTTTTACATTGCATTTTACACCCAATTTAGTGAGCTTTCATGGTTTGTGATATACAATAATAAAATACCCAAATAAAATAATAAAATTTAATATCAACATAATATTCAAAAGAATATTGTAGAGGATAAAAAAAATCATTTGATGGAGTGATTTAAAATCCCTTGAGTCAAGAACCTATAAAAAAATATGTTAATTAAAAAAACATACATGGATATATATTAGAATGATATATATATTTTTAAAAGAAAATAAGTGAGGATAATATACCCTATAAAATAATGGTATTAGAAAATAATATGGTCCAATAAATACTAAGCATACATAAAGAAGGGAAAACATTAAAAAATACATATGAAGAGAAATAGAGAGAGAAAGAGATAGTCCCAATGCCCTTTGTTTTATAAAAAACAATTGTATGGTTCAATGCATAGATTGCTCTATAGGTAGAAATTATATAATAACTTCATGGGTCATAGGTACTACACACTACAAAAATAAATTTGAGTGATCCATGTGAGGTATACAAGGGAAATCCATATGAAGCATATATTCTAGAAAGGTATTGTAATAGGTGGATCATATTCTACCAATACCACATTGAGCATATCAACAATGTGGGTGTGCAAAATATTTATGCATAAGTGAGATTGCAAATAGATTCCCTCTAAATAATATATGAATAAATTATATACAAGTAGTTTTGAGGAAGAGGGAAAGAAGGTGAATAACCTTTACAAATCATATGGACATATTCCTAAAGACACTAAATAGAGATAAGAAAATTATTACCCAAGAAGATGCATAAAAGAGGATGTTGCAAGGTTTAGAAGGTGATGGTGGAGGTGGATTAGGGATATAATAATTAGTGGTACGATGAAAATTCTTACATAGTCAATCCAATTGGTTCTACCAGGTGCACACACTAGACTCAAGAAGAGAAGGTTTGGGATAATCCCACTTAATTTTCTTTCCAATATCTATCCTAAGAATAGGTGGTATAATAATCAATTTACAAGGTAATAAGTGGCCATAGGAGGTATAAGAGAAGCATTGGAAGGGTAAATTTATATATATATTTATTGCATCTTCATGGATTAGGGGAACACAAGGAACCACTAGGGGTTGAATGATTGTGGGGGTATAGATTGAAGTGAGGAGTAAATGATATAAATAATTCTAAATA
Organism: Sequoia sempervirens; assembly: GCA_007258455.2. NCBI lineage: Eukaryota > Viridiplantae > Streptophyta > Pinopsida > Cupressales > Cupressaceae > Sequoia > Sequoia sempervirens. The sequence goes on along the minus strand of VDFB02271358.1, from coordinate 437,234,454 downwards.
AGATATAAATGTGAGGTTAGAGGGGAAAAATTAGTAAAGGGAGAAGTTTTCCCTAATGAAAAGTGTCTAATATCCACAATGAACTATAATATATACTACACATTATGAAAAAATTAAAAAAATGTATGAATAATAGATAAAGCATATTGAATCACAATGAGCAATGGATGGCCCAAGAGGATACAAAAGTGACCTAGTGTAGGAATGATTGTTAAAGAGGTACTAGAAAAGAATTTTAGTCCCACATAGATTGAAAGGGTGATGGAACCCATTAATTTAATATAGAGGTCATCATGTACATGCATAATAAAACATAAAATATATCATATATATCTTCATACAATTGATTGGTGTATACCAATTCATTTATTACTAAATTGGCCATATTAACTAGGTAAATTATGACACCATAGATAGTTTTCTAGTTTACCAAAATATACATGTGGATCAACTCATAATATAAAATAGTAGGCAGTTTGGAAAATGTAAAGGAGAAGGTGGGTTTAGGAACCAATTTAACTTGAGGTACTTTGGGGGTGGGGAGTCCACTATACCCACCATGCTAGTGAATTTTGTTGAAGGAGAGAGAGTGGATTGAAACAATAGATACATGGAGGTGATTTGTGTGGATAGAGAATGCTTTGAGATAGATAAATATATAATTTTATGGATGAATAGTGTGGGAATTTATTGGTGTAAAATTGGAGGTTTTATTTGGGTGGAGTGATATAATTTATCATCTATTATTCACTATAGTGAACTATATGAGATTGGAATATGTGAGGTCTTAAATTATATGTTTAAAGTAAAATATTTTTTCATGTCATGGGTAGGCACACATTGGAACTAATAGAATGATTTAGATTGATAAGAAGGTGGAAGTGATTTTTTAATGTAGAGAGGGTGGATAGTGGGTATGTACATCATGCAATTTAAAATGAATTGTTGTAGGATGGAGTTTAGCGATTAGAAAGGAAAAAATATTTTTATATGATCTTGCTAGTAAATCTATTTCCAAAGAATAGGGTGATGCTATTATAATAGTAGATGATTAATTTTAAGTAATTTATATTATTTATATATATTTTTTAAATGATGTAAAGGGCCCTTATGATGTATTAGCAGTTGGCAAGGAAAATGTGGAAGCCTCAAACTAACAAGTAGTTTGTTTTTAATCATGTACTTGGGTATGCATAGATATGAAAATGATGGGTATATTAAGTAGAGTTTAACCTCTAATGAAAAAACTCTACAGATAAAAATCAAGGATTTCATATGAGATCTATTGGAATAATAATTTGTAATGAAAATAAAATATTTATCCTTTTTCATTAGTGCTTTATGAACAAATTCAATTGGATTTTTTTTTAATTTTTTGTATAAATTAGTTGATAATATCATCAAATGATGAGATGGAATGACTATGAAGAGACAAAAATTAATTCAATATTGTTTCCCTTAGGGAATCGAGAATGTTTTTTACTAGAATCTTATCCTAGAAGAGAAAGTCACTACATAAGGTTGTGAAACAAGTAGCATGTGATTTTGGGTCACCCTTGCCATTGTATTTTTCAAACTAGGAACCCTAAAAATCCATAGGAAGATGTGTGGTGATAATATCAATGGAAAGTGGGCTATACTAGTAATATACATAGTGATAAGTTGTCAGCTAGTGGAAATTGAAGCAAGTTGTTATTGCAAACTATCCACATTTTTAATTAGTTAGTTTATTCAATAAGATCTATATTTTTAAATATTTTAAGGTAGGAAAATAATATTTTCTCTAAGCTAAAATAATATGGAAAATAGAAGCTGATTATTTGATGCAGGAGCATCCAGTGGTGTGAGGGCAATCTTGCATCACCCAAAAAGATGATTTCTATTTTTTTGTTACTGTTATTTTTCTTTTTGTAGATGTTTTTGTATTTTTGGATACCCTTTTCATCGAATAAGAGTTTTCAACTTTCAGAACTGCTTTTCTGCTTTTTTTGTTCAACTGCTATTTTTAGCAGGTTTCAATTTGAAGTCGTGGGAAGACAAAAATTTATGGGAAGGTTCAGGATGGAAAAATACATAGTCTGGTGAAAGAATTAGGTCAAGATCATTCATGATTTGAAAGTTATTCAAGTTCCAGTTTCTACTTTTTGCCTTGAAAAACCTTCCGAGCTCAGTTTGAGGCACTAAAAGATCCTGGATGGGCCTGAAAATTTGAAAAAATGCCAAAGTAGTCTACCAAAAGCCTATTTTGTGGAAAATCATCTTTTTGAGAGCTTTCTGAAAATGTATTATAATTGAAGATCTGACGGTCGGATTAAAAGTTATAGCTACCAGAAGTTGGTGCATATTTTAGAAATATGCTAATTTTTGAATGTGAATTTAAACTTGAATTTCAAATTGTAATTTTGGCGCCAAACCACCAAAACACTTATCTCGAATGTTGTTTTTGGTTCCAAACCAAAATGGGTCTATTTATGGGCTAGTTTCTGATTTTTGAGTAACTTTTTGGGAAAAGAAGTTCACATGTTGCGAAAAAAGGGATCTGGGTAATTTTCTGTAAGTCTATAATTTGCATGTAATACAGAGCTTGGGGATTTGAGATCCTATGCATGTAAGAGTTTCATAATATTGAATAAAATATTATTCTTTATTTTGTGAGTGTATTTCTGTGTCTCGAGTTTGCTCCCTCGTCAGGTGGTATCAGAGCGGGTTTTCTTGAGCATGTGAACAAATCGCCGATTGTGAGGCAGTTTGCACCAGGACTGTGGTTGTGGGTTCAAAATCTTCAAGATGCCTCCAAGAGTGATGCTTGGTAGGTGTGGTGGTGCCAGAGGTGGAAGAAATGCTGGCGGGAGAGATCCATTGGTAGCTGAGGGTTACAAAGCCCTCTAGAGACAAATCGATGCATTGCAGGAACAAATGAGAAGAGGGTTAGACCTGGGAAGGAGAGGAGAAAGCGAAGATGAAGAAGAGGTGGAAGAATAGATGTAGAAGAGGAAGAAGAAGCTATTGATCGAGATCAAATGCGGCTGATTAGCGCCATTTCAAAGATCACAAAAAGACCCAGAATAGAAGTCCCCAGTTATTCTGAAAGTCTAAACCTGGAAGAGTTGATTGATTGGATGAACGAGCTAGAAGAATATTTTGAGCATGAAGTAGAGGACCCAAATCGGGTTAAGTTTGCAAAAATGAAGCTGAAGGGCCATGCCAATATTTGGTGGAAAGAGGTCCAGTTGGAGAGAAATCAAAGAGGAAAAGGAAAGATCAGCAGTTGGGATCGCATGGTGGAGAAACTAAAGAAACAGTTCATACTAGTAGACTACAAGTTAGATCTACTGAAGAAATTGCAAGGGTTGAAGCAAGGAAGTAGATCTATGAAAGAATACACAAAATATTTTCACAAAATGATCATCAGAACATGCCATGCAGAGGCCAATAAGGAGAAGGTAGCCCGTTATCTTAACGGGTTACGATCGAGCATTCAAGAGGAGCTAAGCCTGGTCAGAATGACCACCATTCAGGATGCATACCAATTTTCCCTAAAAGTTGAGGAGAAGCTGAACAAAAGATTTGACAAGCAAAAAGGCGAGGAGGTCAAAGTGGAAGATCTTTTGGGAGCCGAAATGAGGATGAAAGGAAAAATGAAGATGTGTGTACTAGTCGAAGCCAGAGGAATGATAACTTCTACCGCCCTTGTGATCAAAACAGTGGTGATCAAAGAGGTAGAGGACAAGGAAGATCTGGGCCAGGGCCTGGAAGAGGTGGTTTTAGAGGAACTTGTTTCCATTGTGGTGAAGAAGGGCATCGAGCCTATGAATGTCCACAACACCAAGGAAGGATGGACAAAAGGCCAGAAGGTCGTGGAAGGGTTGCGCATGCAGATGAGGAGGCTCAATCTGAGCATTCAGATGATGCTGAAAGGGGGAAGCCCTAGTGGTTAGGAGAGCCCTCGTGACTGAAGAGAAGGAGCCAGAACAGAGGAAGAATCTATTCTGCACAAGGTGCAAGTGTGAAGACAAATGTTGTGAAGCCATTATTGATAGTGGAAACACTGATAATTTGGTGTCAGAAGAGATGGTTACGAAGTTGGAGCTGAAAAGGAAAAGGCATCCACACCCATATCAGATTGCCTGGTTGCAGAAAGACCACAAAGTTCTGGTCAATGAGCAGTGCCTGGTGAAGTTCAAGATTGGAAGCTATCATGATGAGGTACTTTGTGATATCATCCCCATGGATGCATGTCACATGTTGTTGGGGGCCGTGGTAGTTCGATAGGCGTGTTGTACATGATGGCCATGCAAACACTTATTCCTTGATGAAGGATGGAGTCCGCTATAAGTTGAAACCCCTGAAGAAGGACGAAGAAAAGGTATGCAGTAGTGCTAGAATTTGTTTTGTTGATGGAAGGAAATTTTTAGAAGGCATGAAGCATTAGTGAATGTGTTATGCATTGATTCCTAGAATGGATAAGGAAGGTAGTGAGAAGGTACCAGTAGAAGTTTCTAGACTATTAGATGAGTTTCAGGAGATAATATATGATAGTGTACCTGAGGGTTTACCACCAATGAGGAAGATCAGTCATCAGATTGACTTGATCCCTAGAGCTAGTTTGCCAAATAAAGTAGCTCATAGAATGACTCTTGCAGAAAATGAGGAGTTGAACAAACAAGTTCAGGATTTGTTGAGGAAGGGTTTGATTCGAGAGAGTCTGAGCCTATGTGCGATACCTACAGTACTAGCACCAAAGAAGGATGGGGAGTGGAGGATGTGTACAGACTCCCGAGCCATAAATAAGATAACAATCAAGTATAGATTTCCCTTGCCAAGGATGGATGACTTGATGGACTGTTTGAGTGGAGCTCGGTACTTCACAAAGATAGATCTAAAAAGTGGATATCACCAGATCCAGATTCAAGAGGGTGATGAATGGAAGACTACCTTCAAGACCAAGGAGGGCCTGTATGAGTGGTTAATCATGCCTTTTGGGCTAACCAATGCACCAAGCACGTTCATGCGGCTCATGAATGAGGTACTGAAAGAGTTTCTGGGAAGTTTTGCCATTGTGTATTTATATGATATTTTGATTTTCAATAAGAACTTGGATGAGCATTTAATGCATATTCTTAGGGTTTTTGAGAAGTTGAGAGAGGAGAAACTGTTGATAAATTTGAAAAAGTGTAGTTTTGTTAAAAAGGAGTTAGTGTACTTGGGTTTTGTTGTCTCAACAGAGGGTTTGAAGATGGACCCAGAGAAGGTGAAGGCTATTCTAGAATGGCCTACCCCTAGAACTGCTACTAAGGTGAGATCTTTCCATGGTTTGGCCAGTTTCTATAGAAATTTCATTAGAAACTTCAGTAGTATTTGTGCACCCCTGACTGAAACAATGAGAGGGGATAGAAAAGAGTTTAAGTGGAGCATTGGAGCAGCGAAGAATTTTGATTTGTTGAAGTAGAAGGTGATAGAGCAACCAGTTTTAGCCCTCCCGGATTTCAATAAGGTGTTTTAGGTGGATTGTGATGCCAGTGGTTGTGCCATTGGAGCAGTGATGAGCCAGGAAGGTAAGCCCATCGCCTATTTTAGTGAAAAGTTAAATGATGCAAAGAGAAAGTACTCTTTGTATGATCAAAAATTTTATGCAATAGTACAAGCATTAAAGAAATGGAAACATTATCTGTTGCCAAAGGAATTTGTTTTGTTTACTGATCATCAAGTATTATAGTATCTGAGTAGTCAGGGAAAGTTAAATCAGAGGCATATGAAATGGGTAGAATTTTTGCAGAGTTATACCTTTGTTTTAAAGCATAGGAGTGGCAAGTCAAATAGGGTTGCAGATGCCTTAAGTAGGAGGCAAACATTGTTGATAGAGATGCAGATTGAAGTGGTTGGGTTCAATGAACTCAAGACACTGTATCCTGAAGATCTTGATTTTGTAGAGGCTTGGAAAGCTTGCAAGGAGCTTGTTACAGTTGACAGGACGAAGTGGCTGGATTTCATAATCCAGGATGGCATGTTGTTTAAGGGAAGCCAATTGTGTATTCCGAGGAGTTCCATGAGGGAGAACTTGATAAAGGAGAAGCATAGTGGAGGAATGGCAGGACATTTTGGTTAGGATAAGATCATTGCCATTATCAGTGAGCATTATTATTGGCCTCAGTTATCACAAATGTGAAGAAGTTTGTGCAGAGTTGCAGGGTATGTCAAATGGCTAAAGGAGTGAGCTAGAATACTGGGTTGTATCAACCCTTACTTGTACCAGAGAGGCCGTGGGAGGATATAAGTATGGACTTTGTTCTTGGTTTTCCAGGGACATAGAGAGGGAATGATTCAGTATTTGTGGTAGTTGACAAGTTTTCAAAGATGGCACATTTCATCCCATGCCAGAAGACCCATGATGCAGTCCACATTGCTGACTTGTTCTTAAGAGAAGTGGTGAGACTACATGGTCTACGAAAGAGTATAGTCTCATATCGTGATACCAAGTTTGTGGGATACTTATGGAGGACCTTGTGGAAAAAGTTGAAGACATAGTTGAATTTTAGTTCTGCACACCATCCACAAACTGATGGGCAGACTGAGGTTGTGAACAAAAGTATGGGTAACCTACTGAGATGCTTGGTAGGAGATAAACCCAAGGGATGGTACTTGATCTTACCCCAGGCAAAATTTTCTTACAACAATTCTATCAACAGAAGTACTGGTAGATCACCATTCCAAATTGTGTATGGAGGCAGTCCCAGGACTGCTCCAAAATTGAGGAAGATGGACCAAGAGAAGAAGACTAGTGCTGAAGCCAAAGACTTTGCAGAACACATCAAGAATATACATGAGAAGGTAAGAGAACATATTAACAAGATGAATATGCAGTATAAGGCTAAGGAAGATCAGAAGAGGAGGTATAAGGAGTTTCAGATTGGTGATGAAGTGATGGTCCACTTGAGGAAAGAAAGGTTTCCAGTGGGAACCTATAACAAACTAAAGATGAAGAAGTTTGGTCCCTGTAAAATTGTGAAGAGGCATGATTCAGGGAATGCATATGAGGTAGAGTTGCTAGATGGAGTCAACATTTCCCCTGTGTTCAACATTTCATATCTGACAGAGTATCATGAAGGTGGCCCAGAAGAAGTACCAACAATGGAACAATGTGGCATTCTAGCACCTACTTCAGAAAAGGAGGAGATTGAAGAAATCCTGGATAGCCATGTGGGAAGGAGTACCCGAAATAGACAGTATGAGGAATATCTAGTGAAGTGGAGAGGAAGGCCTATAGAAGACTCATCCTGGTTGTCTAAGGTAGAGGTTGACCATTTGGGTTTTCCTCAACCATCTGAGATGTGACGGGGTCACTTCTCAAATTACCCTGGGTGTTTGATGCAGGAGCATCCAGTGGTGTGAGGGCAATCTTGCATCACCCAAAAAGATGATTTCTATTTTTTTGTTCCTGTTATTTTTCTTTTTGTAGATGTTTTTTCATTTTTGGATACCCTTTTCATCAAATAAGAGTTTTCAACTTTCAGAACTGCTTTTCTGCTTTTTCTGTTCAACTGCTATTTTTAGCAGGTTTCAATTTGAAGTCGTGGGAAGACAAAAATTTATGGGAAGGTTCAGGATGGAAAAACACATAGTCTGGTGAAAGAATTAGGTCAAGATCATTCATGATTTGAAAGTTATTCAAGTTCCAGTTTCTACTTTTTGCCTTGAAAAACCTTCCGAGCTCAGTTTGAGGCACTAAAAGATCTTGGATGGGCCTGAAAATTTGAAAAAATGCCAAAGTAGTCTACCAAAATCCTATTTTGTGGAAAATCATCTTTTTGAGAGCTTTCTGAAAAGGTATTATCATTGAAGATCTGACGGTCGGATTAAAAGTTATAGCTACCAGAAGTTGGTGCATATTTTAGAAATATGCTAATTTTCGAATGTGAATTTAAACTTGAATTTCAAATTGTAATTTTGGCGCCAAACCACCAAAACACTTATCTCGAATGTTGTTTTTGGTTCCAAACCAAAATGGGTCTATTTATGGGCTAGTTTCTGATTTTTGAGTAACTTTTTGGGAAAAGAAGTTCGCATGTTGCGAAAAGAGGATCTGGGTAATTTTCTGTAAGTCTGTAATTTGCATGTAATACAGAGCTTGGGGATTTGAGATCCTCTGCATGTAAGAGTTTCATAATATTGAATAAAATATTATTCTCTATTTTGTGAGTGTATTTTTGTGTCTCGGGTTTGCTCCCTCATCATTATTACTACTATTTGGAACAAAATTTTGACAAATTAAAATAATAAAAATAAAAGATGAAATGGAACATATGCTTGAAAGATAAATCTCACTATTAAATACTCCTAAATGATGCATGGATTTCTTCACAAAATTTTGTCTTATATACATCTACTATGCTTTTGAATGCTATTAAAATCACTTTTAACCTCAAAAATCACACCTAGATACATTAAAAAGAAAGAAAGAAACATACCAACAACTCTAGGTATGGTAGGAAAATTGATAAAAAAGTATAATTAGTATAGATTTAGTAACTAAATATGATGAGCCTGGAAAAGAGAATAAAAATCCCATGTGATGAATATTTCCAAAAAAACCTATAGTTGAGAAGAGAGGAAACGTTAGGGTAGGTTAGGAGTTTTCCATGAATGGTCAATCCCCTAATTTTGTCTTTTGACATCCATGATGTGTGATTTTATCCTATGTGTTTTTGGGAAGGTAAAATTAGTGACAAAATTTTGAATTCTACTTCATGGTCTATAAGAAGAGAAAAACTAGTGAGAGTGGGTCTCTATAACAAAAATGAAGTGAAAATTTCAAGGCTCCTTGAAGAACACATTATTTTTATGTAATTGATAAATAAAATTGAAACCAAAAATATAAAATAACTAGAAAATTGTCACCTCAAATTTCTAGGAGAATCAAAGAGAGATAATGCTTATTATAGAATGCTGCAAGAACCTTGAAGAAAGTATTCTAAAGTGTTGGTGCTTTCACATAAATTTCACAATGCCAAATATTTGTTGTACAAATATTATTGGAATATTGTTGGTAAGAGCTTGAATACAAGAATGGTATATTTTTATGAAATTTATTGAATCAAATTTGTGTCTTAGGCCTAGAGTGATATGTGGATTCATTATGGAGTGGTTACAACTTAATTAAGTAGGAAATAGGTGAAGAAACGTTTTGAATGGTCATTGAATGATAAAGTGTCATGGGACACTAGTGCATCACATGGATTCTAGTATACCACACTAGTGTTAAGATATAACTCCTAAAAAGGCCAAACACTTGTAAATCACAAGGTTAACATATCTAAATTATAAGTTTACACAAACCATACCATAAGAGGAATGACCTTAGTACCATGAGAAAAAACGCTAAGGAAAGGGATCTAAATAAACATAGAAGAATGCTAGAAGAGATAGATGCTATATTTAGTTAAAAATATAATGTGAAATTACAAGGGTATGAATTTTTTAACATTATAGATAGGCACTCTTAACACCACCATATCTAATTTTGTATGTCAATAACACATGTTTGTGATAGTAGTCATTTTATTTGAACAATATCATTATGATTGAATCTCATTTTGATGGGTAAAATAATTATTATTACAAAGAAAACTATTGATAAGAATATTTTAAGAGAAAAAGTATCTCTCAACAACAACTCTTCTACATAGTTATCAATTTAACAATATTTTCCATAAGTGTGTCAATAGGTTGTTCCTCTTTACAAAATTTATTTTGATACTAAATATGATTTACCTCTTATAATTTACCATCTCCATCATGATAGTGTCATCATTATAAAAATAAATTTAACCAAATTTTCACATGTTACACATAGTCCTTTTATATATTTTATAACTCCATACAAATAATCAATAGATTTATCACACGTGATGGGTGCTATGAACTCACTTAGATTTTTAGGGGGGTTCATATTTAACACCTAAAAAGGTGAAAAATAGAGCAGATGATCCACAATGAAGGGATACATTTTTCTACACTACAACACCATTACTCTCTTCCTTGATCTTTTGAAACACTTAATAGTAAAGATCAATTCCAATATATTGACAATGTTCAAATATAAGTTTCAAAGATTTTCATTTAATATACTATCACCTTAAAATTTTATATATTATTTTCCCAATCTTAATATGAGGAGTGAAATTGTAAAATATAACATACATCTCCTGTTGCATCATGTCCAATGAAATTTTTGCATGTTACATTCATAATCATTTTACCTAATACCATTTTTGAGAATACCTCTAATATTTTATGAAGGACAAGGATGCTTGTATTAGAAATTTAAGACACCAACTCTCTAATACCATCATAAATATTGTCAAACCATGGATCCTTGCAAATCAATGTCTAATTTCCTTCTACAATGCTATCATCGAAAATTATTCATGTTTTCACATATCTTGATATTGTCCTAGTTAATAAAAAAATATTTGAAAGTGAAGAAATTTGATGCTTTCTAGATATTTCTAGAGTTATAATGGAAGTAAAAATCACTTTTGTTGAATTCTTGTTTAATTAGAAGAAAAGGAGATCTTAAGAATAATTATTTTTTTTTATGGAAGATGACACATGATCATGAGCAATGGTTGTAGAGTAGGAATGGTCAATGGAGTAGCTTCGCCAAATGGTCAAAATCATGGAGAAGAGGTGTTTGGAAGTGGAAAGTGCTTGTTTTGGTGCAAGTTTGGTAGGACAACTGAATCAAGTCTTTTTGGATCATCGCCATGCCATTGGATCTAATGTTATTTTTTTGGGAAGAATGGCCCCTAAGAGATAGAACCAATAGGTGTTTTGATTTAAATCATAGTTAGAGACCTTCAGAAGGCTTGGGTTTCACTCTAATAGTCAAGGTGATGCTTGGGGAGTAAAGAATGTAGGAAGATATTGGAACCACCCCAATGCAAATCATGGGAAATCACATTTTTCACCTCAGTATTTCCATGACTAGAGGCCTCCCTCTAGGAAACCAATGAACTCTTCCAGGTCTCCACTCAAGGAGCCTACCAAGAGGGGTTGGTATAGGTGATCGAGTTAAAATAATGGTGAGATCGTGGCAAGCTAGCCTAACCATTGGAAGGGGAGACCTCTGAAATGGAACTCAAGGAAGCACCCAAGGGATGCTGGATTGGTTAGGAACACATACCACTTCCCTTTTGAAGAAAAATAAATAGCTTGAATGGAGATCAAAATCCAAGGGACAAATATCATGTGGAGCAGAATCGAGGTGTGCAAGAGAAATCTAAAACAAGGATAGATCTTGTTGTTTCTAGCAAAGGGATCATTATCAATGAGCCTAGAAGGAATGGAGGATGACTATAATCCCTAATAAAAACTTGAGGAACTCTATGGACATGTTGAAGGAGCATCCCTTCTTTGTAAAGTGGGGAGGCAGTGGATGTTTCGTAGAGAGAATAGTGGATTGGTGGAGAGACCTATGGGGTGAAGAGCTATATATAAAATTTATGACCTATAAATTTCTTCTGGTTATATTCCTAATGCCACAGGTGAAGAAAAACATCATTTTTGAAAATATCCTACAAATGGATGGAATAGGGTTTTAAATTAAAGACTGGGAAACAAATTTTAACCCCCACAAACATGAAATGGATGGAATGAAAGAATGGGTTAATTTGCATAACTTTCCCTCAAAATATTGAGATGAGGATGTCTTAAGCCTGATAGGGAACCAATTGGGCACTTATATTAGGGTGAATAAAACCTTACTTCATGGATAAATGAAGACTCGGGTGAAAATCTATGTAGAAATTATCCCAAGTAGTTCATGCTTGGATGAGCTATAAATTATCATGGAGGAGGGCAAGTGGCACTAGGAAATAGAATGGGGTCTCACAGCTAGCAAGGTTCCCACTTTCCCAAAGTTTGAATCCATGATCTGGGAAATAGAACCTAATGGGGGTTATTTGGATGATTTATGATGTAAAAATATGAATGGAAAGGTACCACCAATGGGTGGGAAAAGCCATAGTTAGGAGACAAAGTAGGCTACATAGTAGGAGAATGGTGGGTATGAGATTATAGAGGAAGAAGCTTTGGATGCAATAGAGAATGTAGAAGGGGTTATAGGATGGTCTCTAAACCCATAAGAAGAAGAGGAAACTAGGGAGGAAGTTACAGGTCTAGAGGAAATTATGGTAGTAAGATGTGAACTAATGAGCTATGCAGCTCTTGCTAAGAAAGAAGTAGTGGATTCAAATGTGGAAAATGATGATGATAGCATCCTGGAGGGTTAAGCTATCAAGTATAGTGACCCTCTAGAAGGTGAGGTGCAAGATTTTGAAGAAAAAGGTAGATCTACTGGGAGGTAATGTAGATTCCCTAGCCACTTAGGGGACTTAGAGGAAAATGGGATTAAAATCAAGGAACAAGGCTAGGAAGTCACCAGACTATGGGGAAGGATAGAGGAAGGGTAGGTTATCAAACATAGAAAGAGAGCTATGGATGGTGATGTAGAAGGCCAATAGAAACTCACCATGATGTTAAGATTAGGGAAGGGTGGTACCCTTATCAAGGAAAATGAGGATTATATTATAGATTGTTAGGGGCTTAAACACCCCTAATTTTTTTTCCCTTCTAACGTGCTTCATCGAGACATCAAAGGTTGATGTCCTTATGATTTAGGAGACAAAATTAAGCAATATAGAAGTGGAAATATTCAAGAAGAATTAAAAAAATGTGGAACTCAAAGCAAGTTGAAGCTGTAGGAGCCTCTGGGGGTTTTCTTATAATTGAGAAACCCCAAGTAGTCCATATGTAAAAGATAGTGGGAAATTATAATTGGTTAGCCTACAAAGTGAGAAGTCTATCATCAAATTTGGTCTTCATATTAATCAATATTTATGGCCCCTCAAGTTGCATCAAAAAAAGGGAATTATGGTCAAAGCTCATTTTTTTTTGCAATAGGGTATCTCTTGAATGCTACATTTTAGGGGGTGATTTCAATGTGATCTTGTACAATGAGGATAAATTGGGGGGTATACAAAGAAAGTACCAATCCCATTTGGATTTTTAGAATTTTATAAGGGGGAATGATTTATTTAAAATTTATATGGTAAATGGAAAGTACACATGGACAATAGGAGGTTAGGCTTTAGTCATATTGTAGAAAAGCTGGATAGATTTTTTTTTAAAGGAGATTTGGGAGCTTTTTTGTTTACCTTTGAAGGTAGTATTTTACCTCAATTAGGGTCAAATCACTATCCCATTAAATTAGAAATAATGGGTGACCCTTTAAATTCAAAAACATGTGGCTCAAGGATCAAAACCTTCTAGGGTTGATTGGCATCTAGTAGAATGGATGGAAAATTGAGGGTACTGAGATCTTTGGTGTAGTATCAAACCTGAAAATTCTCAAGTGACAATTAAAGGCATGAAACATGACCCATTTCAAAATAATATTTGAATCCAAATGTAGGCTAGAAGAAGAATTATTAGTGCTAAATAAAGTGGTATTATCTTCAATAATAGATAGTGAAAAGTACCTCAAGGAAAAGGAGTTGCTCAAATAATATGAAGAGGTGTAGGTGAGAGAGGAAGTGTAATGGTGATAGAGATCCCGAGAAATTTGGATGTTGGAAGGGGATAAGAATAAAAAATATATCCATAACAACACATAGTCCTAAAGAGAAGATAATAGAATAACAAGACTATGGGTGGTTGATGACTCAATTTTTGAGTCCCTTAAGGGCATTACCAAGGAAGCAATTACTTATTTCAAAGATTTGTTAAAAAAAATAGGAGGATCAAGTCTTGTATCACAAAATAAGTTCTTGGAGGTAATCCCAAGGCTACTTGATGAAGGGTAGAATAAAATGTTGATACATGAATTTATGGTAGAATAAATTAAGGTTGCATCCTTCCAACTTCATCTGAATGGAGCATCTAGATTGGATGGGTTTTCAAATTAGTTTTTCAGAAAGGTTGGAGCATCGTGGGTAGTGAAGTGGTTATTTCTATAGAGGAATCAAGGAGCTCAGGAGTGGTCCTAAGGGAGATGAATAACACCTTCATTTCTTTGATTCCAAAAAAGGAGAAGCCTTCATCATTATCTATGAGTTTTGACTTTGTATAAAATTATGGTGAAAGTAGCACCAAACAAACTAAAAAAAATTCTAGATATAATTTATGAGGAGAAATAAGGGTTTGTACCTAGGAATCCAATTTTGGAGGGGGTCATCATTTCATAGGGAGCCATTAACTCTATTCAAAGAGAAAAACATAGAGTATGCTATTGAAACTAGATATAAAAAAGCATATGATTGGGTGGATTGGAGGTTTTTATGTAGGGTGTTGGTGGCTTTTGGGTTTGATAAAAAAAAGGGTAAATTAGGTTTTCAATTGTATTGCTAGTCCTAGTTTTTCAATTATTGTGAATGGCACTCTAGAGGGTTTCTTTGGGGCATCCAGAGGAATTTTATAGGGAGAACCTCTCTCATATTTTTTGTTTATTATCATGGATGAGGCTGTAGGAAGGGATTTTAGCGTCACTGTTGGAACACAATAATCTATTGAGAGGGGGGGTGAATCAGTAGATACCAAATTTTGGCTCTTAAAACATTTATGAATATTATTCTCTCAAACTCTTAATGTGTAGATTGTAAACTAAAGATGAAAACATAAACATGCAAATAAACAATCAACACATACACTCCCACAACACCAAATATATGTGGAAAACCCAATATGGGAAAAACCACAGTGAGAAATGTTGCTTGAGTCTACTGTTCAAATTCAACCTCACAAATGAAACCTTTGTTACAATGTTTAGGGCTACAACCCAAGGATGCTTCAACACCTTGATTTAGAAGCTTTAACTCCAAGGAAGCAACAACTCGCTACTTTAGAAGCCACAACTTCAAGGATGCTACAACACCTTGATTTAGGAGCTACAACTCCAAGGAGACTACAATCCACTAACCTGAGCTACAACCCAATACAATGAGGCTACAACCTCTTACAACATTGCAAGATAATATATGCATAGAGTGGTTCTTCATAACCTATAATGCATCATTACATTTAGAACATTGTTGCACACACTGTAACTTACACTTTGTTGTTGAAGTTGCACTTTTAGTAACACACCCCTCCTCTGCACTCTCTTCTACATATAGAACAATCACTATTATATCTTGCTACTCTACTATTCTTTCCCCCTCTACAATTTCTCATACATCTAAACTATACAATCTATTCTCTCACTGTGCATCTGTTGCACACTCAACAATACATAACTCTATTCAACACCCTGTGCAATGGTCAACTTCTCACACACATACTAGATACAACTACATCGACAATTCTTAGATTGTCTTCTTTTTGATTAACTCCACTGATCTGCAATCTCTTCCTTGAGATTCTCACCATCATTCAGATCTCCTCAAATCTCTTGCTAAGGTTTCCTTAGCTTGCAAACTTCACCAGCAAGCTACCTGTACCTCAAGCTACACGCCATCATCCAATTGATCACAAAAGACATTTGATAAGGTTTATCAGATATTGTCATATCTTGCATTGAGCCACCCAACATTCAACTCTATTACAAAGATTTTTCCTCATTTCCTCTATCAAACCCTAAGAATCTAATTATGTATTCAATGCATTCAGCTATCAATTCAATCTGATCTTGATTCTCCTCTCTACGATCATCTATTATGGTTTTCAAGAAACCTTCATTACAAAACTTCTACATCAAGCCTCACAACATTAAATTTAGATACAAAGAATTTTCTAAGAATACCAACTCGTGAAACCCTAGAATAAGATATGTATTAAATGAGTTCTCTTATTCATTTGATATGATCCAATCTTGATCACCTCCATAGTCAATTCCATTGCATTGAAGATCAAATATTCATTCAATTGGTCATTGGGTGGAGTTGGACCAATAAATTCTTCCTTTGTATCAGTTACCAGTCAAAACCCTATTCACACAGGCTTATCCATTTGAGATCTTTATCTTTGAATTTGGTCCATCAATCTCCTCTTTTGCACCATGATCCATTGGATCTTGTTCATCATCATACCTTTAAAAAATAGCCATTAGATCAATTAACTTTAATCATGCATCGTCAATCTCTACTGACTAATGATCACCATTGGATCAATCACCTTTTGATCTCCATCGTCGATCTCCTTCATACACAACTCACCATACATGGGGTCCACCAAGACACACATCCAAAGTCCGCTATCCCATGAGCTCTGATATCGATCCCACACAAACGTTGTGGGATTTGCAGGCTACTACCATTTTTTGTCCATGTCATCACCATGCAACTCATAATCACGATGTGAGTTTATCTATCAAGCAATCGCTCTTCACCACCTATCGACCTTCATCACAATCCATCATCATCACTATCCTATTGGGTCCTACTCTAGATACACTAAGGGCATGATCAGATCTTCCTCTTTGAATCTCTATCATTCATGGCATACATCATCTTGTGTAGCCTTCATAGGTCCCACCATTCATGCATCGTGCACCATTGATCTTCAACATTCAATCACTGTCATTCCTCGCTAACCTTGTGGGACTTAATTGGGACCCACCACAAACTCAACGGTGCATGCAAGCACCATTAGATCTTGAAGCCTTAACCATCATTGTCAATCTCGTGAGGACAAATATATGCTCAATACTTAGGAAATATCAGACTCACCCAATATTTGCTCGAATGATAAATGCAAGGTAAAGGGGCTAGTTCCCCAAACAACATCAAGGGCTTAAGTCACAACTTAAGCTACCTACAACCTACTAGAACTAGTCAATGAAAAATTAGAAGAACTTTCTGTGCCCATGACACTTTGATCTATTGCTTGCTTACTATGTGGGGTCCACTAGATAGGTCATCGCCATGTGTCATCCTTTCATTCACATTATCACTATGTCGCTAAATATCTAAACTTAAGAACATCTTTTAGGAGGTATCGAAATTGTGAAAACTCATGACTTGCTGACAAAAAAGAGAACCTTCTTCCTTATCACTCCATTAGCTAAGTCACTAAGTTGGGAGGTTACAAAACTCTAGAACCCCATGACGTAGGTGAGAAAAACTTGGAATCCCGCGACTTAAGAAATATTATGGATCTGCTAAATATTTGTCAGGCCGGTAAACATAAGGCAAAGGGTCCAGTAATACCCATGACTTCAAAGACATAAGTTGTAACTTATGTGACCTGCAACCGCTGATACATAGTCAACAACCAAATAGAATTTTTGTTCATGACGCCATGACTTTAAACACATTAGGGTTTATCTATAAACCCTAATATTACCTGAGAGCAAAAATAATACATTTTTGGGTGCATCCTTCACTTTCTTGACCTACAAAGCACATCATTGGAATGCTCTCGAGAAGCCCATATTGAATTTGCTTTCTATTTACACCTTTGTCTTTTTGGAAGAACCCTCTGTAATCCTCATGTTAATCTTGCATAACAATAATGCAACATTTGTAGAATCATACTTCTTTCATCGACATCTTGCACCATAACTTCCAAAACTAGATCCATTACTCTCACATTCATCATTTGTCATTGAATGCCAACAATCTCCTTTGCATGATTTACTATTTTGACATTAATGACAACATCATAGCATATGATTTCACCAGCGACCTCTACCCATGCTCCTATATTCACTGCAAACATTATCTCTCCTTGAAATCAATGACACTTTCCATTAGTACCATCATCCTCACTTGCATGAGCAACTCCATTTCATCTCTAATCCTCTTACATCATGCTAACATTCTGCCTTGCATGCTTTTCCCTTTTGACATCAATGACAACTATATTCCAATAGTCATGTAACAAGTACTAGGAGGTTAGGAGGCATTCAAATAATGAGTAATGTGCCTATTGTAACCCATCAATAGTTTGTAGATGATACTTTGCTTTTTAGAGTAGAAAAATGCTATGAAGCTCCAAGTGAAAGGAAATTTTGGATCTCTATTCAGAGGCTTCTGGCTAGGAGGTAAGTGAGGTGAAATTAGAAGTCTACTTTTTCCATACTTCCCCAAGCAAAGAACAAGAGATCCTTAGAGTATTGAGATTTAGGAAAGGAAAATTACAATGTACATATCTAGGCTCGCCTTTAGCGAAAAGATTTAGAAACAAAGAAATATGGGACCCTTTAGTAAATAAGGTAAACAATTGGATGTCATCATGGAAGGGGCAGTGGCTATCATGGATTTCCAGGTTAGTTATGCTAAAGGTTGTTATTTTTATGCATCCAATTTATTCACTATCATGTCTGGCTCTACCCAAGGGGACATATCAAAATTTAAACCAAAGTATGAGGAATTTTTTCTAGAAAGGAAATGTAGACAAGAAAAATTCCATGCTAGGAGGTTGGGGAAACAAGTTTATGAGACCTATTGAGTGACAAAAAAGCATTGGGGACCAAGTTGATTTGGAAGAGGTACATAGAGAGTAAGTCAAAACGGGTTTAATTTCTTCAAAATAAATACATTAGGAACAATATTGAGAGCAACATCTTCACTATCACCACACTTCCCAAAGGTTCAATAATTTGAAACTTCATGATGGAGTTGAGGTCACTAATTTAACAAAGTTCTTATCTTGGGACATTGATGACCGTAACATTGCTCTATTTTGAGAGGAATCATGGGTGGGTAGCCCATTATTGATGGTTTGGCAGACATGCAACACATAAAAGGTTGACTCACGTAGATTTGGGGAGAAAATGTGAGATACTACCTAAAGATCTACCATGTTGATGGGATATGTAGATGGAAATATAAGGACTTCAACATGCTCAATCTTCTAGCCACTAAAACCATGTAGCTGTAATTGATTCTTAGGGACAAAACCATAATAATCTAGCAGGGAAAAGATAGGTTGATTTGGATTGTCACTAGTTTAGGGTAGTACAACACTAGGGATGGTTTCTCAATGCTAGGGAAGTAGGACAGGAGAACCTCACTCCCATGGAAATTATGTTCGGATAATAGATACCTTCAGAAGACTAGGGCCTTTTCTTGGACCACAATCCAAGGAAGGATCTTGATGGTGAATAGGTTTAGTAGAATGGGCTATCAGAACCTATTGTGGTGTGTAATGTGCAAGTCAATTGAGGAAGAAGAAAATCACCTATTTCTTTTTTTCTCCTTTACTCAAAGGTGTTGGAAGTGGATATGTATGAAGTTGGGTTAGGTAGGCACCCTCCCGAACAATATTTTGTCCCTTTTTAAATCATGTCGACTATTAAAAAGGAAAGCTATATATTTGTGCATATGGCTAATTAGCCCATCTATTCTAATATGGGAGATTTGGAAAGAGAAAACCAAGAGAATATTCCATGGAAAGGAAATGAATGCATTATCCTTTCAAAATAAGGTGGAGGAAACCATAGCTGAGGTTGTGAACAATAGGTGTTTGAAGACTAAATCCTCAAAAAATGGAATTCACAAAATGGGATGTGAAATTGAGACTTGGGTGGGTTGGTCTTAAGATCCCAAAATTTGGTAGTCAAGGGGCAGTGGGATAGCAAAAACCTTGTGCCAAAGCAGTTTAGAGGCCTCCCGCTCAGTCATGGGCCAAACTGAACTTTGATGGGCATCAAGAGGGAACCTAGGAAGGTTAGGTGTAGGTGTCATAATTCATAATTGGAAGGGGTTATAGTGGGGGAAATTTTGACCTATCTTTCGGATGGGATGAATAATTTAGTAGAACTATAGGCAATGATATAAGGGCTTTAGTTTCACTAGGAAATTAGAATCAGAAGCATCGAAGTGGAAGGCAATTCATCTTTGGTGATAAGTTCTCTTAGGATGGGAAATTTTTTGAATTAGAAGTTGTGAGGGTTGGTGGAGAGAGTTATTGATCTGTTGGGAAAGTTTGATCACTATATGGTGAAACAAAAATACAGAAGAGCCAACTTTGAAGTAGATAAATTAGAAAATCTTGGTGTGGAAGGGGTTCTTAAGAGACAATTTTATCCCCTTTCTCAAAGGGCTTAAAGGTTTTCATGCACAAATTCATGTGGTAATTCTCTATGGTGGGGGGGGGGGTTGTTGGAGGTTGTTGCATGGGGAGTGTTAAAGTAGTAGACCTAGCATCTTTTAATGCATCAAAGTATTGGCTCAATCTGGGCATGAGACAAGATTATGCATGTGACACTCTTTGGCTCATTCTTGACCTATGCTTGAGCCTTTATTATGGAGAGGATCACTGGGATAATAGGTATTAGAGTCTACATCGGGCTTGATGCTTGTGGCTCTTGGGTGCTTCCTCAGGATTCACACTTGTGGCCTTATCATGATATGTTGTAGCGGGTTGACAGGACAACTAATTGACATTAAATCTTACAAATTTTTTGTCAACTTGACCAAGGTGCATGTGGCAGTTGCTTTCTCTCTCTAGCATCATGCTTAAAATTTGGTGTGGGATGGTGTGCGGGGTTGACAAGTGGCATTTCTAGAGATGGGACATATACATGTGGTTCCTTGGTGCTACTCTAAGTATTATATCTAAGCTCTTGTTGAGAGGATACACGATAAGTGAAAATTTTGACTGTGACTTATGCGCTCCATTTTAGAGGAAATTGCCTAGCACACTTTGTTAGACCTACCATTTTTGGAAAAATTTCCATACTATGACCTAAATTTAATGCTAAAATAACATTCCAACTTCGTCACTCAAGTTGATTTGATGTACAAAATTGATTAATAAGGGTGTATAATCACTCTAGACAATTTATTTGTCTTAACACGTGGGCTAGCACTGGGATTTATGGCAAGGAATTTACTATGTCAGGCTCCCATCCATGCAAAAATATTGAGGGATTATTTCATAAGCTTGGAAGTGTTGCACAAATAGATTGTATTCTTGGTAAGTTTTTAATTAGCAAGCTTCAACACAAGTAAACCGGTCTTTAAAGGATGAACTCAGAGGCCAAATTTTCAATATGTATGGAGTATTTATAGATAGAGTAATGGACACCCCTATAAGGCTGGTCAGTTCTCGTTGTCAGATAGATTTTATGGGTGAAGTTTCAGATCTTAGACTGAGGAGGATTCTACATGAGAGCAACTTCCTATCACTTGGTGCAATGGAGTTGATATTGGTGCATGTGTTCTTAGTATTAGAGGAAAGATACCATATGGATACAAAAATATCTTCTTAGTTTTTTGCAGTGTTGTTGGACATCCAATTGCTAAAGAATGAGGTTATACAAATAACAAGGAGGCTGGTGAAGCCAAAGCAATTGGGAGGCCTTGAGGAGATTGTGGAGGTTGCTCAATTGGGTGCTTGAATTCAAAGTCCAAGGGACTTAGGCCTACTTAATGTTTTGAGTGTGTTAGTAGATCTCTACCCTTTCTTGTTGGATATGAAAGGCCCTAACTTGCTGTTACATCACAAAATGAGCATTAGAAGGGGTGAAGTTTTTGAAGAAGTGGCTACATATGGAACCGGTATAGGATTTTTCCTTGGTTGGTGATTTTATAATCTATTTGCAGGAGAATGATGGTGTATAAGTTCAAGTGTTTCAATTTTGCATTAATCATTTTGAGTTTTCCTCCAGAATTGTGAGACAATTTTGTAAACTATTTTTGGTTGTGTAGGGTTGCCTAGGTTGTCCCCATTTTGTTAATTGAC
Source organism: Sequoia sempervirens (assembly GCA_007258455.2). Classification (NCBI taxonomy): domain Eukaryota; kingdom Viridiplantae; phylum Streptophyta; class Pinopsida; order Cupressales; family Cupressaceae; genus Sequoia; species Sequoia sempervirens. The sequence goes on along the minus strand of VDFB02271358.1, from coordinate 437,212,770 downwards.
CCCTTTTTGGATAGCTAGGAATGAGAGAATTGGTTAAGCTCTTGGTTGTATATAGGAAACGTAATATTTTTTAAATATTAATAAAAAGGACTCTCTTACATAGAAAAAAATTCACTTTCATTGAAATTATTTAATCAATAGAGAGAGATATTTTCTATTGTAACTCAAAAACTTGAGTCATAATTTGAACACATTTTTGTAGATGTTTTTTCCTCTTTTCTATGAAATCTACACCTAAGAATTATAATATCTCATCCATCTCATTATGAGTAATTATATTTTCTAATAGTTGGGCTTTACCAATTATATCATTACAATTAAAATTACTGTCAAACATTTCCTTGAAAAATCTACTCAATAATCTCTTAGTAACTTGTAAAGGTTGTTTCACATAAGTTTTCAATTTTTCAATATCAATCCCAATTAAATGGTCTATATTCTTCTTAAAAGTTTTATATTGACATTTTTATTAAATTTACATATAAAAATATAGAGGGAAGAGTTTGAGACCCTCTCTAATATTGAATGATATATGACACTTGACATCATTAACAATATCCTTAGGAATCATCAACAATTTGAAGTTTTTCCTCCTCTCTAATATCAATATATGGTAGGCCCTCCTCTCTAAGATCAATATGTGGTTGGGCTTGCTCTATTCTAGTATCAAAATTAGGTTGGGATTCTACTCTAATTTTTATATGTTTATCACCTTAATTTTAATGTAATATAATAAGACAAGTCTTATAACCCAATTGATTAAATATCATAGGTTTGGAAAAATACGAAGATATCTATGAACCTCGTATAGTTAATATGATAGTATAAAAGAGAGTAATATAAGGGATAAGGAATTATAGCTCTTGATAGCACACACATGTGTGTAAATTTATATAGGAATTCATAAGAAAATTGTAAGGTTCATATAGGAATTATAAGGGTTGATGGGGTTGGTAGTTATAAGAAGAAATAGAGTATTGGGAAATAGTTTAGATGATGTGGTGAAATTTGTACTTAGTACCAAGTAAAAGTCTAGGGGAGGGTCAACCCACAATGTCATGTCTCACTTTTTTGTAAAAGTAGGACATTAAATTTTTACAATTTTCATCAAATTTTCACTTTATGAAACCTATAACAACTAAACCATTAATAATTTGAAGATGATGTGAAATAGAAAATTGTGAGGATTTTTGTGTAGATTCTATATATATATATATATATATATCTTTTAAACAATAGAAATAAATTGCAATTTTTTTATGTAACTTTTAATAAATTATTTTTTATAGTAAACAACACTTTTAAAAAGTGATGTTTATGTTGTAGCGCATAATTTTTTTTACTAAAAAGAAAAAGTTATCATTTTTAAAATATAGATTTGAAACATCAATATCTAGTGCATGGATATTTTTCATAATTTTTTGTTGTTTAACCTTTTCTAATTAATTTTCAAAGTCAGAGTAATTATAATTTGGACAAAGGTGTATGCCATAATGGATAACTTGTTTTCTATGTATTGATTTTTCTTTTTTTCATTAAACCAGGACATAATACCTAGTTCACACATATTTTTTAATTTTTTTTCTATTTTTCCATTTTTCCATGTGTGTGAAATAAATACCTTAATATTTGGTGAAAAACCTACATTCAAAAGAAATAAAATATAAATATAATAATAAAATTAAAAATATTTAAAATTATACTTTTTGGAAAGCTTATAATAACGTCTATATACTTACAAAATATAATTTCTAAATGACTTTATCTGATCCCTCAAAAGGTAATAAAAAGTGGTTTTTTTTAGCATTTCAATAGGTGTGAAGGAGACTCCATTGTGGGTATGATTTATGACTAGAGGAGTTCTATCCTCTAAGGGGGTTTGATCTAAGGGGGTCTCATCTAACCAAATTTAATTAAAACCCTTCATATGGAACCCATCAAGGCTTAAATCTTTAATTTTTCTAAAAAATATGTGATTTTAGGCAAATATCAGAATGTCCCAAGTTTGGAACCTGGTATCAACACAAAGTTGTGTCACACTTTTGGCCAACTTATCAGCATAGGTGAATTTAAGTAATTTTAACTAAAAAATAATTTTGGTCAAACATATGATCTTGTAAAATTCATTCTAGCTAAGTTATATATGTCCACAAATTTTCCAACTAAAATTGTTGGCTAAATGCATATTTAGCACCACTATGAGTCCAATTTACCAAAAAATAAATTTATTTGAAAAACTTGATGTTTCAACAACTTCTACTTGTGTAAAAACTATTTTTATTAAATATAAAAAATACCATTTTGTAGATCCATAAGTTTAGTTTTCAAAAATATATATATTTTAATAGTTTAATTATTATTTATATTTTCCTTTTTATTTTACTAAATTTAGGTTATCAGTACAAAACATTAGGTTGATTATCATGTCAAGGAAAAATAGTAAAACTTATTAAAAAATTTGGGAAAAATATTATGCCCTAGATATAAGAATCTATATCAAGATGGTATAACTTTTTTCTATTTTAGATAAATAATTAATATGAAAGTTGACGTGGATTGGAAACAACTAAGTTTTAATATGCACACATTTTAATATTTATTTAAAAATATATATTTATCAAAATTGGAAAAAAAAAATCCATGCCCTAAAGTTTCAAGTTATAAATACACACAAAAAAATTGAAGGAAAATAGATAAAATTTACTATATAAAGATTGACGTCTCATGAAACTTCATTTTTTAGCATTTTATCAGCAACTAAATTATAGTGTTAATTTATAAAAAATTATATTCAAATATTTTTTTAATTTTTTCAAAATTACAAACATAAAATATACTAAAAAAAAACATTTTATTAGTTTACATCATTTCAAAATTTAAAACATATATATATATATATATATATATATATATATATATATCACTTTTTAGTGATTCAAGTTTAAAAGTTGGACCAGTGTTGGTTGCTTCTTTTATAAAAGTGTGACACAAGTTTGTACTTTTACCCGAACATTATTATGGGATGACCTAGGAACAAGTGGTGGAAGTAAATTTTAAGTATAATTAAGTATAGGAAACATGCATGAATGTGTTATAATAAAGTGAAGGGGTTCCATGTGGAAAAATCAAAGAATATTGTAATGGATTGAAGTCCTTTTACAAAAATAGAAAAGGGGATAAGATATTTGTAGGTGCTTTTGATATAAGAGATGAAGCATTGTGAAAGTTTAAGAATGTAGTGTAGCTTGGATATACAAGTTAAAAATGATCTAATATAAATTTATATAAATAATTCACATGCATTTAGAAGAAATATAACTTAGACCTATTGGGATTTGATGCACTAAGATGTGTTGCAAAAAAAATGAAAGGTACACATGTAAATTTTAAGTATGACACTTGTGAGGTTCATAAAATTGTAATACTGATTTAGAGTGCTAAGAATTTTTAATATGGTTTTATTAAATTTAAATAATATAAATTTATAAAAAAGCTAGGGGCAAGAAGAGGAAATAGTGAAGCATTCATGAATGCATTATAAATAAAGTTGTAAGGGCCTTGTAAAAAAATCAATTAATGTTGTAACAAATTTAATATACTTAGTTTAAATGGTTATAAACACAAGGATAATGTAAAAATAAGTTACATATATAAGATAAGCTTCACATTGGGAAAGTGTGGTAGATATAGGTCTAATAAGAAAGGTAATATATAGTATTAAAAAATTATGTGTCTAATCTAAGAAATATATTTAGTATTTGGAATGAGGTTACGAGGTGTTATGTAGAAAAGTGAAAGGTACTTTTAAGTGTACTATAAGTGGTGGATTCGATGGAAATTTTAATAAGAAAGATAATTTTTTAACAAATGTTTAAAGGGTACACTATTGAGATTTAAAATTTAGTCCACTAGGTAAAGATTAGGGGTGAGAAGAGGAGAAATTGATGAAGTAGTATGGTTCTATGCATCAATGCTATAGAGGTTGAAAAAAATGTAAGAATTTGATTAAAGTTTTGGTTTTAAAAAGAATAATAGGTTGATCCAAAATAGGAAATCAAACAAAAAAAAAATGTTAAATAAAAATAAATTTGGAAAAATGAATACTTTAATACACAAAAAAGATGAACACCATACAAATGAAAAAACAAGGAAAAGATTCTACATATGTGTCTATTAGGTGAGCTAACAAATATATTGATCTCATTCATATGTAGTGTAACTATAATATATAGATTGTTCCTATAGACCACTATCTTATCTTTTAAGTATGTTGTCAGTAAGCTCCCAGGGGATAATCTCTAAGTGGTACATTACTAGTTACAAATAATCAAAAGATGTCCGTGGATAGATATTTCTAAAATAGTTATATGGGGTTTTCCAATATACTCAAAGGTATGGGAATCTCAAGGCCATGTATGGAGGTTGTCTAAGCCTATTTATTTGATTTTATCCCTCCCCATTTTACTAGAGCCTTTATGGTGAATCTAGCTTGGTTAATAAAGTGATAAATCTTTTGTGAATATTTTGAAACCCTTAGTATATGGTTTTTGACCTAAAATTTTAAAACTACTTGCAAGGAAAAACTAATCAAGTAAATCTTAAGAAAGATATACAGATATATACCAAGAAAATAAGTAGATTAGAATATTATTGTTTTCAATACATAAAAAAACCAAGATTTATTTTAAAATATATATTTCTTAAAATGAGGAAAAATGAATCCATGCACTAAAGTTTCAAGTTATAAATTTTAAAGAATCAAAGGAAAATAAAATAAAATATACTATATAAACAATGATATCCCACTTAACCTCATTTTTCAGTATTTCATGAGTAGCTAAAATATAATGTCAAATTAATAGAAAAACTATATTCAATTTTTTTAAAATTATCTAAAACATTACAAATTTATAACACAATACAAGATCTACATTTCATTAGTTTACATCATTTTAAAATTTGAACATATATTTCAATTTAGATAGTGATTCAAGTTAAAATTTAGATTAGTGTTGGCCATAACCTTTATGAAAGTGTGACACAACTTTGAATTTTCACCAAAGAAAATAGTTCTCTGAGGTCTTCCAATATACTAAAACGTATGGGGAAAATCAAGGCCATGTATAGAGGTTGTCTAAGGTCTATTTTTTGAGCTTTAGGCCATCCTCACTTCATTAGACCCTTTAAGGTGAACCTATCTTGGCTAAAAGAGTGAATACTCTTTTGTGGATATTTTAAAACCTTTAGCATAGGGTTTCTAGCCTAAAATGTTAAAAAATACTTAAAGAAGAAAATAATTGAAAGAAAATATCAAGATATATAGATACACCAAGAAAATAAGTAGATTCAAAGAATACGTTAAGAAAAAAAAAGGATTTTGATAAAATAAACTACCAAAGATTTATATCTTGATTAATTTATTTGATATTTAAATTAAGAAAAAAAAAAATTTCAAAGTGTATCTTCTTTCTTTTTCATAGTTTTTCTTCATTTCTTTAAAATACATATATATATATATATATCAAAAATGAATGCATAGTCTTATTTTTCCTAAGTTTTTAAATTTCCCACCTCCTCCTTTGAAAAAATGAGCTACCATAATCTTTTTTCCTAAAAAAAATAAAAAAATCAGAAAACCAACCAAATATATATTTTCATAAAATTCAACAAAAAAAAATATTCTTTCATTAAAAATATATGACCAAATAATTTTTTCAATATAAGAATATATATGAATTTATTTCTATACAACATTATTTTATCACTTTAAATGAATATAGTTACATACAAATGAAGTTACCCTCATTCAAAGGCATTTTCTCAAATCCCCTCCATACAAAGGTCCTTGGTGAAGTCTCTACCTTTTCTAATCTATGTTTTTAAAATAAATTTCTATTTTAAAGAAAGGTTAGGATAATCAAATAGAGTCATCATGATAGCATATTTTATAATATTATAACTGTTAGGAATATTTTTTAAAAATATGGAATTTTATAGTATATTTTATTTTTACTATATACTTTCTATTTTCTAGTAAACACAAGATTTTTACCAAACATAAAGTTTTTTTTTCAATACACATGGCAAGATATAAAAGGTATGTGTTCTCTCTATATTATGCCCTTATTTCAAAAAAATAAAATTGATTTTGATATATACAAAAGGAGGTATGCATTATGGTATTTATTATAGTAAATTACAATTAATCTATAATAAAATATTAATAATAAATAAAAAATGGAATAAAATATTACAAAATTATATGCATAGTCTAGACATAAGTGTTATGAATTTATATTTAAGAAAAATTTAAATTATTTATGTGGTATAGCATAATAATACTCATTCAGAATAGTATAAAGTATGAAAAATAGATCATTAAGAAATGCTTAAAAAATGGAAAAAATATTTTTTCAAATTTTTAAAAATATGTATATTGAGAATCTACACATGAAATTTTAAAAAAATTAGGTCATGTCATCTTTAAATTCTTAATTGCTTGCTTATTGTAAGTGATAGAAAGTAAAATTATGGTTTACAATGTTTATTTGAGTACAACACTGTAATGTTGCAAAATTGCACCCTAGGGGCAATTTTACATTTTCACACTTTGCCTTGCATATATTGCACCTAAGCACATTTATGAAAAGAGCCTCAAGGGTCATAATTTCAGGATTCTAACTCCATGAGGTCCAATGATGAAGCGGCAATAGTTTGCCACCTCATTTCCCAAAAAACTAATGAGTTGGATGCCTGTGTGGTGCGTGGATGTCCATGCAATGCGCTAGCATCCCTGCGCTCTTATGAGTTTGAAATGAGGAATCTTGGAATCTTGACTCATGACATGTGTCCCTATAGTCAAATTTTTGAGTGTAATGACTCTTTCTACCCTTGCATGCAACAAAACTCCCTTTCTTACTCTCATTTTGGGAGGTCCCTGTATTCTTTGCACTTCCTTATTGTAATCACTTCTACGAGTGAAGCTCTACTAGACTGAGGTCCCTTGCATAGCCAAAACTCTCTTCCAAGCATTCAATGGTGCATTTGTGCATTCAAGAGGTGGTTGAGGACTATTGGTAACACTCTTTTGATCTTATATATTTGTGAATAGATTACTTTTCTTACTTGCTATTTTGTGGTGCGGGTTCTCCTCCTCTAGCGAGGATTATTTTCACCACTCTTTATTTATTTACTCTCTCTATCTATATGGTTGTTTGTGGAGGTGGGATCACCAAAACGGGGGTTTGACTGTGGCAAGCCTTGAAATAGCCCCAACATTTTTCCTCATTTTTCTTGTGTGCAGGTTGTTGGAGTGGAGCTTGGAGAAAGGTTTCAAGTGCTTAGCCATTTGTAAGTCCTCTCTTGGCTATTCTTTGTGCTTTACATTGTTTCCTGCTTTCTATTCATTTATTTTGTTGAATAGACCTCAGATCTGTGTAAGATAGTAGGTTTTTAGTTGTTTTTTCCAAGGTTTGAGTTCTCTGTTTTCCTTGGACACCAGTGCATCCTTTGGAATCCAACGCATAGTGTTGGAATCTTGATACTACACTGTGGTCCTTTGGTCAAGAGCTATCCCTTCTAGGGCAAAAATATTGAAACCGTGCTCTCTCATATTTCTAAGCAGTCTTCTTGGATAATTAGTCTGTATATGACCTTCTTTGTAATTTCTTCATTCAACAACGTTTGAGGTGGTTAAGGAAAGTTTTCTCCCTAGGATTCTCTTGAGAATGAAGAGACTCATGAGCAATGAATCCCCATTATCTCACATTCTGGTGAACCTAACATGAACCATGCCAAATCTTTTTCTGCAATATTTTAATGTTTATGATGATTCTTTTTCTAAGGAAGATTTCGATATACTAGATGATGCTCTAGATGATTTATTAGAAGCATCTTCTTCTACCTGCAGATCTTTCGAACAAACTTCTTCTTTGTAGATTGAAGAGTTGGTGAATGTTGTAGTATTAGTGGCTTCTCCAAAGCCTAAGAGACCCATTATTTACTCAGTTCTCTAGCTATCCCCTCTCCCAAGAGGATTCATTCTATCTACGAGGTTCGATTTCATAGTGATTCATTGGATTTATACATAAAGTTTATGAAATCAATAGACTCTACTTCTTATAATGTTGTTCATAACACATATAATACTAGAAGAAATCAACATAACTTGAATCAACAACCTTCTATTCCTACACCTCAACCTACCCAAGTTCCCACTTCTTTACCACCTTCTCAACCAAGCCCTCCTCTCGCACCTAAACCTATGGCTAAAGTGCTTGGAGACTATGATCTTGTTGAGCAACTTCTTGTTACTTCGACTAAGATCTTGCTTTGGAACTTACTTCAGACCACTCTAGTTTATCAAGCTATGATTCAAGAAACCTTGCAAAATATATCCTCTTGGATACCTCCTCTACGTTGATGGATGTTAATGGATTGATGGCTCATATTCATGCAAATTCATCAAATATCATGTTCTATCCGCAGGAACTTCCACCCCCAGATGTGTAGAAGTAAGTGAACCCATTAATGATTATAGTTAGTGTTAATAGCATTGGTATTAGACGTATCCTCATTGATACCGGTTCAACCCTCAACATTTTTGGTATAGATCTACTACCTAAAATTAAAGTTGATTCTTCTTCTTTAGTTGTTTCTTCTCTATATATTCGTGGATTTGATAACACTGGTTGACAAGCCCTAGGCACGATAATGTTGCCTTTATAGTTGGGACCTATTACCTTACCCACCTTGGTTTATGTGATTCCTAGCCTCTTACCTTACAATATTATCTTGGGGAAACCTTGGATTCATGCTATGTGCATTGTAACTTCTACTCTACATCATTCTTTGAAATTCATAGGAAACAATCAAGTGGTCATGGTCAGAGATGAAACTGAGGCTATTCACCTTTGTGACTTGGCGGTCATCGTTCAAGCTTCAATTGTTTCCACTCTTAAGAATTATATTCCATCTTTAACTTCTAATGAAATGTCATGTTCGTTAGTGATACCATCTATGGAAGTTGTCCCTGAAACAAATTTCACTAAAGAGGTGCAACCTAAAGTAGAAAATCCTAAGTCTTCCCCATCTAATTTTTCTTCTAAATGGAATTCATTTATTGGTGATGATTGGGGATCCTCATAATTCTCTAAATTTTTCATCAAAGAATACAAAGTGAATCTCATCCACCACGATCTTCCAATAAATTCAACTACCTCTACTAAGAAACTTGACCAACCTCTTACTGAGGACAAAAGTTGTGATCCTGCCTAGGAACCCAACTCTTCTCCTGATAACGAGGATGATCGAAATTCCATTGAGGAGACCTATTAGTGTTTATGTTTTTGATGAGATGGATGATTGTTCTCTCATAGACACATTTGGAACCCATTGATGGAATGACACTCTCTACATGGAACCACCTCCTTCCGAGATTTTGCAAATGTGTTATGGCCCTAGATACAAGCTTGTTTCCAATTATGGTTATGGGCATAAAGGTCTTGGTCATATTGAATAAGGAATTCAAGTCCATATCCAATTTAAGCCTCATAAGCATCATTTGGGTTTAAGATGCTCTATCGAACAATCTAGAAAAAAACCATGGAGGAGTGTTAACATGACTTTGATTAAACCTCTCAACTTAGTTCACCTTGAACTAATAGAGGATAAAGTAGAACTTGATGAAGTTCCTCTAGATGTCTTTTCCTCAGAAGAACCACTGGAAGAATTCTTAGACCATGCCTCTTCCCACTTGCCTTCCTTTCAGCATAAGTGACGATTCTCATATTGCTTGAACAAGAAAGCATAATTTGGAGAATCTATCTTGAATATGGATAAGGAATCTCCTCTATCTAATGTTGGTGATCGTGTCTTGATACCTCATCATGGAGACTGTAGTCCCCTTCTCAAGGGAGATACTATTGAAGTTTTCATAGATCCTAAATCTTCTGAAAAGGTGATTAAGATCGGGAAGTACCTTTCTTCTAAAAAAGCTAAGGAGCACTCTAACCTTTTATATTCTCATCCAAATATATTTTCTTGATCATATGAGGACATGCCCGGTATTTATGAGTCTATAGTGGCTCACAATATTGTCTTATGTCTTGATACCAAGCTTGTTAATCAAAAAATTTGAAAGATCAATACCAAGGTTGCCTTGTTGGTTAAGAGTGAGATAAAGAGGTTATTAAAAGTAGGATTTATCCGTCCAATCGAATATTTGCCTTGGATTTCAAATATTTTTTCTGTTAGTAAACTTGATGGTCGTATTCGTATATGCATTGACTTTCATGATCTCAAGAAGGATTCTCTTCAGGATGATTTTTCATTTCATACTATTGATATGATTGTCGACTCAACTGCAGGCCATGCCTTGTTGTCCTTCATGGATGGATTCTCAGGCTATAACTAGATTTGTATTAACCTGAAAGATCAATATAAGACAACCTTCACTACCCGTTGGGGTACCTTTTGTTATGTCATCATGTCATTTGGGTTAAAGAATGCAGGGGTGACTTACCAAGGGGAAATGACCCTAATATTTCATGATTTCATTCATAAAATCCTAGAAGACTACATTGATGACATCTTGGAAAAATACATAACTTGTCAAGATCACATGGGGAATATTTGTCTTATCTTCGAAAGGCTTCAACTCTATAAGATGAGGCTCAATCCTCTTAAGTGTGTCTTCGGTGTGGACGTAAATTTTTTTTTGGGATTCATAGTTTCTCATCATGGAATTGAAGTCAACATGAATAATATTGATGTAATTGATAACATGCATCCACCTAGGAACATTTCTGAATTGCAAAGTTTACAAGGGAAGATTCAATAAATTCGTAGATTTATATCTCAATTGGTCAATCGTACCATTCCTTTCACTCATTTTTTGAAAAAGGATGTTCGCTTTATATGGGATGAGGAGTGCCAAAAAGCTTTTGATTCAATGAAAAAATATCTAGCCAATCCTCTTGTATTAATGTTGGCTATGCAGGATAGACCCTTTTTGCTTCACCTTGCTATGTCACCATATGCTTTAGTATCTTTGCTCGCTTAGTATGATGATGCCAAGAGGGAAAGAGCAGTGTACTACATTAGTTGTGTCTTGGTTGATTATGAAACACATTATTCCTCTATGGATAAATAATGTCTTGCTCTCATCTTTGCAATGTAGAAGTTAAGACACTATCTTCTTCATGTTGAAACACATGTTATTGTGAAAAGTGATCTTCTGAAGCATTTGTTTTCTAGTGCTGACCTTGCGGGGAGGTTAGCGAAGTGGGTAATGTTGCTTTCTAAATTTGAAATAAAGTTTGTAACTTAGAAATTGATAAAAGGTCAAGTGATTTCTGATCAAATGGAAGATGCTCCCTCATCTCGCTCCTTCCTAGGTCTGGACTTATTCACTGATGAGGATATTTTCACAATTAGTCATGATCTCATATGGGAGATGTAATTCAATGGATTGAGATATTAGACTAGCTCTGAAGTGGGTGTAGTTCTAATCTCACTTGAAGGTAAGCCAATATGTCTCTCCTTTCAATTAGAATTCACTTGCACTAGTAACATCGCTAAGTACGAATCCCTTATAGATGGCTTACATGTTGTGATTGCATTAAACATAAAAAATCTTCATATACATGGTGACTCTAAGCTTATTATGAATCAGATTGTGGGAGCCTATCAAGCTAATCAAAGTAAGTTGTCTCAGTACCGAGATCTTGCCCTATCCTTACTTGATCAGTTCTCCTCTTTCACAATAGACAGTGTCCCTAGGAGAGAAAACTGGCATGCAGATGTCATGGTGAGCGTTGCCTCCCTGGTACCTTTGGATAAGGATACAAAAGAATACCACTTTATGGTTCATATTATTTGATCTCCTGCTATTTCTAATCAACTTGAATTTAGTGCTCTCGTGTGTTCTCACATAGAATTAGGAGAATGGTATTCTAACATCTACAACTATTTGAAGACTGGAAACTTTCTCAATGATGTAATGAAAAATGATCGCACTCATATAAAAAGCTATCAGTCTATTTTCTTGTCTTGTCAGATGTTCCTTATCAAAAATATTATAATGGTTTACTTCTTCAATGCCTCACTAAAGTGGAAACACCCCTTTCCCGTAAGGAAGGGTATTTGGGTTCTAGGGGTGGACATTTTAGTAGTAAATCTAGAAGTTGATTCACATGGGATAATCTTGGAAAAAAATTCCTTTAATTTTGTTAAGAAGTGTCTACAATGTCAATATCATAGTTGTCTTATTCATGCTCATACTCAAGAATTACATAATCATACCTCTCCTTGGCCATTCAAAAAATAGGGGTTGGATATTATTGGAAAAAAATTCACCTCATTCCTCTAAAGGACATGTCTTTATCATTACCACTACCGATTACTTCATGAAGTGGGTTGAAGCTATCCCACTTTGATCCATGATTATTGAAGCTATTTGTAGCTTTCTTCTAAATAACATCATCGCTCACTTCAGATTTCCTTCTACCTTTGTTTATGATAATGGAACACCATTTAAGAATAAGGAAGTGACACAATTTTTGGAGAAGTTTCATATTCAACATAGATTCTCTACACTATATCATCCTCAATCTAATGGCCAAGCAGAAGTGTTTAATAAGAATCTTGAGCTCATTATACGTAAAAATTTGAATAAACATGGTAAGGATTGGCACATTCAATTGAAATATGCTTTGTGGGCCTACCGCATGAGTGTTTGCATAATGATGAGAACAATGCCTTATAACCTTGTGTATGGTATTGAAGCTATCATGCCTTTGGAGTTGGAAATTCCATCTTTACGGGTTTCCCTTGAAGGGTTAATTGATGATGAAACTTACTGATCTAATCATTTGCATCAACTTGAGATGCTCGATAAGTACTAATTATAGGCCCTCAACCATCTTAAATCTTATCAATGATCGTTATCTATGCAATATAATCAAGGTGTTCTTCTTAGGACTTTCAAGGTAGGTGACCTGGTTCTTTATGAGAATCAAAGAAATGTAAATTTGCCACCTGATCAGAAGGGAAAGTTCAGTCCTAATTGGTTAGGCCCTTACATGGTCATCTCTATGTATGGTTTTGTTGCCTATGGATTATCATCTATGGATGGGACGCCTCTAAAAGAACATGTTAATGCAATGCACCTTTTTGATAGTATGCATAGTATCTATGTGTCACATGTGTGATGTTCACTCCTTGGGGTTGTAGCGTCGCATGCATTGACATTCCTTCATTAACACATTATGAAAAAAAAATCATCCTATGATGTAACCATGTGTGTGTGTGAGAGAGAGACATACATGCGTGTGTTTTATTATGCTATGTATCCATGCATTACATTACATCTTTTGGTCAGGAAATTAGATCATCATTGTATTTAATTAACATACATCCATGTGTGTTTATTAAGTCATGATAGCATCTAATTTAACATACATCCATACATGCAACATTCATCACATAAGCATACATGAAATTAAAAAGCATACACATAAAGTGAAGAACACCATGATATCGGAACCAAAATATCATGTATATATATTTATATATATCAATGTCATGTACATGTATCGTGCCACTGTCATCAAAAAATGAGTGGCTGCTGTACATATGTATCAATGTCTATACATAAAAAATGCTCTACAAAATATGTAACATTGGTACAAAAATGATATACAAAATGGGCTCTCTACGCCCTGGGCATGTGGATCCTTGAGCCCTTTGGGTTTGGAGGCTGCTAGCATGGTGGCTGGACAACGAAGATAGAGTGGGTCCTATCAGATTTGGAAATGGATACTGCTGCGCAGAGCCCTCTGATCTCTCCTTGTAGGGAGGCTATTTGTAGCTCAACCTACCTTGGCGCATCCCACAACTACTGGTCTCCTACTAGCATCTCCATTGGGGCTTTCCCTGTGAGGTCATCGAGCTAGCTCTGAAGAGTGTCATGTGCCTTCTCAACACTCTCTACTCTCGTCATAACCACATCTCGCTAAAAGAGGGTGACCCGTAGCTCCTCCAAGACCTGATCTCCTGCGACCGAGTAGTGGTAGCATCAAAAATTTGTTGCATGATCTCCACTATACCCTCCTCATATTCCATACTCAGATGCATGAGAAGCTTAAAGAGTTGGGCATGTTGCCCCACTGAAACTGGTTGGTAGGCGTCAAGAACGAGACCCTAGACTAGCACAACAGGGGTCACGTTTGATATGCACTGAGCTATGAGCTCAGTCCATCCCTGTGTGTCCACTGCAACCATAGAGAGTAGAGATCTATTAGTATCACAAGATGTATATACATAAAACCAAAGTAAAAATGTACACATGAGATGAAAAACTGGAAGTACTAGAATGAAATGATATGATCTAACTACTATAATTGGGTCCCCTAATTGCTAGTGTGGGTTAGGAGGTGGAGTAACATTGGGACTTGCATCGCCTACATCTAGTAATTCTCTTGGTGTCACCAAAGCCACTGTAGGGTCAACAACTCGATCTAGTACCATAACCAAGATTGAGATTGCAGGTGGAGGGGGAGACATCCTCCGTCATTGCCTCAACCTTAGCCTCCTCCTCACCCTCTTGTTGTTGCTGCTCACCACCTTGGTCTACTCACCTTTTCCTTTTCCTTGGTGGTGTGTCACCATGAAGGACAGGATCCCCCCGGGGGCATCTGTTGGAAAGATAGGTGCAAGGCCATGTGCCTCCCACCAGGCTTGGTAGCTTCTTGCCACCCTTATGTCATTAACCATTTGTATCTCCAACATATCTTGGTCATCAAAATTTTTGTTAGAAAAGGATGACAACAATGATGGTGGGCCACCAATGATCACCTGATTGCATGGCACTCCACACAACTCATGCATAGGATGGGACCATGGGGGGGTGGTCTTTATGTGGCCGTGTTGCCACATAACTCTACTCTATTAATATGGCATAATAATTAAATTAGTGTGACCAAGTAGAAAATGGTCACATTGTAGGATCTTGAGGAACCTGCCATCATCCACCCATCAAAATAATTGGTGGGACTGCCACCTAACTTGGTCGGACCATAGGGTGTTAAACTGAAACCACCAAAACTGCAGGTCTTTGTGCCTCCATTGTTTAATAAGCTCATACCAATGAGCCATGGGAACTGAATAATCTCGTACTTGGGGATATCCATCTGGTCATGTACATGTAATATGGGAAAAGGCCCACACCTATAGCAAGGTACATATGATCAGGCTCCAAAACTCATAATGCACGTACCTTCCCAACTTGTGGTATAGGTGTACGAGCATGTTGCACCCCCATGCATACACTATCAGGTGCTCCTTGATCTCTTAAATAGTATGCATGAGGCACTCATGCAGGTGAGAGTCTCGTGCATCTATCGTGACTTGAGTGACCACGGTGATAACCAGAACCGATCATAAAAGGGGAATTACAACATTGCTCTACTTGAACCAGCATGTGTAGATGTGGTCAGTCTTATTGCTGCCGTTAGTGTGACTCGAGCAATACTGGACTCCCTCTTCCCTCTCCTGAGCAAAGCATGTATCATCAATAATGACTCTCCACCCATGGATGGGAAGGTCGAGGATGTGATAGACGTCCTCTAGTGTGACAATCATCTCACCCATTGGGAGGTGGAAAGTCGAGGTGGTAGAGTCCCATCGCTCCATAAGCTCCATCAGTATCTGGTCGTGTTAGAGCATCTCTGGCATGTGATAAATATGCTAGAGACCCACCCACCATAGAAGCATCTCCTCTCCATTAGAAAAGTGTTGGTACTAACCTCGGATAAGGCATAGCACTCATCTGTCAAGATGCTCCTTCATCTCTATATAATACTGCAAAAATGAAAAGAACCTAAGTCATAACATCTGATGTGCAAAAAAATCTACAAAAATCTACTAAGTGGAGCCTCTGAGATGTAGGCATATTGTACAAATGTATGCACACCATGAATGCATTCAAGACCCACCATTAGAGCTTTCAAGAAGCCAACGCACCTAGTGGACGCCAATGTGTGTGAGGGTCCCCAACGCATTGGCGAGATGCCAATGCATGAGGAGGACGTAGGCGTGAGAAAGGGACACCTATGCTTTGACTTTTCAAAAAACCTAGTTAAAATGTTGAAAAAATACATTAACATGAGGTTTGAGGACTCACTTGGTCAACCTCGATGCCCTCGTGCACATCCTCTCGCAGCTAGTCCATCCTAGGCTCTAGATAGTTTTGTCTATGTGGAATTTTGCTAACTTTTCTCTCACAAAAGTTAACAAAACTCCTGCAATGAATAGTGAAAATGACCCTTCTTGAAGCCCACTCGGGTATATATAGGCCCCCTAGGGCCCATTATTCCCGATGATTGAGGTCCCTCAATTTCTCTTGCTTTTCCCCTATGAGATTGGGGTTAAAACTAGGAGGGGCATATAGTCACTTCTTTACCAAATTTTTCTTCCGAACCACCAAAATTTGTCTTCATCATTCTTCTCATCTTGGTAGCTTCTTTCAATTTTTGAGCTAACTCAAAATTTGGAGTTTTACAGAGTCAAATTTTATGTGATTTTCCATGACAAACACTGTATATTTTTCAAAGTTCGATCACTAGGGGGAATCTTTAGTACTTTCCAGCTCGACCTCTATGGCCTCTACAGTATCCTTTTTGGCATGCAAATTGATAAAAAATTAAGTTTTGTGTTGGATTTCTCTTTCTACTTTAATGTGGCTAATTTTTCCTAAAATATAGCCTATTAAAGTGGGGGAAAAATGTAATGTCACAAAATTGCACCTTAAAGGCAATTTCACATTTTCACACTTTGCCTTGCATTTATTGCACCTAAGTGCATTTATGACAAGAGCCTCATGGGTTGGAATTTCATGACTCAAACTCCACAAGGTCCAATGATGAAGCGACAACAGTATGTCGACTCATTTCCTAAAAATTGATGAGTTGGGTGCCTATGCGGCGTGTGGACATCTACATGGTGTGCTAGTGTCCCTACGGTTTTGCGAGTTTGAAATGAGGAATCTTGGAATCTTGACTCATGACATGTGTCCTTGTAGTCAAATTTCTAAGTGCAATGGATCCTTCCGCTCTTGCATGCAACAAAACTCCCTTTCTTGCTCTCATTTTGGGGGTTCTCTCTCATTCTAACACTTGAATTCTCCAATCTCATTCTATTCTCTTCTCTTCCTTCTTACAATCACTTCTATGAGTGAAGCTCTACTGGATTGAGGTCCCTCCAATAGCCAAATCTCTCTTCCAATCATTCAATAGTGCATCCATGCTTTCAAGAGGGGGCTGAGGACTGTTGGTAATGCTCTCTTGATCTTATCTATTTGGGAATATATTACTTTTCTTACTTGCTATTTTGTGGTCTAGGTTCTCCTCCTCCACCAGGGATTGTTTTCACCACTCCTTATTTGTTTATTTTGTTTACTCTCTCTATCTATCTAGATATCTGTGGAGGTGGGAACATCAAAATGGGGGTTTGATTGTGGAAAGCCTTGAAACAACCCCAACATTTTTCCTTGTTCATCTTGTGTGTAGGTTGTTGGAGTGGATCTTGGAGAAAGGTTTCAAGCGCTTGATCGTTTATAAGTTATCTCTTGGCTCTTCTTTGTGCTTTACATTGTTTCCTACTTTTTATTCATTTATTTTATGAAATAGACCTCAGATATGTGTAAGACAATAGGTTTTTAGCTTTTCTATCCAAGGTTTGAGTTCTCTATTTTCCTTGGATGCCAGCATGTCCTTTGGACTCTAGCACGCTACACTAGCATCCTGATACCACACTGTAGTCCTTTGGCTGAGAGCTATCCCTTTCGAGGTAGAAATCTTGAAATCCTGATTGGTTATAGGTTTGGATTTATGATTAGGATTCGCATAGGTTACTTAGTTTAAAATATGTGTCTTACTTTCTCAAAGAATGTTAGATGGGGAAAAATGAAATGCAAAAGGGATAAAACATATAAAGCTTGTGTAGGTTCCTTGTGGACTGATAATCTAGGTGACTAACTTACATGATTATAAGAAGATTTCTCACCCTAATTCTTTCACTAAAAATTGATCCAAAGATAATTTTCTATACATGTGAGTACCTACAATTAGGTGCTAAAAATATTTGTGCTTGAGTTGAAAGGTCTTGTCACATCACATGTTCCTACATCCTTGGATCTTAGATGTAATTTATATATGCTAGTATTAGTTCTTCAAATGAGAGGGTTGGTCATTAAGCCATATTTGTACATGGTAGCCTAATTATATTTTAGGGAGTCAATTATTGTATGTCAATATTCTAGAAGAGACTTTGAGTGTATTGTGTGAGTCATAAGAAGATATTGTCAAGAAAAGAGGATATAACAATTAAGGTGTCATTAACCTTGCAAATCCTATGTATATTTTATGTATCTCCAACACTCTTGGAAGGTGTGTTTAGATACCTAGGGTATAATTGGAGAAATGATTTATAATTTATTTTCTCTTAGAATATTGGTAGTAGTTGGCATATGCATTCATGAGGGAGATGGAGGACCATGATGGTAGTTACTTTTGACATTGGACTCATTTAAGACATATTCCCAATGCTAGGCACTAGAGGAAGAAGTAGAGAATCTTTTCATAACAAATGGGGCCCATGTGAGGTAGTGGACTCTAACATGCAATGCTGATGTAATGATTTTATCTTTAATACATGTGGAAGTATATTTCATTAATAATGAATGCATGAAGAAGATACCACTATGTCAATGGCTCTTGATTTTCTAATTTTTTACATTTATGCAAGTCTAGCTAAACTACTAGTTCATATTTATGCTTCCAAATCTTAACTCTATTGATCAATGGATATGCACCAACCTAGATGGTGATAGATCAAATATTTCATCAATTTTTACTCATTTCTTTATTCTTGGTAGTGTAGGAATAGATCACATTCTACCCATATGTAAGAATCAGTGCCCAAATATAATTAAATCTTTTGTGAGCTCAAACTAAAAAACACATGTAGAGATCTAACAAAGATAATTGGTAGAAGCCCTTGAAGGATGCTAGATCTTTGGTCTATAAATAAAAATCTAGAATGGACAACCAAAATAAATCTTGAAGATACATGATTTTAAAAAAAATGAGAAACTCAATAAATGTTAACAAAAACCTTTTAGAAAGCCATATTCAATGTTACAATCGGACAACTATGATCTTAATTTATCTGAAATATTCGATACCAAATCTTACAAAAGAATATAGATATAAAAAAAGTTTTTCTTATAATACTACAAAACTAAATATTCTCCTATACTAACCAATCAAATATTATAAAAAAATGGGTGGCTCTCAATGAAATGAACATGTTAATTATGTCATGCCTTTTCTTAATGCATCATGGCTTCTAGATCGTCGATTAAATTAACTCGTCGCAATCAGATGGACTAAATATAATCGAAATCAAAACCGTGAGAGACTTGCAGAGTAACTTCCACAACTGCACATACTGTGATTAGCTGGCTGAGTTTGATAAGGTTGGGTAACGACAAGGGGTGGAAAGAAAATTTATATATAATGCAGACTCTATAAATGCGGATGGAATCATTAGCCCGCCTCCCCCTCTTTCGTCTTATAGCACGCCGATGCTGAGCAACGCGTTTTCCATTTATTGATATTTTATTAAAAGTTTCTGCTTAATGATGATGACAATTGGATGGCGTTGTCATTGCTTTTGTAATAAGGTGTGCAGATGGCTCCACCAGCGTCTTCCACCAACCTCACAGATCATCATCCCTGGATTTAATTATTCATTTTGTTCTGTCGAAGAAATCGATCTAATACTATTAATGATTCAAGGTATATTGGGCCTGCAATTGTTTGCGTTTAACTTTCACACATACACGAAATATGCAGTACGCCTCTAATCATTACTGTTTAAAGTGGCGGTCTAGTGTGCTGTTTAAAGCAGAGCTTTAGGTAAAGTAATTATACAATCATATGTGGGAATCGGGAAAAGCTGTATTTATAGACTCCATTCCAACTGAATTTAGGTATTTGAGATACGGCGGGATTTGTTTGCATTTATTATAGGATTGTTGACGCTTAGATTTGGTTTTTAGTCGTAAAAATCTACGTTTACAGCCTTAATGGATACCATGATTAGAACATGCTTTTGCATGCATGCCCATATCGACGCTTAACTGGAGTTAAGATTACATGCCTTGTATTGTACACTGTCAGTTGATTTTGTAGATCACGAGATCAGCTCTTTGGCAGTTTTAGAGCGAAGAATGTGTGATTAATCCTTTTGTTTTTTCTTTTTTTCTTTTCATTACAGGACGACTCGGTTCGACCGGATCTCAGCTTAGCTCTTACTTTCAGGTACGGATTCATGTTCGTTATAAGCATATGTTATTTGGTATTTACTCAGTTGGAGCAACTGAGTTTCCTTGTTTTGAATAAATACATTTTGGTTCCTATAACTTCAATTAGAGTCCCAGATTCCTGCAGGAGTCTTGTTTGATAGATCAGGCAAATCATAAAACTACTTTTGCCTCCATAAACCCTCCTCTTTCGTTTTCTACAGGCCCTCACAGGCTTCACTAAATGGAATCAGTGGCTGTTCAAACCCTAACTGCACTGTCACCCATCAGGGCTTAAATTTGATGGTTGACTTTGCCTGTCAACAAATTTTTTAATGACGGTTATCTATTCAAGGGTGCCCTTAAAACATTATGATATACCTTAGTTTAAGTAAAATTATATATAAATCAAATATATATATCATTATAATTCTATATAAATTTTGACAGTCTATCCAAAATATCTCCTTTCATCTGATACAACCTTCTTAAAATTTTGATTGTATTCTACGGCAAAAATCTCTAAATACGGTCATACGGCCATCAAATTTAAGCCCTGTCACCCATCACATTACACTAGCATATGGAAATTTCTAGCACTCTTAATTTTAAATTATGTTGGTTGTCTTTTCCTTCCTTTTTTGATTTGTATGTATCTCATATCTCTTGGTTCTTGTCTCTGTTTTTTTTCTTTCTATTCAGTCAGGTTGATCTGTCTTTTCATTTTTACTGTATTCTAATGGTGGATCATAGAATATGATATAAAATATCGATGATAAATTCAACGCATTCAAATCTAAAAACACCATTACAAAAATTTACGGCCAAATAATTTAGGTTCTAATTTCCAAGAGTCCATAGTTCTGTTAACATGGTAAGTACAGTTTATTCACTTAACCAACGCAAAAATTGTTACAGAAAAGCTGGCCTCAATCTTCAGTCAGCAGTAGATTCCCCAATATAAAAAAAATAGTAATTTATAACACAGCTAATGATAGCTTAAACTGAGCCACGCTGAATCTAAACGCTTTTGAGGTGGGCATATAGAGATCTTTCTTCCTGCTTTTAAAGCCTGGTAGGTAATTCTGTAAAATTATGCTTGTTGGGTTAAGCTTTCCTGTAAATTGCCTTGCACATGGATTTTGAGCTTTGGAAGAAACTACCAGAGTATACCAGAAATGTTAGAAATCCTTTTAGCAGTCCCTGTCTATATTTTGAATGACAGATTGAAGACTCGAGGTTTCATGCTAGCATGAGGGGAAAAAAAGAAAAAACCCCGAAAAGATCCCAGTTATTGAACAATCCGTGTACTTAGTATGGTTATCTGTATTTATGGGCTTTGGATAGAATCTTATGTCTAAATCGACAGTTTCTCTCGCAGGGGTTTGGTTCAAAGATCGAAATCTGCCGATGAATCTTATATTGATGAAATTTCTGATATTCTTTCAACAGAACTGTTCAGGAAGAAAAAAAAATCTAGGTGGATCACGTGACTTTCAGTGTGCCTTGCGAAAATAGTCTTTGGGTTTAGAATCTCCGCCAATGTTAGTTTTAAATTGAAATTAAGAAAAAAAAGATTTTATTTTATTTATTTTATTAATAGATTCTTTTTATCCTAATAAAGAGTATTTTCTACAGAGTATATTGTTATCAGAATTCAATTGAGTAGTTTTTGAGTCAAATTTATTGATTCATGTTCCATGAGAGTAAATTTATTGATCCCTGTTTCATGAGAGTCAAATTTATTGATCAAGTTTATATGGGGTAGCGAGTTAAGTGGGATTAACCTTACGAAGAATTTCACAATTAGACATGCTTGAACTAGAGTATATTGAAATAGGTTGTTAATTTCTATAACCCAGCTACACATTAATTGCACAATAAATTCACAGAAAAGAAATCTGATTTATAACAATTAATACACTGGAACAATGGAAGCAAAAATAATAAGAAGCCAATCACAAAAATACTATAACATAGATATACCCAGAAACCCCAGAATTGAGAAAAACCTCAAATGTTGGATCTTCTATTCAGCCTAACGGAAAACTTTTCTTTCGAAAATACAATACAAGTTTGCTACAACAATCTTACATATATAGATCCCAACTGCTTTACTTAGCGTGCAAGAAAATAAACTTTCCTTGCATTCTTTGGCTTTAAATCACATATAATATCACTCTCGGTCTCATCTCAACCTCACATATAAGAAACACTTTATTAAAGAATAAAAATCCCGCCGTTGCTGAAAATCCAACTCAAATTGCTTTAAAGCATATCCAATTTTAAAGTGCTTTAAAGTGCTTTAAAGCATATCCAACTCAAGTTGCTTTAAAACAACTCCACATCCCACCTTTCGAGCTACAAAAATCAACATAGGTAACCTCCTTTGAAGGCCCAATGCTTCACCGTTGTAAACATCATCTACATGCAATGATTGTTAGGTGAACCATTCAATATCATGAGAGATGGGTTCATATGAACCACTACTCATAAAATATGGATCAATGAATATGACTGAAAAATTAGACAATAAATCCTGATAACAATATCATAATTTTATATCTAATAAAATAGTAAACAATTATTTTATTTTATTAATAACAATCAACAATGTCTATCAAAGATACTATTCACCAGAACAATAAATAACTTAAAAAAAATAAAACACTGTGCTTGTGAATTTTAATTATTTGTTATTTTACTCAAATGTGCGTTCCCTTTGACTGGAAGTGATGAATTTTCATATATTAATTTATTAGCCATGCTTATAAAACTTGTTAATATTATATGCAGAGACACTCGAGTATTTCATTTAATGATTTTATATTATAGTTTTATTGGAAACCAAAAATGAAGGCCTGAGCTGGCCGGATGTGACGATAAGAGCAACAACTCAGAGAGGCACAGGTAATTCGTTTCTCTTTTTTGTTTATGACTATAAATTAATTAGCGTAGATGAAATAAGTAGCGGAGGCAAGAGGGATTTTTACTGTAGCGTTTGTGATAGCAGAGGCGTGCTAAGATATGAGAACGTCCAAGAACTCAAATACAATGATGCAACCAACAGCTACAGTTAAAAACCAGTTTTCCATGGTTCAGTCAGAAGGGAGGTGGTCAAAGCCCTGGAAATTTCTTGCAGGATTAAGATCCATTGTCCGCCTTTTCACGGTTCGAAACTCTGCTTGTAATTTTTTATCACTACCGGCGGGCCCCTCGGATTCACCGTCTGCAGCAAATTGCGTAACAGGCACACTTTTTGGTTACAGAAAGGGTCATGTCCACCTGGCAGTGCAGGACAATCCCAAATCGCCTCCATTTCTGCTCCTGCAATTGGCAACTCCAACGGTCAGTCTGGTCAAAGAAATGGCTTCCGGACTGGTCAGAATTGCACTGGAATGCGAGAAGACCGCCGACAGGGGGAAACTATTTCAGGAGCCTGTGTGGGAAATGTATTGTAATGGAAGGAAGTCAGGGTATGGTATCAAAAGGGTGTATTCTGAGTCGGACATGAAGGTGTTGAACACTGTGCAGGCAGTGTCCATGGGAGCTGGTGTGCTTCCTTCGGATGAGGAAGGAACGGAAGGTGAATTGATGTATATGAGAGCAAGGTTTGAGAGAGTTGTTGGATCTAAGGACTCTGAGGCTTTTTACATGATGAATCCCGATGGCAGTGGACCGGAGCTCAGCATTTTCTTGCTTAGGATTTGAGTTTTTGTTTTTCTGTTTTCCTGTGTATATCTGGGATTGCATCACTTCTTATGGAATTGGGTACCCATTTCTATTTCGACATGCCCTTGCTTGATTGTTGCTGTGCGGTGCTGTATGTAATTGTACTTGACAATGGGAAGTGTTTTGAGATTGTTTCATTCAATTTGATACTATTTACAGATTTGTAGTACAGCCTTATCCTTCTAGGTATGTATCTTTCGCAGATGGGCTAAAATTGTACATCTTGTTCAGTAAATTGAATAAACAATCTTCTCAGAGGTTTGTGCCATAAATTCTATATTAAATTAGTATGCGACTTAGTTCGACAATGCCAGACCAAAAGCTGGCCTCTTCCAAAAGAAACTGATAAATGCAAATCAACCTTATCTGTATAATATAAAATATGATGAAAAGTTAATTGTAAGAAATCTTTTATAAATAGAAATAAAAATCGAAATGGATTGTAGGTTATATATAGGTAAAGCATTCATCATGAATTGATTTTATAGGCAAACTGTAATGAGCTGGAACTCGAGGTAGGATAAGATATGATTAAGATTGAAATAGACCCTGTCAACAGAACTGGCGAATTCGTGTGGGTTTGGCCAACTAGAAAATCTCCCTATCTGAGTGGGTCGTATATCAATGGGAAGTTGGATGTAAACAAACTTCTCCTTCCCAAAAACTTTCTTAGTAATTTTCCCACCTGATAGAATGGAGAAGAAGATACTATCAGGACTCTGGTTTTTGAGGAGTATATGTCTATTCGGATGAAAAAGTTAAAGATGTAAAGATAAATTTGATCAATAAAAAATTGAAAATTATTTTATATTTTAATATAAATGAGATATAAAACTGTTATTAGTTATTTTATGGTTGAACTGTTTAATGTTTAAGTAGAAAAATTCATTTTCTTATTTATTTACATGTTGGTAAATTTATGTCTATATTGAACTGTCTAATTTTTTTCAAAAAATAATAATGTTGAAATATTTTATGTGCTCACATTTTCAAATTTCAATCTTTTTGATTCCACATATGTTATGAGGATGGTCAATTGAAAAAAGTATGCTTACAAATACCACAACTAAACCTAATAAACACAAATACAAAAAGAAAAGTAATGAAATTATTTAATAATAGATAGTGACAATAGAAAAATTAACTTACAATGAGTGACTTGCAAGGAGGAGGTCAATTGTTTGAAACTTATCCATATTTGTCATCCTCTAAATAATTGAAGTTTACTTAAAAAAGGAAAAAATATAAAAGAATTAAATTTTCAAATCAAAGTTACTAATTGTCTTCTTAACAAAAAAGAAAATCACCTGGTTTGTTACACATTTTAATTTTTAATATTTATGCATTATGTAATTATTTGGATAATAGACTTATATCAATAATTGGCTATTCAATTGTTCATATATACATTATTTCTAGTAGTTTGAGTTTATTAAATTAATGCAAATTGTATGTATGAAATTATGCAATAGACTCAAAAGAAATATTTTTCATATTCAATGGCTCTCATAAATGTCAAAAATTTGAAGTTTTGATTAGTATATTGGATATTCTAAATTTGTAATTTGTTGTATATTATTTTATTTGCAAAACACTACAAGGTTCTATATATTTATTACAATTTTTCTGTTTTCATTTACTCTATAATGGATATTAGACTGTTTCTATACACAAATATTGAAATATTTATAGTTATATATTTCACACATTATTTTATTGTACAACTAATCTATTCTATGTAAACAACACATATGTATTTATAGTATATATAGATTATAATCTATTTTATGCAATATATTTCTAGTGTAAGTCATATACAAAAAAAAGATCTATTTTATGCAAGATATTTCTAGTGTAAGTCATATATATAAAAAATACACATACATATTCAATCATTTTATAATTTTATACATGTTAAATATAGAAATAAAATCACTAAAAACATTAAAATACTATAATGTCCTTTATTCCACCACCTAAAAATTATTACAATTGATAATCATATTTCATTAAGTTTGAATGTAATTGACACACTTATATGTAACTAGTAAGGTTGTGTTTGAAAAATATTTTAAATATTTTTTCCTTCCAAAAGATTATAAAATATTGGAAACATCTTGAAAGTAAGAAAATGAAGATGAGGAACTAATAGAAAGATGAAGAACATGTAAACTAAAACTTTTAATCTAATATGATCTTGCTTCTTGGATTGAGCCAAAGTGAAGTGCACCCTTGCTCCACTTGATTTTCTCCTTTGGATGAGAGATGGATGATAGAATGAGGTTTCTTATGGTAGAAGCATGATGTTATGATGAATAAGACAACATGTAATTAGGATGGTAGAAGATGATTAAAAAAGAGAGAAAAGACCCTCGTTTATATATTTTCCATGAGGCAAGTCAATGGTCAAGATGAATTGGTTAATAGATAGCTAGGATTGAATGATAGTGAGGGTATTTATTAAGGTCTTGGCCTTGGTACAAGTGTCACAGGATGGAGGTATGAGAATGAAATGTGTCATATAGGTGTAAGAGATAGGTGTGCTCACACATGTGTAAAAACATACATAGGGAGGCCTATGGAAGATACAAGTGAGAGAGCTAGGGTGGCTTCACATGTGTGAGATATAATCACACATGTGTGGGAAAGGGGTAGGGAAGGTAGGTTAGGACACTTGTTAAGTGATGACAAGTTTAGATCTTGATTCATGTAGATGGATTTACTTTTTAGGATTCACTAGAAAAGGATTGAGGGTGATGTGGAACTAAACATTGGGGAAAATTGAAGATTAATTAGCATAAATTAATTAAGTAGGTATTAGTTCTAATTGATTTAGTTGAAAAATCTAAGGATAATATTTAGACTTAATTAAAGGTGAGGGATACAAGTGAAGCATTAAGCTCAATTAAATACATATAAATTTATTTGATTAAGGGTGAGAAATGCATGATGAATTAAATAATAAATATTTATATAATTGGCTAGGATGGAATAATGTCAAGTGTGGTCAGGTATGGACAAATTTAGTTGTCTACATATCTTATTATATATGATATGAATATGATTTTATTTTAAATTTTAAATTCATAATAGTCAAATAATACTTAATTAAATAAACATCATTTAACTTTAACTCCAAAATAATTAGTTGTACTAAATTATATATTTTTTAAAATAAGTAAATAAATGAAAAAACTCCATCAATACTCACAATTTTAATATTAAGTGACTCCACATGTATAGTTATTGTTGTAGGACATTTATGATGCAATTATAATATTAAGTGATTCCACATGTATAGTTATTGTTGTAAGACATTCATGATTGCCTTATCTCCCCTTACAATTTTGGTGTTCATTTGCTTATGAGGCCATTGGTAATGCTCTTGGTAGGTTCTTCAAAGAAGATCTCGCTTCTAAACAAATTACCAAAACTTCTTTTGCTTGTATATCTTGGTGGAGGTTGAATTGTCAAAAGAATTACCTAGAGAGGTTGTGCTATAGATTATGAGGGAATTCCTTTTCATTGCAAAACTTTTTTGCTACTATGCACTTGGCCTATGATTTCCCCCATGGTTCTTGTAAGGTGTCTTCTTTCACTTGGTGGAAAAATGCTCTTCTTGTCCATCTTATAGTGTAGCATGAAGATTCTATTGCTAATTGCCAGGATTTGGAGCTTCATTCGTCATGTTTTGAGTCTCCTCCTTCTCCTCATGCTTAGATGACTAACAATATTGTTGCTAAAAAAAAAAATTCTCCTATTGTTCTCAATGCTTTGGTTCTAGACAAGGTTGTTTCTTCTTCTCCACCTTGTTCTTTTTTTGGTATTGTTCTATTAGATAGGCACTCTAATGGGGCATCTCTCTCTAATGGGGAATCTCTCCCCTCTTGTCTAAATGGTATTAATTTTATTGATGACTCTCCTTGGACAGTTGTACAACAAAAGACAAAACATCTTTCTAAGATGGACTCTATTTTGCATGCCAAGCCCTTGGATGTAAAGTTGTTGGGTTCAAGCTCTAGTTTTTCTTGACTTGTTTCTCTCTTATTTATCGTTTCTATTTTGTAACAAACTTAAGGCTCTTCCCTACTTAATTTATCAAAAATATGTATAGTTATTTCTTAATCATTACTAAGAAAAAATAGATATATAATATATCGGTACATTCATTATGTTTTTTTTAATAGATGTGACTTATAGCTATATATAAACCTCTTCAATATGGCATGCATCAAAATATTATTAATAGTTTTTACATATATTATCATTTTACAATCTATATATCATACATATTTAAAAATTATATCTATTTAAAATATCTATATTGTTAGAACACTTAGCCTCAAGCTTGACTCCGGAAAGAAAGGGAGTCAGGGCAGGCTTACAATCAGCCATGTGAAACTGAGCTAGAAGATCAAGAGCATACTTGTGCTGAGAAAGAGATATCCCAGAACTGACTGTGTGATCTCAATCCCAAGAAAATAGTGCAAAAGACCCAAGTTAGTCATAGAAAATCTGTCCTGCAAAGCAGATTTGACACTACCAATGATGGATGAAGTACTCCTTGTAATGATCAAGTCATCAACATAGAGCACAAGTAGCATGTGAGAATCATCCTATCGTAAAATGTAGACATTCAGATCTAAATGACACCTCATGACACCTCATGAATTCTGCTGAGAGAAGAAAGGAATCCATCTTGGCATACCAAGCCTTAGGGCCCTGTTTGAGGCCATAGATAGATTTCCTCAATCTGCAAACCAAAGAAGAATCCTGTATGAATCCCTATGGATTCTCCATGTAAATATCCTCATGAAGATCCCTGTGAATAAATGCACTCTTCACATCCATCTGATGTACATCCCAACAATGAGCTGCAACAATAGCAAGTGTCAAGCGAATGGAATTCATCTTAGCAATGGGTGCAAAGGTCTTTGTATAATCAACACTTGAAACCTGTGAGAAACCTTTTGCCACAAGCCAAGCCTTGTATTTATCCACACTTCCATTCACTGCATACTTAGTCTGATAGATCCACTTACATCAAACCATCTTTCTCCCCTTAGGAAGAGGAACCAAATCCCATGTGTGATTCCTCATTAAGGAACTATACTCTTCCTCCATTGTTGAATCCCATTCAGGAATGCCTGAAGCCTCCTTAAAGGATTGTGGATTTGAAGCACTAGCAAGAAAAAGCATGTGGAAAATCTTGATGTTGTGACTGAGTCCTTCGAGTATCTGAGGGATCCACAACAAGAGAACCTACTGACTCAAGAGTCTGTCGATCCCAACAAGGTCTAGTAGGAGATGAAGGATGAGGTGCCTCAACTACAAGTGGACCCTATGAAGGTGTGATCCTGCGAGTCAAAGTTGAGGAAGAATCATCATCTGAGTCACTATCATCACTTTCCACTATGGAGGAAGGAAGAGGAGGATTAGAGGCCAAGCTAGGAGAGCTTTCCTCAAAGTGAACACTCCTCTCAATGAATAGCTCATGTGTCTCTGGATCCAAAAGTCTATATGCCTTAACACCTTCAGGATATCCAACAAAGATGCAAGGCCTACTTTGAGGTTCCAATGCTTGTGCTTCTCTGGAGGTATGCGTGCCCAAGCTGGACAACCAAAAACTTCTGAAGTGTCTCACAACTGGTTTTCTACCACACCAAGCCTCAAAAGGAGTCATACCCTTCAAAGCTTTATGGGGAACCCGATTTTGGATGTGAGTGGCACAACTGATAGCTTCTGCCCAAAATTGAGGACCAAGAGATCGAGCATGAATCATGCAGCTAGCCATCTCCTTAAGGGTTCTATTCTTTCTTTCAGCTACACCATTCTGTTGTGGAGTGTATGCAACTGAATGTTGAAGATCAATCCCCTCAAGAGTACAAAATTCCTCAAGTCTATTGTTCACATATTCCCTTCCATTGTCTGTGTGAAGAATCTTGACTTGCTTCCCTGATTGCTTCTCAACATGAGCCTTGAAGGCAAGAAATCTGTCAAACACTTCACTCTTGTGAACAAGAAAGTAGACCCATGTGAAGCAAGAGTAGTCATCAATGAAGGTGAGGACATAGTGAGCCTTGCTAAATGATGGCACTGGAAATGGACCTGCTACATCACTGTGAACCAACTGAAGAACTTTTGAAGCTCTCCAAGACTTCCCTTTGTCAAACTTCTCTTCTGGATGCTTACCCATGGAACAACCTGAACATACACCTTCAGAAAAGCTGATTTGAGGTAGTCCTGTAACCATAGCCTTGGAGCTAAGCTGCTGAAGATAGTGGTAATTGATATGTCCAAACCGCTCATGCCATAGCTTGCTTTCTGAATTTGAATGAGTGAGAAAAGTTGTAGAAGGAGACTTAGGTACAAAGTGGGAGAATGAGTAAAGCCATGTGTTGTGATTGGCTTGTCCCACTGCAACCAAGGCATCATCCTTAAGTTCTTTGACCACAACTGAATCTGGTAGAAACTCAACTTTCTTGCCATCTCCAAAGTGAGTGATTTGGTAGATTGAGAGAAGATTGGCACTCAAGTTAGGAACATAGAGAACATTCTCAAATGTTCCATTATCCATGGCAACTGAACCTTCTCCTTCAACTTCCACTTGAGTATCATCTCCTATGAAGATGTGAGGTACCTTAGATTGCTCCAAAGAAGAAAATTGTTCCATTGAAGAACCCATATGATGAGTGGCACCCGAGTCAAGTATCCATTGCTGTGAAGAACCTGAAGTAGCCACAAATGCTTGCCCTTTTCCTTTTGATTGTGAGGAAGTGGAAGGGGATGAATCCTTCTTCTTGTAGGTAGATGGAAAATTGATGTTATTCTTCTTGATGATGTTTGTCAACTCATCAATTTGCTTAGTGTGGCAATGATGCTCATCATGACCAACCCTCTTGCAATATGAACAAGTTGGTCTCTCCTTCTTGCTTGAATTTCCCTTCTTGGGAGAAGATGTAGAATTCCCTTGTGATGAAGAATTCCCTTGTTTTGGAGAGGATGATTGTGCTTTATCTTGTTGGTTCTTTGGATTAGATTGCTTCTGCTTCTTATTGGAACCCTTTCCTTGAGTCCCTTGATTCCCTTGATTAGCCACCAAAGCTTTGGACTTTGAAGACTTGAGAATCCCCATGCTTATCAACTTTGCTTGCTCTAACATCAACATTTTTGTGAATGCATCAAATGAAGGCATAGTGAAAGAACTACCAACTGTCAAGCGATGGGTTTGGAAGCTAGAAACAAATGCTGCATATTCTAATGGAAGCTTTCCCAACAAATTGTAGACCAACTGTGCATCCTTCTTATCAATGCCACAATCCTTAAGTTGTGCTCTTAGCTCATTTGCCTTAGTGACATAGTCTTGGATTGTATCAAAATTCTTGGGATCTAACATTGTGAGATCATTGTCAAGCTGATAACCTCTAATCTCATCAACTTGGCCATACAATTGACCAAACTTTTCCCAAGCTTCTTTAATTGTTTTACACTTATCAATTTGAAAGATTAGATCTTTTGATACATATTTCCTTAATGTTCCAAGAGCCATAGTATTTTTAGTGAGCCAATCCATATGAGCAATGGGATTAGCTTGAGGATTGGATGGTGCAACAACAGTTCCATCAATATAATGAGTTAATCCTTTTTCCATTAACTTACTCCAAGCATCAATTTTTCAAGAAGCATAGTTATGTGGAGTTAACAAAGGAAACTTAGGAGAACCCATAGTAGCAAAATGAAAGAGAACAAGATAGAGAGAGAGGCACAATCACACAAGACACTCCCCCAAAAGATGATTTGGCTTTATAATTAGTGCGTGTACAATGACCACTTGCAAGCCAAGCAAAGTGGGCTTCTGATTTTCAATATTTTACAACAGCCTTAAGTAGGCTACAACAAGACTCAAATGACTAATACAAAAGACCAAATGAGATCTTATCTTTACAAATGCCAAAATAGGCCAAAAATGACCAAGTGTTGAAAGTACAATTTATGATCACAATCACTACAAATGATAGCACCACTATGAAGTTAGAAAAAATCATGCACTTTAAAAAAAATTGGCACCTGAAAAGGAGTTCGTATGAGCCTGAACGGAGCCCCGGAAGTTGCAAAAATGATGACAATCGAGCAAGATCTGAGACAAATCCAATTTTCTGGAAAATTCGTGCACAAAATCAAAAAATAACTGCACCACTGCGATGTACAGAAAAATTGGCCCAAATAAAAAAAAAATTGCACCAAAAAAGGCCTCAAAATGACCAAGATATGAGCCTTTGAAGATGAACTACAAAATCAAAAGCTTCATCCGTGAGGGCGTCAAATTTTTCAAAAATTTGCCGATGCAGTGCTGACGTCATTAGTTAACGACATTAAATTTGATGGGTGAATGGCTGTCACAAGTCGAGCAGGTTAAAATTGATGATCTTTTGGCCGTCAAACTCGTCGTCCGCCACTTGCCGAAATATTCTTTGAATAATCAGAATATGCTCTTTGCGTGACAGAATGCTGATAGCGGTACAAGAATCTTTTTGCCAGAAAATCTTGACTTTTGCCGACGAGTCTTGGAATCTCCAGGAATATGCCGCCGTCGATACTAAATAGAATGTCGGTTTTGAATTTTCCGGTTACTGCCGGTGGCCGCTGGAGGGGACGTGGGGCCGCGGGGCCGTAGGCCACGTGGCTGCTGCGGGGCTTGCGTGGTACAACCAGTAACCTCAGTACTGTATGCGGGTAGGGTACCTGCGTACCCTGCTCAGACTTAAAAATTTGATTTTTTAATTTAAAAACTTTACAACTAGCAATCGCACTTAAGGGTGCAATGGGTACGCCGAAGAGGTGTGGAAGGTCAATTAGAGGAAAGAAACGGTTTTTTTTTTTCCATACATTTTGTGTAGTATGAGGTCAATTTGTTGGTCATTTTAAAAATGATTTTGTTTATATATTATTATTATTACTAATTATTATTATTATTATTATTACTATTACATTATTAATTATATTTTATATTTTTATTATATAATATTATTATATTTATTTTTAATTTTATGTAAACTATTATATTCACCTACTATGTCTAGTTATAAATTTTTCTATAAATTTCTCTTCAACATGTCTTTGGATTAGATGTCTTCGCTAACTCAATAGAGGATTGATGTAGAAACCAAGAGGTTTGAAAGTTGTGACTAGAGTAGATAGTGAATCATATAACTCATTAAAATGTAGTATATTATTATAAATTATTCACGGATTTAATTTAAATATAAATATAATAAATAATATAATAATATATATAATAAATAACGATCATCTTATAAGAGCATTATTATATTTGAGACTTATCTATAATTAATATATAATAAAATAAATATAGTTTTTATAAAGATGCTATTTTATAATATATAATATTAATATTATATATATAATATTTATTAACAATATATAACTTTAATATGTAAACAATATATACTATTAATAATCTTATATAATAAATCATATAAGATGTGAGCCTTACCTGTACAAATTGTTCCTCTTTGTTAATAAGTTTGACAACAAAACTTGTAGTTTTAAAGGCTTTAAGAAAACTTCAATAATAAATCCCTCACCTAAATATACACAATAGTCAGGCATGTACTTATTAACCCGTGCTTATATATATAAAGAACATCATAATTCCTTTTCAATTATCCATGCTAACAAAGGTTTTATAATGTTTATGATGAATTGTAATATCTTGTTTAATTAAGGGATCGTTTTGATCTAATAACTCATTGTTCAATTTTTAATCTGCTAATAATGTTAATTTGTTTCCTTAGACGATGATTCAAAATATAGAACACTCAATGACCAATTGGATATTTAGTATATAACTTGAGGATCTTAACTAAGTTTGTTAGAGTTCATGGTTATTTTGCATTTAGTTGGCAATGGGATGATCCTAGTACAATTACTTGATACCTTGTTATTCATTTGGCTTTACAGTCTTCTTTGCATAAAATGTGGGATTGTATTTATGTTGAAAATGACAACGAGTTGAATAAATGGTGTAATGAATGTGTGTTTCTTGTTGAAATGTTTTATAAATGTCAAAAAATTGCCCTCTTATAGCTTTTACCATGCATATTGTTCATTTTTCTTGATATTTTTGAAAAAATTTAAATGGAAGGAGCACTTGTATCAACTTCAATAATTGCTCTTCATGGAAGCCACCATGAGTGCTTGTCTTATGGTAGCAACAACTAATGCATTTTCCAATCTTGGATTGCCTATTTGGCTAATTGCCACCAACCTAGGGGTATCTTGTCAAAATTCACCCATGGACACTTGATCTTGGCATGTTTTTGCCCTCTTAAGTTTTGGGCCATGTTAATAGGGTAAGGTTAAGGGGGAACGAGGGTAAGCTCGGCAATGGTAGATCCTGAGATCCAATTGATTTTTTTTAGTAGTGTATATTTCCAAAAACTAAAAAACATGAAATTGTGTCTTTATTAGAGTATGAACTAAAAATTAATCCTTTATTGAGCCTAAGAAGCCTCGTCTAAGATGGGTTCTCAGGACAAAGGTTCCTAGAGGATTTTTTTTCATACATTTTGTAAGTTTTATAGGGACTCAAAAATAGTTGTGATTGTCCTTTATGATTGTGAAAGCAACTCATATCATTGGAGAGTGATTGTTTCAACTTTTTGCTTTTCAAGACATTATTGTTGTAAGGAGGTTTATAGGGATAATATATTTGTTATAGAGCACCATTTACTTATGGGTTTGGAAATTTAATTTAAATTTTCCTTTGTATTAATGATGGAACGTCTATGATAGTTTTTGAAAAGCGTAATTAGATGGGTGCAAAGGTTAGGAGGGGAAACTTACTGACTTCTTAGATGAATGAATAGTGTTGCTAGAAGAGTGATTGGCTATGGAGTTTAGAACATAGAAGGTAGAGCTAGCTACTTATAAATCCTCTAAAATTAGTGCTACTTATGCAACACCATATCAGAACAACAAAACGAGTAAGCTAACGACAATTGGAAAATTTAGAGGAATACTCTAGTACATGGTAGAATATTTATCTAAGCATAAAATGATGATTAAATGACCTTAATTTCTCATGCCTCTGTTCAGTGTCATCCATCTCGATATCATTCTCGAGTGCTTTAAATGAGATTCTGAAGGTGCAAGAATTCCCTCGTCTCATTTTTTGTAGTTGTCCCTAGTAATGGTCCTCTTTGATTTTGCCTTCCGTGACTGACTTATTGGACCTGGAGGAAAAAGAATCCTATAAAGCCCTGTTTCTTTCCTCAGATTCACCTGCTATTGAAGTGAAAGAAGGCCCTTTTTGGTTCTTCAGATAGATATGGCAGGTAACCATGCTCAAAATAAATTTTAAATTTGAAAAGTAAAAAATTATGCACCAACCACTACCATCTAGTAGTTGCAGCTTCCCAACTTCTAAATTTTGTAAGACTTACTTTGCCACTATGATTGGGAATAGCGAATATAACACAATGACAAAATGTAATTGAACTTACCACTGTCTCCATAGAGGCTTAACTTGCAATGTAAAACACCATGTTTGGACGAGAATATGATACATAACTTGGCGTGAATTCTTAAGAATTGTGACTGATATTTAACCCTTTAATACAAGTAAACAAAGAAATTAAAAATATTTTCCCACAACGTCATTGGGCATGCATTTGGTGGTCGCAGATTGTCAGGAAGAAGATGGGAGTTACGAACTACAATAAGGCTAAATCATATGATGCATGGCCTGCACATTTTTAAAGTAGCTAAACATATATTAAAAAATTGGCACACTGTGATTGGTTATCTGTCACCATCAGAAGAGGTTATACTTTTTACATGGCACAGTAGAACTGTAATGGTTGACACTTCACCTATCAAAGAGATGTGTATTTTTAGGCATGTCATACATGCGACTATAATATGTCAATAAAGTTGTGTTTCTAAAGCCCAACGTGTCCTTACAACGTCTTCCTATCCTTTCATTTTTTTGAGTTTTTTTCAACAAAAAAGTGATTTCAAACACAACAACAGGGCACAAATTCACTGAAACTTTTATTTGGATATTATCAAAGAGATGCCTCTGTTTTAGTTTGATAGCGTGGTTCATATTATTGACTACGCTGCTGATAAATTAGTTAGTAAGTTGAATCAGTAAAAGCCCACCACCATCAATGCTCGTAGTTGAAATTCAATTTACGGAGGGGTCATCATGTATGTACTGAAAACTTATTTACAAACATTGCACAAACATATAATTTTTACTTGAATGATTTTAGTATATTTTTTCCTACAAAATTTTACTGAAATTGTACTACAGAGAGCATTTGGGTTGTATTAATGGTGCTATTAATGCAAGTGTAGGAAACAATAGTTTGGCTGGGATTTCCACAGTTAGTTGTTCAAGTATCTCTGTCATTATTTTTTGTGTGTTTTGGGTGCTATATGATATTTTAGATTCAACATTTACATAGTTGAGATATAGCAGAGGTTTTTAGTAATTAGACCCAATATGGTATAGGAAGTTCTTCTAAAAAGCCCACACAATTGGTAACTTGGAAGTGGATTGATCCTATTTTGAATACATAAGTTTTTTTGCTGAAATTTGTATACTTTGATTTTCCTTAAACATGTTCCACTAATTTTTTCTTAATGACTGGGTCATTATGAAGCTCAATCTTAAAGCTACTGTCTTTGATTCCATCAACTTATCATTTCCCAAGATGCAATGTTTTGTTGACATTTTTATTTCAAAAGAATTTAATATGCTCACTATCAATCACTTCTCTCCATGGTGCTATGCTGATTTTTTTTTCATCTCGGGTGTTGAATCTGTGTTCCAGAACTTGATTCACCGAATCTATGTTCTGAACTTCATTCTGTGTATTTTGGGATAAGTCTATACCCTGTTCCAAACCTCCCATTGTGGCACAGGAAGGCAAGACGATAGAAAAAGTTGTGGACTTTGGTTTTACACCTATCAATGGCATAAGCTTTTTGTGCATTTTCTTGAAAGCTTTTTCTAGATATTGTGTAATCATGGAATTCCAGGAGCATTTTCTTGAAGCTTTTTGTGCATATTCTGCAAGAGCATTTTCTTGGAATCTTTTTGTCCATTTTCTTGAAAGCTTTCTGTGCATATTTTACAATCATGGCATTCCATGAGCATTTCCTTGAAATCTTTTATGCATCCAAATAGCAAACTTTTGCAAGCAGAGCACAATTTATCTCCGCCCCCACTAGTAATTGTTGCAAGATTTTATGGGTCTTGTGGAAAATGTGAAAGAGGTAACAGGTTTCGACTATCCTGAGACCAAGATTAGGAGTAGGGTAAATTATGAGATTGCTTCCAAGTTTGCTTGAGTTTGTGCTATCAAGGTAAAACCTTCTTTTAATTGAACATAACTTCAAATATAAAAGATAAAATGGTAGCTCCAGCATATAACCCTATGCCTAACATTCTGGCTAAAGATTGCTATGGTGGTGCAGAAATGGGTCAAACAAATATAATGAAATATAAAATGGGTCAATGTGAGGAAGAATAATTGAATCCATTTGCTGATGTGGTATGAATCTTCCATTCAAACTTGGAGGGCTTGTTATTGGTAATGGAATGACAGATCTAGAGGTACAGGTTCAGTACCATGCTAATGTGACACACAATTTTGGACTAATTGATAGAAAATAGAGGAGGCTTGTTAAAGAAGTGGTAGAACAGATTATAGGTCTTATTCATAAGAAAGAGTGGTTCGATGCCTACAAGGCGAGGACCACTTTAATGGACTGGATTCAGAATGCCAGTGGTATTGCAACCCTTTTGGATGTGAGGAGGGTCCCATACCATTGTTCCCCCAATGGAAAGGAATTCCTTTCCCCCTTTTTGAATCAAAAATCTGTGAAGGCTACTTTGAATGCTGAGTAGAGTACAAAGTGAGTCTCTTGTAATCCTAGGGTCTACAGGGCTATGGAAAATGATACAATGAAGAGTGTGAAATGGATGGTGGACAAGGCAATAGAGGAGATGCCTATTTTGCTATATCGGATCTAGCATGATATCAAGGATGGGGTTGCGAGTAATGAGAAATGGATGAGAACACTAAGGTGTTCTTTGACACAGAAAGAAGGTTATGGGATGTGCGTGATAAACTTGCTGGTTATTGGAGGTCTCATGGAAATATTAGTCATGTTGTGCTTCTAGGTGCTGGTCATGAGGTTCCAACTGACCAAAGTCTTCAGGCTTAGAGAATGGTAGAGACATGAATGCAGAGCATCTAACTTCTCAACACAAATGAGTAGTACACTCTTACAAGAAGTGGCAGAGCCCAAGTTTGAACTGTAGTGTTGAAATCGGGATTCTTTGTCAGGATAATTTTTATCTGTTCCCGAGATACACCAACACTTTTGTAGCAATAATAAGCTCATTTTTGCTATGAAAGCTATCTTTTTTCATTCAGTCTGTCATCATTTTTTTGAACTCTTATATTAGTATCAATTTTTCTATTTCATATCAGAGTAATTCTAATGTGGTTCAAACTACACTAGTGCTTTTAATTTGTCAAGGCGTTCATGCTTTATTTAAAACCTAAATGTCCTCATTATTAGGATCTTGGCAGTAATTTTCATTTTTTTAATTTTTAATTAATATCTACACAATGATAAACATTAAATACAATTTCAATTGACAATCATAAAAATTATTTTTAAATCTCTTTTACAACATTCTTAAATATAAGAATTATTTAAAGAAGACTATAAATTTACAATAAGATAATATTATTTTAAAAAATTATTAAATATAAAAATAATTTTAAAACTGAAAATACAAATACAATTCAAATAATAATTATTAAAAATTGAAGTCATTTTCTTAAATTATTAAACATATATTTTAAAAATATAAATCTTTAATTACAATAATAAGAATATGTAAACACAAACAGTAATTGAAATTGGTTGACATATACGGCGATTAAGTGGGGACTACAAAATGCTAACAATTATAAGGGAAAGGAAGACTGATGAAAAGACGGGAAGTTGAGATAAGTCAAATACAGATTATGTGGAAGCAAATAGAAACAAGTAAGCCATTTAGAACCGATAGCAGTGGGGAAAGTAGAAAAACACGGTGAAATGATGGATGACTGAGATTCGTTTTAATGTCAACCAAGCCCTATCCTCTGTTTTAGACCGTTGATAGGCAAAATGAGCTCTGAAAGCTCATATAGGACACGCCTTCGGCATAATTAATCATTCAATGTGACATAAATGGGTGCCAAAAGGAAAGACAAATTAAGATTGAAATCAATGTGAGCTACTTTGTATACACAAGCAGTTCGTGTGGGAAACAAATTTCGAGAAAACACAAGTAATCAAGCATTAAAGAAACCATCAGTGATCGAATATATACCAGTGATCGAATGTAGTTGATCAACGATCAAGTATTAAAGAAATCATTAGTTTCTTCTATTTAATGTGCTAATCTGTATTCAAGAAAATCTGCATTTAATCTATCATTGTACACTATCCTTTTGTTTAAGCTGATATGATGGAATGCAATCACTGCAGGACCTCCAACGCTTTTGAAAGCTAGGGAGCTAAACTTAATAAGGATGAATATTAGTGTGGTTGGAGAGACTTCCACGCAACTGCATTAATGTTCCCTGCTCACACACAAAGCCCGTGTCTGGTAGCTCACAACATCTTATCAAGTCACATACATGGAGCACGAAATAACATTGAATCTGCAAAATAATTTGTTTGTCCTTGATCTCTAATAACTACAGAGCTCTCAATAGTCAAATAGTTGAATAATATTGAAGTGAATAAAAAAATTGCAGCTTAAAAACATAGACAACAAGTTATAATAGCATGGAAAATGTTCGGCACGTGCAAACTTTATACGATGCCTCACAGCTTTATTCCATTCAAGAAAATGTATCTGGCAATCAACAACTACTCAGGCATATGCATTTTTCATGTATACCAAACAACAAATAGAGTGAATGCATACAAAGGGCGCGATGATTATAGGTCATGCGCTAAATGGACATTTCTAGCTTTGATTAGGTTCTAACCTACAACACCTTTCATTATTTACTGTAGTTGGAACTATCATTCCTAAATATTTGATTTGGCACAAGATCTGCTTTTGAATGCATACCATCTCCAAGAGATAGTGTGTCTATCTGCGTTGGAATCTAGAGTGCAAAAGTGCTTACACATTCTTACTTGATGATGCAAGACTTAAATGTGTGAAAATGAGTCTAAAGAACCACATAATGGAGATACCCATAGCGTAAATCCTCTTAAAGAAGAGGAGAAGATTCTACAAAAAAGCTTAAAGAAAAGCTACAAAAGATATGCTAGTAACTCAAAGAAAAGCTCTATTAGCATCTCACAAGCCACAAAGATTCCAAAGCCATTTCCAAGAAATTTGTTTTATGCATACCTAATATTTTATGATGCCCTCCCTCTAGTAGTAAGACCAACCTCAAATACTCATTAGAAGAGTTAGTCTAAACATACAAATCTGCAAATACCTTTGTGAAATAATATATCTATGCTAAAGAAATTCCACAAGTAACCAAAACAACATCAAGAAGACATTTCAAAAAGCAAGATAATCACATATTCCATATTGGATTGGTGTTACATGTGCTATTAACCCTTTCCCAACCCTTGATCAAAGCTCAAGATGATGCAAATGCAATGAAGATGATGGGAAAGATGAGTTCTCAAATTAAGAGAGTAACCTTGCATAAAAGTTGTGGATTGATAGTGGAAAAAATCAGTTCTCCATGTGAAGAGAATGACTTTGCATAAAAATTGTGGAGGATTTTCTTGAGGATGAAGCCTCTATTTAAGGATTTTCAAATGCTAAGAGTGCCAAACATGGAGGATGTGGGACTAGTTGGATAACAAATGGGAGAGGTACTTGTCAAATTTGGGCAATTCTGGTTGATGCATGTGTGCAAGATTTGGGAAGGAATACTTCATGAGAGGAGGATTTGAATTTAATTTTACAAACTAGAATTAGAGGAACAAGAGAAAAAGAACAAACAAAATGTGTTATATTTGGAAGGACAAGTCTTGTCATGATTTTTCAGGTGGGAATATGTTAGTGCAAATGGGGTTTAATATAGAAATAAGTTGATTTATTTGGTATAGGCTCTTTCTTTGTCTAATCTAGAGAAGTCTAGTGGTGAAGAGATTAATTTGGTCCTTGAGTTAGATTAAATAGATTATGATTATGTTAGTTTAATGATGATTAGGCTGATTTGACCTTTAGGACTTTGATATTTGGTTTATTTGAATTATAAAATGATGGAATATGATTTCGGATTTGATTTAAATGGATATTTGATTTATTAAAAGGTTGATGATAATGTTTATTTGATTTTAAATAAATGACCTTAGGAGATGAGATTGCCTAATGAATGGATGGAAGTGAACTTGATTAATTGATGAATGGACCTAATGTGAAATCCAGTTTAGTTAATGAATGAACTTGATTGAATGCACAATGTTAATTTTGCATGTCTACATTCAATATGATCATTGGTCGATGGATCATAGATTATGTCAATGGGATCAAATAATTCTAACACTCCTTGAAATAGATCACTAAAAAGTGGCTCTTGATGTATGGTGAGTTGATCATCCAGGATGGTGAAAGATCTTTAATGCTCATGAGATGTCGAACATTGTTTTCAAGAATTGGAGATTGTCAATGTCTTCAACCATGAGGTCAGAAATGATGTTGAAATTTCCTTGAATTATGGATGTTATTGGGTGTGGTATGGTGGATTTTGATCATGATTGAAGAGCGACTCCTTGATGTGTTAATTTGATCATTTGATGAGGGTGAAATGCGAGGGTGTTCATTGATGGATAGATCTTGATCATTAATCCCAAATAAATTGATTATCTTTTAATCAATAAGGTCTTGGATGAGATTGCAGATCAGAAGCTGATCAGTGTTACATGTCCCTTCTGTTTAGGTACAAAGTGCTATAGATTAATTATACCGCAGTTTAGCAGGGCTCTTGATAATCCCTCATAAATGAGGTTTAATGAAATTTCTTGTTCCAACTGTTTATAGTCAATTTAGATGGATCTAGGTGGTGTGTATTTAGTTGTTACCTTGAGTTGACCTTGTAAATTGATTGGAATCTCTGGTAGCATTGGGTTTGTTGATGTTGTTAGATCTTGGTATCCAGCCTTGTACATTGGAATATTTTCTTGATGTGGTTGTGGCCACAACTTATTGCTTTATTATAGTTCAATCAATGGTGGGAGTACATTGATCTTGGAGGTAAAAATCTCTCTTGTTTTAAGGCTTTGGTGGAGTTTTTTCGAGTCTGAAACCATTTGGTCCCTTCCTAAAATTAGTCTGGTTGATCTTGGAACCCTTGATATAGTTGATTTGGTTTTTGTTTAAGAAGATTTGGAATGCATCCTCGTGGTGTTTGCATGGGATCATCGAAAAATTGATTTCAGAAAATTTTCTGACTTGGGATGATGTTTAGATTTGGCATTATGGGTTGAAATTGAACATTGTTTTGGTCAAAAAACATATTGCCTTGATTTTGCATGGTGTTACCTTGAATTGGACCAATACATGGAGTTGTTAACATATTGTTTGGACTTTGGAAAACACTTGTATGATTTGAAAACATATCCATCCCAAATTTTTCCAAGTGTGGATTTGAAATGTTAATGTTTGGAAAATGTGTACTTGGTACATTGACATTTGGAATGTAGGGATTTGGTGGGATAATGTTGATTTATGGAAGACTCATGCATTGAGTTTTTTTTTTGATAGATCTATAATTTTGGACTTGGATTTAAATCTACCATCGACAAAGGTGTTCCAAAATTTTGACTAGGCATACTCACATTTGTTGTACCATTGAGGTTTGTAGGAGATAATGATCCCCTGTACAGATTGTATAAATACGAGTTTTGATAATCAATTCGAATTGTAAGGCTTTGAAAGTTCAGTTCATTTGGATTACTCATGACATATGGAGAAATTTTATATTCCATGTTCTTTTTGTGTTGAGGTATATTTTAGACCATAAAATAAGTATCAATTTTCAAGAATGTGAGAGATAAACCTCTAATTCTTTGGGTTGATCCAAACTCTACGTACAAAAAAGAAAGTCTAATATTTTAATGATTAAAAGGATGATGATGAGATATGAAAGATGGATGATTGATGAATGATTAGAACTATAAGGAAACCTTGAAGAGGGTACTAAACTTTAGGACTTGGATTGATGTTTTGATTTGATTTGGGATTAGTTTGATCCATTTTTAGATAAGTTTAGATGTTTATGATTTCTTTGTATGATTTTTGTCATGTTTGCTTGTCTTAATGTGATTAAGAATTTCATAGGGAGTTTGATTATTGTTATGGTAAATTGAATAATTATCTATTGCGTTGTTTATGTTAGCATGAGGCAAAAAATATTGCTCCAAATAATGGTGCTAGAAGGAGGGCAATGAATCATATCAATAAGCAAGACGAAAGCTACTATCTATTGTCCAAGTGATGCATGATACCTAAATTTTATTTGATACATGTAAGTGCATTTGGGCATTTCATTCTTTTTATTTTCTATGCACCAGTGCTTTTGTTTTATTTATTTATTTTGGATCTACCTTTTGTGGTTAGTAGTTATTTTGTTTTTAGCACAGGGAGGATGTTGGGAAAAGGTTGCAGAAATTCAATTCTACACCGACCAATTGCATTAGTTTAGAAGTTCAAATAATTTTTTTTTGAAGATTTATACACTCTTAAAGCTTACATTGATGAATTGATATTTCAAGCTACCTCTATGAACTGATATTTGTTTTCCTAAATGCATAATAAGAATATAGGTAGTCGACATCTATTTTGAGTTAGTGCAGTTTTTATGTAGGACAGGGCTCTAATCTTCTTATAAGATTGCTTCAAAATTCAATGTATTTGTTTTCCAGACTCTTGTATTGTTACACACATCTCCAGGCATCCAACATTCTCAAGGTTCTGCTTTTTTATGCTGCAATTTGTGAGACATATTGTGAGCAAGATTTTTTCCTCTTGCTAACATAAACAACACAACAGATAATTATTCAAGTTAGCAAAATAATAATAAAACTCCCTATGAAATTCTTAATCACATTAAGACAAGGAAACATGATAAAAATAATACAAAGAAAGCATAAACATGTAAAGTTATCTTAAATGGATCAAACTATCATCTCATAGGGGGATTGGTGCTATTTTGAAGTGGAAAATATCCCTTTCCCCACCCATTTTTGATATGCTCAAGATATGAAGATGCAAGATAATGAGTGCTTGAGATTGTGCATCAAGATGAGAAAATTGTGGAGATAGATACTAAGATTGTGGAGGAGTAATACAATAGAGGAGGCCTCTATTTATAACCAAGAAGGATGGAAGAATGCCAAACATGGAAGATGTGGGACTAAATATCCACCAATGACAAGATGCCACTTGTCAACATGTGAGAGGTTGAGTAATGAGCACATTTTGGTCAATGTTCCAAAGAGAGGGAGATTTGAAATTTGAATTTGATGAAAAGATGAGTTAAATGATAAGTTTGACCTTTGCAAGAGACATGTAAGAGACATGTAAGAGCTCTTAAATGCTTTGTTAGATGTACATGTCAATTTGGGGAAATATTTCAAACTTGGAGAATATTCCCCAAAGA
This sequence comes from Sequoia sempervirens, assembly GCA_007258455.2. NCBI lineage: Eukaryota > Viridiplantae > Streptophyta > Pinopsida > Cupressales > Cupressaceae > Sequoia > Sequoia sempervirens. Next base: position 437,167,932 of record VDFB02271358.1, on the reverse strand, counting down.
TGCCAAGTTGAAAATAAATAAAGATTTTAATAAATCGTTTAAATGCATTTTCATGTGCAAGTGGAAAAATCTAGAGAATACAAGTGATTAGGATTAAATTAATCAAGATTTGATTAATTTAATGAGGGATTAGGTGAGTTTGAATTTTGACTTAGATTTTAGGATTAAAATAAATCAAAATGAGAAGAAAATGATTTTAGATTTAATTAAATAGAGATTTTATTTATTTAATCAAAGAGGATGATGTTAGACTAAATCAAATAAATATTAATTTATTTAATTTAATGGAATGACCTAAGGAGATTAATCAATTAAAGTTGATTTATTTAATTGATCAGGCGAATATGATTTAATTAAATACGAGGAATGCATGATGTCAATTTTGCATGTCTACAGAAAGAGCCACTAGATTTAGGTTTGCAATATTTAAATTATCGAGCAGTACCTACCTGATCAAGTAGCTAATCAGTTTAGAGAGTAGTAAGATAGTCCAGGGGATGGATACCAAGTTGCGTACGCCCACACATATAGGGAAATTACCAAGTGGGGCCCTCAAATACAACCTTAAGTCATGGTTGATTATTTCATATAGTTAGTACCTCTTCCATAGGTTTACACAAGTGGTCTAGATGATCCTAACACTACTCTGAGTTATGATGCTTGATTCACATAACACCGACTAGTTAGATTGATTGATCTAGTAGAGATAGATGCTAGGGTTTGAGGAAGAGGTATGGGTAGGGGATATATTCTAGTATAGGAGTTGGGAAAGGTATTAGGATAGGTACCACAATAACCTTTATGGCCACCACCCCCTAGTCTACCACCCCTTGTATCACAATAGCCACATATTGGAGTAGTTGCAACTCCTGATCCACAACTACATGTAGTTGTATAGGAGAAAGACCAAAGGAAGGTCGAGCAAGACAAGACTTAGGTTGAGAAGGATATAACCATATAGGAGAGAGATGTCACTCACTAGGAGTGAGACACATTAAGGAAGGAGTGAGACCTGGCCCAGAAAGGAGGGATTGGGAGAGGGATCAAAGATAGTAGTGAGATATACAACTAGTACATGAGAGCTCTCACATGAAACAACTCAAGGCATCCTCCTCTTAGGTAGAGGATACCATATTATTTGCAGCCCTGTATGGATAGGCCATGGATAAGGCATCATAGTATCACATGATACACTATTCATAGGTTCCTTCCCATAGGAAAAAATTAAATTATTCACATAGGAGTGCTTTAGTACCTACTAGTTTAGCAGGTGGGCTCTTAGTTGGCCAATATGGACAAACAAGTCCATCACATGGACATCACTCATGTCCTAGAGAGGATCAGGGGAGTAGACAATAGCCCCCATGTATAGATACATACATTTTTTATGTAGCCCTAATTGTTTATGTATATTCACTCATTGGCTCTTTTTGATAGCCTCATGTATATTCTGATGTATATTACACACTCTATGATATGTGTCATGAGAGTCACTTTTTGATATATATATATATATATATATATATATATATGAGTGTATGTGCAGGATCATGATGGCCAAATTCTTTGCAGCCCTGTATGGATAGGCCATGGATAAGGCATCATAGTATCACATGATACACTATTCATAGGTTCCTTCCCATAGGAAAAAATTAAATTATTCACATAGGAGTGCTTTAGCACCTACTAGTTTAGCAGGTGGGCTCTTAGTTGGCCAATATGGACAAACAAGTCCATCACATGGACATCACTCATGTCCTAGAGAGGATCAGGGGAGTAGACAATAGCCCCCATGTATAGATACATACATTTTTTATGTAGCCCTAATTGTTTATGTATATTCACTCATTGGCTCTTTTTGATAGCCTCATGTATATTCTGATGTATATTACACACTCTATGATATGTGTCATGAGAGTCACTTTTTGATATATATATATATATATATATATATATATATATATGAAGTCTCAATAAGGGATACTTGATGTGCAAAATTGGCAATATGATGGGTATGTATTTGATGAAGCTATTTTTTACCCAAAATTGAAATTATGAAACAAAAGGGTTTTTAGAGGGAGGTTCTCATATTTCCATGATATAAAATTGTGCTTTAATTTGAATTTAATGAAGTAATTATTATTCATTTCTATTCAAATTAGACTATAGATCTGATTGATAGGCTAGCTGAAAAACATCTATAACAAAAGATATCACATTTTTTTGAATCCAAGCTATCATGTCACATTCTATGCTTGAAATACTATAGGTTAAAATAAAATTTGAATTTCATGAACTTTGACTAGAGTTAAGGTCTAGGGTCAAACATATGATTTTTATATTTTAAAGTTGTAATAAAAAATTCATAATTAATTATTTATGAAAAAATTACAAAAAATATGCATCATCCAGAATTAGGTCCTCTACTTATATCTAAAGTCTTATAAAAAAATATTATCATTTTATTGTGGTTAGGGTGGTCAGATAGACATAGGCTTCTTATTTTTTACCTAAAATTTAAGTACCACTGCATTGAAATTTTAAATTTTCACCAAATAAATTTTTTGTTTTGAAGCAAACCTAATAGTTTAGAAACTACATTCAATTATCTAAAGTTTCTATTCTTACATATTTTTTAAATAATATAGATAACTTATTCAATTTTTTACATCATGTTGCCTAACTGTGATTTTTCTGAATTTTTTGCCACTGAAGGGCCTATTTTTTCCATGATGATCCTGCACATACCCATGAGATGATCAAATATGCCATTTATACCATGATGTTGTCTTATTTTATGATTGTCTAATGAAGGGGCACACCCTCACTGGTGTCTGGACCTACCCAAACTATCGCATTACTTAGCCATAATAGAATGGTTGTACAACATAGTCATGACACCAAGCCAAAAATATATCCATTTGCATCCTCCTCAACTTTCCTATGGGATTTGGCCACTGTAATGTGAGTAGATAAGCTCTCCATAAGATCTTGTCCTCATCTAGCTGGTCAAATCTCACCCTCCAAAAATGTAGATCTTCGTACTGCCACAAGCGTCATAGAGGGTAGTCGAAGGTTCATGGATATCTTGCAACTATAGCACATGGGAACTTGATAGGCCTTATGAATGTAATATTCTTGTGGCACCACAACTATAGAAGTGTACAGTGTACCATACCGTCGATCTCTCAAAACAAAAAATGACCAAGATCATAATAAAGATGTGCTAGGATGTAATGTCCCCACTCATAAACTGTCCTATGCTCCACCGTCCCACAAATCAAGCATACCAATCCATCATCTAGGTGTGTTGCTCATCCTTTAGGATTGAGAATGAGAGCCACTGTATGCATCATAATCCATCTCACAATGGGAGCTCACAAATATAGAAGCATAGGAAGCTTGATTCGTGCTCTCACGTGCTCATCATGAATAGGTCCACCCAAGCAATATTGCATGTCTACCAAACTCAGAGAATATGGTGTACATCCTCTAGGGTGATGGTCATTTCCCCACTTGGAAGGTGAAATGTACATGTATCATCATCCCAATGCTTGCATAGGACTATCAACATGGCGTCATTGTATCTCATAGGTGGCATATGATATTCCCAATAGATTCCTACTTCCTGTAGATACTCCATCTTTGTTGTTGATAGTGTTGGGGCTAAATCTTCTAGAAAGATAATCTATCTCCCTCCTATCCATTGTTGTGACCGGGTAGAACCTATCAAAATCATAACAATATTCTCTAAAAATTTATCTAATATCTTCTATTCTCACATTATTCATCATGTAAGTGTGCTAAAGTTTATCTACTGTGCTTTCCTAAAGGCCCTAGACACTTTAGAACCCTTTTAGGACACTTTGCAAAGAAACAAGACATATTGTGAACAAAAGGGATAATTTGTGAAAAAAGGGGACACTTTGTGAAATTTTTTTCCAAGATCATAAATTAACCTATAAATGCATTAAAAATCATCAAATCATAACAAAATCACTAAGATAAAGTTGTAGAATTGACTCACCTCATGGTACAACTCATTTTGTGCCACCTACTCTCGAAGGTCATCCAATCACGAAGGTGTATAATCCCATCTACTTGACATCTTCTCATCTCAATTATCACTCTCAATCTACACAAAGGTAAAACACAATAGTAAGTGAAAAATTATTCTCCTTTACCTATTTTCACCTATTTTCATTACTTTTACTCTTATGCATCAAATTAGTTTTTTTTTTCTTAAGAGTTAATAAACCATCTTTTCTTCAAAACAACATAACGAGAGCTAGGGCACTCTATTTTCGCTGTAGTTTGATGCATTGGAATTGTGAATCCATATCCAAAATCATCAAGCATCTATCATTATGTGGCATGGTACTTGGAAACTCCCTATGGTATGATTTCCTTTATTCAATATGGCTAGATTGCTACCTTGATTCCACCTTTGTAAAGCAAGTGGAATCAAAGGGGGGCATACATCTACTCTTGAATGGGATTCCTAGGAGTTAGATAAAAGGATTTTTTGACAATTAATGAACTTGTGTTATAGGATGTAGTTCCTAATGTTGTGGTTTTATAGAAACCTACACTAGGGGATTCATTCTCCTACCTTTTGAATGAGTATCCTTCTTTGAAATAAAGAGCACTGTTTAGAGTCCTTTAGCTTGCATATGCATGTAGATTCATATGGGTGCTAATGTGAGTTATAAATGTGGCATAGAAAATTGGACACTCTTGAGAAAAGAGACAATTTCACACTTAATTTGGACCTACTTTTGAGTACCCCTACATTATTCATCCTTCAGAACAACATTTGTAAGCCTCTAAGACCAATTATTTTTTATCTAGAGGCTCGTTTCACTTAAAAAATCACATAAATCTTGACAAACAACACTCAATTCATTCATATCCCAAAAAACCACCTTCAAAAACCACTAGTGGGACCCATTTGACACCTTGGGAAAATGAGTCCCCTCTGGTGGGACCCATTCACCAAGGGTGGCGAATGAGTCCCTTTTGAGGGAAATTTCAATTTTGAGCAGGAATTTCATTAATTCAACTTAATATGTCAGTGGATGTTGGCCTCTTAGGTTTAAATAATGGGAAAAATAGGTTTTGATGTCTATAAATACACATTTTAGGTCATTTTTCACATCTCTTAGTCATTTTTTACAAAGCAATTTCAAAAGGTTAAAGTTTTAGGACTCTTCCACAACAAGTTTTATTTGCATTTTCTATAGTAAAGTTGAAGCTTTAGGACAAAAAACTAGGGTTTTTGTAGGTCTTCAAGCTCACTTCTTGATATAGATTCAACATTACAAAGAGTTGTAGATGGATGCCTATGGTGAATCATGGAGAAATATAGGTTGAGGAAATGAAACTAGCCATCAAATCATACCTAAAGACTTGTTTTCAAAGTGATTCCATCTTCCATCTTCTCTTTATCTTCAGAATTAATGTTTGCATTAATTTTGCATGTCATTTACATTTATTTGATATGTTGTGGGGTTTATAGGGTTGAAGTCTTGCATCATTCAAATCACATTTTCACATCTTATTGTAGCACAATAAAATAGGGTTTTTTCATACTTCATATTTTCCTAATCTTTCACACTTAAGACTTGGGTTTTATGAAGATTTTTGTCCATTCAAGGTTTGATTACCTGATTAGGGGTTAGACAAAGGAAAACCCCCCATTAGAAAACCAATTTTAAGTTGTTTTGCAAGAATTTTTTGAGATCTTGATTTGGGTTTCTATTAAGAAGTGCTATGTAGGTGACAAAGTTTAGGTTTGAGATCTAAGTTTGCAAAAAATTCAAAGTGGATTGATTTGCCATGGATGGAAAATGAGTCCCTCATGAGGTGAATTTAAGAGTTAGATGTAGATCTAGATACCCAGTGAGCATAAGCTAGTTTTTGCACAAAAAACCCTATCCTAGAACTGATTCGCCCAAGGTGGCGAATGAGTACCAGTCAACATAAAATTCAAATTTACTAGATTTATAGAGTACTTTCTAGTCTTCATTAGTCTTACAGGTGCACACATTTTGAATTACAACTTTCTATTTGGTTTCATTTTTGTTTTTATTCATCTTTCTAAGCATTTTGTAAACCTCACTATGTTTTCAAACATTGCATATTTCATTAGTTTTGCACTCATAATCAATAAATTTCATAGCTTAGTTGCATTTAGATCATTGCACTTAGTATCAATTCCATTTTACATTCCTTTATTTGAGTGAGCCACCTTAATTTTAGGGTTATATATCTCTCCTTTTAGGTGAAAGATCCTAAGAGTGCAAGAGAAGTCCATAGCCACCCTAAAAAATTGATAGTTCAATTCTTATATGATGTATGAATGGATTATGGATATTGAGATGCTTAGATGATGCATGCTTCCTTTATTATTCCTATGATGTGATGTGAATGATTATGCTTATGATATGATGTGATGTATATGATATGATATGATATGATGTGATATGTGGGAATGGTAAGAAATTGAGTCCATGTTTTAGCCAAAAAGTGGTTCAAGTGTTTGCCTTGCTTTTCAAGATTTGTCACATTTGACCTTAAAATTTGAAGCAATTAGAGATGTAATCTTGGAAAAAATCATTCATCATAAAATTTATTACTTGGAGTCTAGTTTCCAAATATGTAATTTATTTGAATACCTAAAGAAGATTCAAATTTACTTTCAATAGGAATTTCTAAAAACCACTATTTAAAAGTCACTTTTTTTACCATACCATGCATGTGTACACCATCCATGTTTTGACATAAATAATCGTATTTTTATAAATCCTTTTGGGAAAAGGGTTGCAACTGATTGGAGCATTTTTTTATATATTTTATTCTAATTTTTTATTGAATTATTATTTTTTTTAAATTTTCATTGGCCATATTTGTTGTTTTAAAAAAACATCATGTACATCAAACATAAGATGACCTAAACTTATCATTTTTTGAATTTTTTTCAAATTGAAAAGAATTGTATAAAGTACATTTTTGTGTAATTGGTTTTACAGAAAATGTTCTTAAAATACTAAAAAACCCTGATACTTCAAGATGATGGACTAGTTTCAGTAGAAATTAATTAAAAAATAATTCACAATATCGTAAACACGTAGCAAAGAAATCATTTTAATGGCACACACTTCATCTTGTATACTTTATGGCAAGATTTTTCTTGAATAATTTTTCCCTTTGGATTGTTAGTTCCACCCTTTAGATTGCTTCATGTGGTGCATGCACGCTTCCCAATTCTGAGATGGATAGCATAGATGGGTTTTTCATGGGATGGAGAGGAGTGGTCAGGATTGAACCATATCACCCACTATTGACTACCAATTTTTTCTTGATAAAGTGTTCACTGCAACCAAAGCTAGGTGGGTCCCTTTGAAAAAGAGATAGATGTCTATACCCCGCTAGCCCATGGTATTATTTTAGGGAAAAAAATGGATGAGGTGGAGTGGAGTACCCCAAATGAAGCCACATAGTGAAACATTAACCATTAATTTCATTGAAAAACTACCTGTTGAGCTTTCAAAAGAGTTGGGCCCACCAATACAAAAGGCATGTGGCACTTGGCTACCAACCCGTTGGAATTTGTAAATGAAAAATAGATTGGACCAGGGGCATGAGAAATGGCTAGGATCTACCTACGGTGATCGAACAAACATCATAAAACCATAAAATATACACATGTAAAATATGTTAGTTCTTAAGAAGGGGCCACCACTAGGCAAGCCATAGATAGGGACATAGTGATTAAGGCTAAAAAATTAGGTGAACAATAGAAAAAATTAAATCCCAACCTAGAACCTGACATTTATTTTGAGGAAAAAACAACCCATGCTACTATTAAGGTATTTTTTGTAATAAAGCAATGGGTAGCAATCAAGATCATTAAGACTTAGGTGCCAGTAATAGGATGGATTTGACGACCTAAGATTTTTTTTAAAAGATCAAGAATTGGAGACAAAGGGTCAACAATGAATTAGAACAATTTCCAAAGGCATCATACTTAGGGTTTTTTGAGAGAGGTTTTTAGCAACACAAATCATATAGAAAATCACAATGGATGAAACCTTAAGCCCGAAGACATTGGATTAACCAAATTCTACATGATTTTAAGATGGAACACAAAGCATTTTTTTAGGGATTCCTTCAGATTTTTTACATAATCTAGATGGTTGTTAATCCATCTCATCACACGATCGACAGTCAAGTTTCAAAATTGTGTGGTTGGTTGTCAGTTTGCTTGTGTGATCTTTATCTTGAAAATTAATGAAGGTGAAGCTATAGGAATTCAACATAAAGAGGGTTGTCAACTATTTTATTTCACAATTGAAATAATTGAGAGCCGAAGAATTGGTCTAGAGCGAAAGAAGAAGGCATGAAGAGCTTAGGTGAATAGTTGTAGAGGCATTGAAGAAAATTTTCTTGAGCAAGAAGGTATCCATACTTTTTTGTGACAAATATGCATAAGTTAGTTGGTTTGGGGAATTTTTGAAAGTTCTATAAGTCATAGGTACTTAGGGTTTGCAAGGGTTTGGTTATTTGCAAATTTCATTGGGTTAGTAACAATCATTTGTGGTCTGGGAGGGTTTTTGTTCTACAAGTTTGTTTCTGACAGCATAAACTAGTGAGACTCTTCTGCTAGTGAAAATTCATAAACCCTAGGCCTTTTATACCATCAAAATGAGTGATTCTAGAGATTCAAGCATTAAGCTAGAAATAAATCCTTTGGGAACCTAATGTTTGCATGGAAGATGAGGAAAATTACATGAGTGATGAGGTAGAAATTGATCTAGAATATGCCCAATATCTTCTCATAATTTTAAGTCTAGAAGAATCTGATGAAGGAAAGATAAATTCTCCAATTTCAACAAAATCATGGAGGTGACATGCATACTCTGATTCTAAAGATGATGAACCATTGCAGAAACAAAGTCCCTAGTTTGGATTTTTTGTCTTAGATGCTAATGTGGATGAGAGGTTTTGATGTTGCTACAATGATGAAAGATTCCTTTTGGAAGGTGGGTAAATATTCTTCAACGAGTAGAAAATATTTTATTTCTTATATGTTTTCCCCCTTGTCAAAAGACGCAAATATAACTGCTTGGGGAATTTTGAAATTAAAATGAAAATAAATGACAAATATAAAATGTGACTGAAATTGTAATTTGGCCGAAGCTTGTAGCTCCCATGTTTCTATAAATGGGAATTCAAGGCCAATTACATGGGTCTTTTGATGGTTAAGAATTTGAGCTCATGTAAGAGAAATTTTGTAAATTCAAGCACAAAGGGACAATGTATTTTTGAGTCTTAGGTGTGAATTCTAGTTTCTAATAGGAATAAGAGTTTTACAATAAAAATGGTATATAAATGAAAATTGAAAATTCTAGAATACTTTCTCTCCCATGCATTTTGTTGCACAAATTATGAATAAAATGATGAATAATCTTTTATTTTTCTTCAATCTCTTTGGTTGAATGTATGGATTTTTTTTACTTTAGTTTAAAGAACTAATTAAATGCTTTGATGAAATCATAGATCTGTGTGATTGGGTATGAAGATTACTAAGTAGTTTATGTTCTAGATATTTATATTTGTTTATTGCAAAGCAATATAACAATAGTCTTTGAATGCTAGGTTTAATTGTTGATGTACTATAATTTGTTACAAATATGAGTCTGTCATCCATGGATAAATAATTTTTATGTATATTTGGTCATCTTTGAAGTAAATTGAGTTAGTCTTACCCTTCAAGGAACAAATTCACATTGAAAATTACTTACACATTATAATTTTTTGCAAAGTAATATGGGAATCACTCATTCCTTTCTTTAGATTCATTAAAGGATTAGCCATTTTTCAGGAATTATGTCTATTTGAATTTGATAGGAATGTATCTATTTATCACAATGTTCATGATAAAACAACACAAGAGTATCATCTAAACATTTTCAAGATTACCATCCTGGGTCTCATAGAGCTCAAAGTGCAGAGGTAGTAGCCTAGCAAGCCTCTACCTATTTGTTTGCTTATTCTTGTCATTGTTGATCATTGAATTATGGAAAATTCATATGAATTTGGTGAGATTAAGTTTGGCTCTTAAAAAATAACCACTACATTGATGAATCTATTGGGGACATTGCTAGTCCAAAGTCTTTAGGTTCAATCTAGTATAGTTAGAGTCAAGTATTTTATTGTTCTTGACTGCTTGGAGAAAAATTTGCATAAATTATCATCAACAAGTAAAATCCATTTTTATGCATAAAATTTTGGTCCCATTTTCCCTTTCATATAGGGTTATGTTCAAATTCCTCTCTGAAATTGTGAGTGCATCTCCAAAGTATAACCAAGTTATATTTCCCAACATTGTGGGCGACAACTTTGAAGTCTCTTGTGCCAGTGTAACATTCAAATTTATAGAAGGAAAAGAAAAGGAAAATTGTGAAGAGAAGTCTGAAAATATGCATGGAACCAAAAGAAGAATGAAGAAGAATGTAGAGCAAAAGCTGGAATTTGAGTTGCCTAAAAGCAAGAAGGGCTCTTAGATAAAGAAGAAATATGAAGTGGGTAAGTCCACTGAACATCTTGTTAGTACACCTTCTAATTTAGATGTAAATGATGATAATATAAATGTAAATGAAGAAGCATTTGAATCTGATATGCCTAATCCTAATGATCAAGGTTTACCCATTGATGAAATTCTTGAGGGCCATCATGGGATGTCATAAGAAGAAGAAAGGTGGGAATTTTGGGAAAAGGATAATAAACTTTGAGGTAGATGGGCCACCCCTAGAGATAAATCTATTTTTAATGATGGTAATTTCAAACAAAGGGGTAAGTCCCATAGTATTGCTTCACACCATTCTCTTGAGAGAGAAGAAACAAACCTTACATATCATACTCTTGAGCCCAGTGAGTCTAATCTTGTTTTAGAGGATGAAAATGATATAGATAAGGATATGCAATAGTTAGAGGAAGAAGAAATTGGAGGAAAATAAAGCAAGTGAGTTTGTAGAGAGGAAAGTAAAGGAGTTGCAAGAGAAATAATTGAAAGAGAAGGAAGAGAGGATCTGGGAAAAATAATTGGAGAGAGATACTTCAAGGAAAAGAGTTGAGAAGATGAAGGAATCAGTAAAGGAATAGCTCCTTAGGCCCCTCCTAAAACTGTTGCTAAGAAAATTCCTAATCCTCCTAAAGTCACTAACCCTTCTACTATTGTTAACTTGCCTATGGATCAAGGGAAGAACCCATGGATCAACCCAAGAATACCATCCCTAATACTAATACCAATACCAATACCAATACTTCATCCACTAATACATTCACCAAGAATGTTAAAAAAAAATCCATTTCATCTAATGCACCTCCTGACCCTAAGATCTTGAGATTGCAACTAGAGAATGACAAGTTGCAACAAGACTTGACGAAAGCTGAAATTGAGGCTTCAAACACAAAGATGGAAAGAAAGATATATTTCCTTAAGATCTATATACCTAATCTAGTGGATTCAATCTTTGGAAACACTAATCCTGAGCCATAGGAGACCAAGTCAAATTAACATACTCCTAGTGGATGTGGTTGTGGAGATTAGGGTGCTAGAGGTGGAGGAAATTATAAAAATAATGCATACATACTTTGATGATGGAAAAGGACGTAGTTGGGGTGGAAAGAAGAATCGAGGTGGTAGTAATGGTGGAGATGGAAATAGCAAGGCTAATGATCAATCTAGTGATCAAGAAGATAATCAGCCTAGGAATAATCAAAGAGACCAGTTCACTAGGAAACCAATGCAGGTTGATAGATATCAACAATTATGTTTTACTGGAATTCGTGGATATCCTAACCAACTACTTGATGAAATCAAACTTGTCTTACTGAAATTTCTTGGTAATAATGCATTAAGTGGTGAATACCACTTGAAGGAATTTGCAAATTTCATCAATGATTTTGAGGTAGAAATTGAAGATTTGATGATGAAACTCTTCATGCAGTCACTTACTGAAGATGCTAGAGAATGGTATAGAGATTTAATAGCTAAAAGTATTGGATCTTGGGAGGAGTTCAAGAGGATATTTAGAGATTATTATGGTGACAAGATTGATTCAAGGTTCCTTTTGAATCAATTTAATAATATCCTAAAAGGTTATAATGAGGTAGTTGCTCACTTCGATGTGAGATTCCAAAAGGCCATGAATAGATTGCCTCCTCATTTGAGGTTGAAAGATAGTGTGTGCTTGGTAAGTTACTACAATGAATTTGATGCTAAAATGAGTTATCACCTATTGGATAAAAATACTCAAACATTAAGGGAAGCATTCAAGATGGAAATCCACATTGACAATATCAACAAAGAAACTGGAAAGGTTGGAAGGATAGATGATGTGAAAATTTTGAATAATCCAAGAGAGATGATAAAAAATCTAGAGTAAAAAGGGATTCTCTTGAAGACAAGATTGAAAATGTTACAAATTCTATAAAGGATATTAGTTATAGACTTGCTAAGCAAGAAAAAGGTCTTTTAAATGAAAAGTCCAACTATCACAAGTATGAAATACCTCATCAGTTGCAAGATCACCCATATAATACTAATTGGCATAATGGGAAACAAATTTACAACAAACAAAAGACTGTACCAAATAAGGTCCCTCTTGATCCTTTGCAAAAAAGACTAGTTAATTTTGGTGAGGAAACACCTTGGTGTGTTGTCTTCCAGTTACTACATGTCTCTCAAACATGTTTAGTACCAAGGAATTTTGAAGAGGAACAATCTCAATCAAATGATAATGAGCCAATGGAAGAAAATGATGTTGAAATCAAAGTAGTTATTCATAGATTTGATTTTTCCAATGTAGATTGATTTTCAGAAGATGAGTCATAGGAACTTGATGTTCATTTCCAAAGGAAAAATTCATACTCGTATCATCATCAAATTTTCCTTGATGAAGATGAAGACATTGAGGATAACATTTGAGCTATGAAAATGGAGGGAGAGGATGTGTCTTTAATAAGACCTTCTGATAAAGAGTATAAACAAATGACTATAGGCTTGGTGGAACAAGCCAAGAATATTCATAACCTAAGAAATAGGGTGGTTAATTGTGATCAAGGAAATCCTAGTAGCATGTTCATGAAGGAACAAAATGTAAAGAAACAAGGGACTAAATCACAAGAATTGGTCAAGTTTAAGAAAGAAGAGGCCAAAGCTAAAGAAAGTAAGGGACATAGAATTTGGGCCAATAAAGATAGAATGACCAAGAAGTCTAGTGAATTCACTTCTCCTATTTTGAAATTTAAGAACTCAAAAGTCAAATATTGATTTAGAACAAAAGAAGGAGAAGAAGAAACATGAGAAGCAAACTGTTGAGAAAAAAAAGATTTAAGTGGAGGAACAAAATGTAGTTCCTTATGAGCTTCCAAAATACAACCCAATTGATATGTTTTAGCTTCTATCTCAAGTCAAGGTGATCGTACCTTTAATGGAAATGATGAGAATTGATGAACATAAGAAAAAGGAAGTAGCCTTCATCAAAAGTTCCAATAAGGCCTGTGAAGAAAAGAAGGTGACCACTCAGGCTAAAGTGAATGGAAATCAAGTTAGTGATGAGATAATGGAGGGAGATATTGGTGAGATCCATCAAATTTATTTGGGCAGTGCCATTACAGCATGCCCAGATAATATTGATCCATTCTACGTAACTCTAATTGTTGATGGTAAGCTACTGAATAATTGTATGATCGATCCAGGGGCTTCATCAAATATCATGCCAGTTGTAATAATGAAAGAGATGGGTCTCAAAGTAAATTGTGTATATGGAAAATATTATGCCATGGACTGAAGAGAGATCCCAATAATTTGTCATCAAGGATGTTCTATATAAATTAGTTTCTTTCCCTAACAAGGAGTTTGTCATGAGTATAGTTGTGGTGGACATCCCACCCAACTATGGCATGTTGTTGATAAGGAAGTGGAGTGCCTCCATGGGAGGTAGCATGCAATGTGATATGTCCTTTGTAACTTTTCCAATTGAGGGGAAGGACATAAAACTTGTGAGGGCACCAAGAGCTCCACATATCATTGAGTTTGTAGGAGAAACAGAGAGAATTCATTTTGTAGATAGTGGCATGGATAATTTTAGAATTGAAGAGTTAAAAGAAGAGGAAGAAAAGCAACCTGCACCTTTGGAGAAAGAGGTATTGCAATAAGCCAACAATTATGGCTTATGGAATATGAGGTTTTATGGAGCTTTCTCAAACGATGGAGTTGGTGCAAGGGTAATACTCATTCCCCATAGTGGTAAGACTTTCAAGTTTTCATTTCAATTACAATTTTCTTGCACAAATAATGTAGCAAAGTATGAGGCCTTATTGCTAGGTTTGAGGTTAGCTGAGAAAAATGGCATTAAAAAGTTAAGAGTTATTGGAGACTCAAAAATAGTGGTTTCTCAAGTTATAGGAAAGTATGTATAAAAAAATACTAGGTTGAGTAGTATAGAAATGCTATCTGGGATTCAATTGAATAGTATGATGCATTTGGCATTGATTGTTTTGACATGGGCAACAACAAAGTACAAATTTACTTGCTAACATTACCCTTTTACCAAATGATATTAGTTTTATTGGAATTTCCAAGGTTGAAATGTGGATCAGACCCTCAGTTCTTGACAACATCAATAATTATCAATATTTTAATGATAATGATGATATTTTGAAGTTTTTGCAATGCATTGATGAATATGAGGGTCAAGAAATTGATCTTGTAGACTTTGTGGAGGAAGTGGATGGTAAAAAGACTATATTTGGGAATGAGATTATCTAGTTGAAAACTAATAAGATTCCCAAAGGACTAGTAGTATTGGAAAGGGTATTTGATGGCCCTGATAGAAGTAATGCTAAGTAAACATCCACCAACAAAGATTATTTGGAGTAAGTTAATCTTGGAATAGAAAACACTCCCAAGATGTACATTGGGAAGAGGATGAAACCTCGACTTAGAGAAATGTTGTTTTCCTTATTGAGAAAATATAGACATGCATTTTCAAGGTCTTATGATGATCTGAAAGCTTACAAAGAGGAGTGATTTCAACATGAAATACCTTTGAAGCCGAATGCCAAGCCTTTTAGAAAAAAGGAAAAACCATTAAATCTCACTTTGCAACCTAAAATGTAGGAGGAGCTTGTGAAGTTAAGAGATGTTGAGATTATTAAGCCTATTAGGCATTCAACTTGGGTTTCAAACCTTGTTCCAACTAGAAAGAAAAATGGTGACATTAAACTTTGTGTAGACTTTATAAATTTGAATGTGTCATCATTAAAGCATAATTATCCTTTGAAAAACATGGAAGATATGTTACAAAAGATAATTAGCTATGAGTTGTTATCTATGATGGATGGATTCTCAAGATACAACCAAGTAGTTGTTAAGGAATTTGAGTAATATAAAAGAACTTTCACTACTCCATGGGGAACTTATGTCTATGTTAGGATGCCATTTGGATTAAAAAATGCAGGGGATACTTTTCAAAGAGCCATGTATGTGGAATTTGTTGACTTCATAGACATATTTCTAGTAGTGTATCAAGATGACTTGATTGCATACAATAAAAAATAGGAAGATCATTATATGCATTTGGAGAAAGTGTTCAAGAAAGCACTTGAGTGTGAGATTTCTTTAAATCCTAAAAAATGTGTGTTCAGAGTGAAGGAGGGTAAGCATCTGGAGAAAGTGTTCAAGAAAGCACTTGAGTATGGGATTTCTTTAAATACTAAAAAATGTGTGTTCAGAGTGAAGGGGGGTAAGCTACTAGGCCACATTGTGTCTAAGGATGGGATAGGGATTGATCTTAGAAGATTAGCTTCCATAGATAAGATTCCACAAGTGAAAAATGCAAAAGGCATCTAGTCATTTTTTGGTTAAATCAATTTATTGAGAAGGTTTGTCACTAATTTTGTTGAGATTACAAGACATATCTCCAAGATGTTAAAGAAGGGAGAAAAGGTGGTTTAGAGTGAGGAGCCTAGTCAGGCATTCAAGAGAATAAAGAAGGCTATCAAAGAGGCTCTAGTGTTGAAGTCTCCTGATTTTTCTAAACCAATGCATATTTTCTCTTTTGATTATTTCTATACTATTGTTGTTGTAGAAAAATGAAGGCTTTGAATAGCCTATTGAATTCTTTAGTAAGTCTTTGCAAGCCACAAAACTTAAATATGAAATGAATGAGAAGCAAGAATATGCTCTATTCAAGGCTATAAAGAATTTCAAAACCTACTTAATGGGAGCTACAGTCATAGCCTTTGTGCCATGTTCTACTGTGAAGGACACCTTCACTCAACAAGAAACTATAGGAAAAAGGTACAGATGGATTTGTTGGTGTTTTTTCTAGTAGAACCTTGAAATCCTATAAAGGGTATCCAACCCTTATGCTTAATAATCTTCAAGGTAAGTGGCCAATGAATAAGATATTGAATTAAGGAAGTTTCTCCCCTACACTTTGAGCTCTGTGAAACCTAGGAGGTTGATCCTGATAGTGTGTTTGTAGATACTTGTCTTCCAAAGTATCAAATACACTACAAACAAATGATTCTTCTCAAATTTTTTAACAGACACAATACCCTAAAGGCTTGGTTGACCTTCATGGTAGTATCCAAATTAAAAATGAGAGATATAATTCATTAGAGCTCAACACACAAACATATGGAGATAGATGAGTAAATTTGATTTAAAAATGTAGTTGCTCACAAACAATCTCAAGAAACTATAACATTAAAAACCAGTCCCTAATCCTAGGGTGGAGTCACCTAAACCATGAATTTTAAAAATCATTGCAACTTTCACTCTATCATAGTTATTCCTATCATATGATGCATTACACCATTGATATTAGAAACCAAACTAGTCATACTTTATTAATCCAAGTATACAGTTGTACAAACCTTTGTTTATGTTAATACAATTTAATTCATTCTTTAAATGAAAGTAACAACATAGAACATACATTCAAGGAAAATAAAGAAGAAAAATAACATAAAACCTTGATTTATTATATTCATAATCTATACAATGTGTACAATGGAGACAACCAACTCAGAATATATGATCATTTACATGAAAATATAACAATGTTGTTAATAAATTCTCAATTACATGACTCAGTAAACTTCACAAACCTAAAACCAACACTATACTTTTCAGAACCTATTATAAAATATGCTTCCCCATAAGACTAAGTAGTGAATAACACCCCTAAAATGAAAAAAAAAAAAACTACACTTATGGGAAAACAAAAACCCTAAATGGAGATCTCCATCAGACACTTGCAACATTCAACTCCATTGATTGGTAACTTCCCACCACTTGAAGAAAAGTCCATATGCACTTGAATTCCCACCTTATCATTCACTTGCAATAGAAAAATATTCCCTTCTTGGGAATACTTTTTTCCCCCTTTCATTTTAACTATAGCCAAAAAATATCTTAAGTGAAATCCTTCATTCTTCATTATGCCCTATAGCTGAAAAAGTTTACTTGTAAAAGAATAGAAACCCTCTATGAAAATGTTTTACTATCCTTCATCTATTGTAGAAAAAACCCTTTCACTTGTTCATTTACCATTTACTCCATATGCAACTCCAAAATTTTTATTTTCATGGTAAAAATCTCCACACTTTATAGGGCAATGAAAATTCCATTTACCCATTTCTCCTTTTATTGGGCTTCCACATAGTAGAAAACTTGTTTCACCTATGCAATCTCAATGAAATATTTCATTTCATTGCCCAAAATTTTTTTTTTTAACTTCATTTGTTAAGGATTTGATTTTTTATATTGGGCTACACTTGAACACATTTTACACTTTATTTTTAGCATTTAAAGTTTCAGCTTTAATTTATGAGGGCTTTAATTTTTATTATGTCCAAATAAAATAATCTACCTATGCCTTTACCATTTACTTTCCTAGCAACAAATAAATTTTTTTATTTTATTTGTGAAGGAATTTAATTCTTCCATTGGGCCATGGAAAAATTCATTCCCATGAACTTTACCCTTTTGTTTCACCTTTATATTTTAACTATTTCCAACTACATACCTTTTCATCGTTAAAAAATTATCACATGATAAATTTAAAACACATGCCGTAGGCCCCACAATCTCCTTAATACAAACATATCATGGATCAGGAATGGAATGAGAAAAATGAGAAATAGAATATCAATGAGTGATATGAACTCACAACATTATGTATTGCGGATATAATGTGGAAAAAAGCCTTTGAAAGAGTGATGGGTGATACTCATCCTCAACACAACATTTTGTTGTATTTAAATGGAGTTCAATGGCATCAAACAAGTGTTTGTTGCAATC
The DNA here is from genome assembly GCA_007258455.2 of Sequoia sempervirens. Taxonomy (NCBI): domain Eukaryota; kingdom Viridiplantae; phylum Streptophyta; class Pinopsida; order Cupressales; family Cupressaceae; genus Sequoia; species Sequoia sempervirens. The sequence continues at coordinate 437,149,550 of VDFB02271358.1, read as the reverse complement.
AAAATCCAACTCTATATTCTTTTATCTAGTTGTGCATTCACCATTTTATTTTAAATTTTACTCCCTATAGTAAAGAGTTTTTTGTTCCTTACATCTAGAGGATTTAATTTTTTTTGTTGGGTGCAAAAACCATTTGCATGCATTTTACATTTTAATTATAATTCACATACTTTTGCACTCTTAAAAATCCCTTTAAAAATACTATTGATGCTTTTCATGGGTCCCATCACCTCATATACCAATGTACCATGCATTGCAAATGCCAAGAGAAAATGAAGATATCAATCGACGATGTGTGACAAGGAGAATGCAATATTGCTCATTGTTGATGTGATGGGAGAAAGAGATTTGAATTTTTTTATGGGAAATGAGAGAACATAGCATCATTCCATCATGGATTTGATGAGGAAAATAGACTGCAAGCCAGTAATGGCCGATGAGTTATGCCATGAAGCTTCAAAGTCATGAAAGTTGTATTTTAGCCAATTAGAAGCAAGAATTAAACTTGCTTTGATAAAAAAAACCATTTGAAATTGTACTCTATGTTTTCCCTAAATCCATTTTTCACATTTGTATAATGTTTTTGATAAAGGGAAAAATGGTTTTTACAGGGACCTGAAACCACCAAGTGTACAACAAAAGAGAAAGGACAAAAAGTCTAATAGAAAACAATAGGCTACTACAAAAGGAAAAACCCAGAGAAAGCAACAACCACCCGCAATAGACTAGGAGGGTCAAACAAAAAACCAGCCGAAAGGCCAACAAAAAGACTAGCCGTCACTAACCTAGAGTCTTCAGAACAGACTTAGTTTCAGCCTCCAGGTTCTGCATATCCTTAACACCCTTTTTGAAGGTTTGAATCATCTGTAGTATAGGAGGAGCCTTCCTCTTCAAATTAGTCCTAGTCCTCTTAGAAATACCAACATCCTCATCCTAGTTTTTATCATTGACCTCTTCTAGATCAACCACCAAAGACCCTTGTTGAGCTTTGTCCAATTTTTTCGTCATGGCATTGATTATGATGGTGTTGTGTCTTGCCATCCTATTGTTCTACTCAAAAATAGTTTTAATAGTATTTTTCATTTTTTCTAGCTCAATTTCAACCCTTCTATCCATACCCACTTGGTTCTAGGTTTCTTTACTAGCACCATAATCTTTTCACTCCACCTCATTCTTGGCAATCATAAAAAATTTGACACCCATTTCTTCTAGTTTACTTTGAAGGGCCTAGTTTTTAATTTTTAGCTCGTTGATTTCATGAAAGATCCATTTCCAAATTCTGAAATGGTCAACAGAATTGTTCCTGGCTAAACCCAATACATCAACAATGGGTTCCCTATCAAGGTTGAAGCAAGTTTTAGCTGGGTCGGGGGTGGCAGGGGAACCAGTTCTAGCATCTTTGTCCGACAACGGGACAACAAAGGAAGTAGTATTATTAGCACCAAAGTCCTCAAACTCAAGAGAGTCTTCAGAGTATGACACAAGGTTTTTTCCTGGAAGATTCTTTCCAACATTTTTGGCTTTAATGGTGGGACTTCCTAGCTTAGGCATAGAGTAGGCTTTCACAGAATTAAGGCTTTTCTTTCCAATTTGGATAGAGGAAGGACTAAGGACCATCCTAACTGGGCTCAAATTAGGAAAATTCCCCAAGCAGTTGAGTTTAGTATCATCCTCCTCAGAGTCAGGAGGGGCAACCAAATTAGCAGGGGTAGACATTTTTTGGAAATGTTGAACAATTAACCTAATTAAACCAGTATGCAGGATAGGAAATCTATTTGGGTTTTTCTTGTGATCAACAAGACTTTTTCTCAAAGAACAAAGATGAAAGTAGGGAAACAAAACCCTAACCTTGTAGCGGAAATGGTTGAGCAGGTCAAAGTGGTAACCGTAGACCCTGGTGAAGCAACCATCCATAGTAATGTTCTCCATGATGACACATAGAACTTTCCTCTCGATAGATTTTATAGTGTCGACTTCGAAGTAGCTATTAGAATTTTTCACCAGTTTCATTCTTTCCTTCTCTTTCTTCAGGAATCTGATGACAACTTCATCGAAGAAAACCCTATCCCTAAAGAATTTGTGTCCATTAGTAGATAATCCAGTCACTTCAGCTATAAGGCTTTCATCAAGCTCCACTTCCCTACCAAAAAGGGTAAGTTCCCCGCTGTTCCAATTCTTCTCAAAAAGCTCAGTGGCCTCCTGATTCGATCCATGGAGTTTTTCTAGAAAAGGGATTAAAACCCCACTTTTTACTTTATTCTATGCTTTAGGATTTCTAGTATGAGTCTCAAAGTTGTTCGGCTCCACTCTTTTCCTATCTCTATCCATTTTGGCAAGCACAGTGGGGCAGGCCACGATGAAATCTTTACTTGAAATGGTCCTACAAAATCTAAGAACCCACAAAGTATGCCAGGAAAACTTACAGTATAAGGAACTAAGCTCGGTCTCATACAATCTGATGATTGTGATGTAATTACCCCATCGTACCATCATTAATGAGAAAAAAATGCTTCTTTCCCATGTGATGCATCATAGTTCAATAAGGCACATTTGTATAATGTTTAAAATATTCAAAAATATTATAAACATAAGCATTTGAAACTTTAGAAAAAATAAAAATTTTAATTACGCCCATAGGCCAAATGGAGAAAATTCACTACACACGAATGGAAAAACTTGGAGTCAATATTTTTTGCATGAGATCATGATCAATTATTTAAAACATGGGTTTTAAATCAAAATTTCCCCAACCATCAAAAATCAAGTACGTCCTTTGTAAACTTGCCCTTGGAACTTGTTCACTACAACTGAAATGCATTAAAATAATGCATCATATGACATTTATTTTTGATCAAAATGGAGTTGGAGATATTTTCGACCAAAATGAGAAATGGGTTGTCTCTAGAATTTGAAAATTTGAAACTTTTCAGATCACCAATTTTGGCCTTGTCACAGTCATCAACACATTAATTAACCCAACAAAACTCATCAAGGAGCTGAGAAACTGAATAGGCATGTAGAAATTTGAACCAAATATTTTGTGCAAGAAGTGGCTTGGAAAAATTTATCTTGAGGTGCAAGATATTAACATCCAAAGTGGCTTACTCAAACTTTTTTGCAACTGCACCTATCAAAAACCAACTTGAGCACACCAAGTCACCTCCTTGAAAAATTATCAAATCACCTCTTGGGAAGCTACCACTACAAAAAATAGATCATTTAGGTCCATTGAGTATGTTGGAAGAAGGATTTCTATCAATCCAAATTATTCACAAGATATTAATGGTTAAAGTTGACCTCCTTGAAACATTCTAGAAATGTAGATGTAAAAATAGAACAAACTACATTTGCTTTTGACCTGGTAAAAATATCAAATCTGATCCTGAAACTCTGAAACCAACTAGAGAGCATATGAATATGAGGGGTATGTAGATCACTAATCCATTTTCCATGATGATACTCTAGTTGTGAAATGTTGGTCTTAATAGGAGGCTACTTCGCAGGCCTGAGAATTTATAAACAACAAAACAATCTTAGAACCCTCTAGATTTTCTCTTCAAAACCCTATCAAAACTCATCACAGGAAGCTAAAATCAAGCATACATGTTCACATATGACAAATTAATACACTCACCAAGGGATTTTGCATGAAATTAAATGAGATCTTAATTATGACCCTCCAAAGCAGGTCACTAGGGCATATTTTTAAGGACATTTCTGAGTGTGCAAATCAATTTTTCACATCATGGGCACTTGAAATTTTGCAAATTTGAAGGTGCCATCAATGGCTCTTTCTAGGGACATTTGTTCCTCAGTGAATAGAGTGTGATTTTAGAATCTTATGGGAGAGCAGATCGAGAGCCAGAACCATTGGGCCACAAAGTCTTTTAATTTCAATTTTTCAAACCTAATTTGTTGAACCTGGGCCACCAAATGGAAAGAAGAACCCATGTTTTCCTCTATCAAACACCAGCCTATTGAAGGTACTGATTTCCCTCAACCCACATTTACTTCTACCATACCACTACAACAATTATAACCCTCTTCTTACAAGCATAAATATGTGATTACCACTAAGATCTTCTTGATTACGAATGTTGCCACTAACATCTCTCACAACTTTTCAGAGCATACCATTGCTATGTAATCTTTGTCATTCTACATTGTATAGCCAAGTATAAATTGAAACTTTTCATCATCACATGATACATATGTATTATATTAATAACATGAAACATATTTATACTGAAAATAACATTCCTTGCTCTTCATCTTATTGTCATGTTCCATCAAAATAGCTCCCAACTAAATTGGAAACTGGAAGTATTCATAGTCTTCCAAGCAGCTGGCATCATGATACTCAACTTTATCTGTAGCACCTATATCAAATGTAAAAAATTCATAGGAAATTCCCTTGAGGAGGCCATCAATGTTTTGCTTTGTTTTCTCAAGGACACATTCTAATCCCATGTCAGAATCATCATTAAAGGTCTCAACAAAGAGTGGATTATCTCTACACCAATAAGGATAAACATTTCTATTAATTGGTGAAGATGGAGACTCATCAAATAAGGGGTTTTGTCATAGATTCATTACTATAATAAAAGCTTTTGTATCCTTAAGCATGAAGGTCTAAATATTTCATATGATCATTGTATTCAAAATCATTATAATCACTAGACTTGAGTAGACATATAGACTTTAAACTTCATTCACATCATCAATAGTTGACATCTTTGACTCACATTCTAAAAACTCTTCATAGAAAGAAAGTTGTTCTCTCTTAAGCAAAGATGCATTCGAGCAATCATTATCAACATATTCCTTATTTGAAGCAAAGGATTCTGTTGCATCTCAAAAATGTAGGTTACAAATCCTAAGAGGATGCTAGGCTCTATGATCAAACTCGTAACATTTTTGAACCAACGAATCGAGTTAACAAGAATGGTTGATGACTCCCTACACTTCAGGCTCTACTAAACCTAGGTGGGTAGACCTTGAATACTATAGTAAATTAAATGTTATATGACTTAATTGAGTTTATGAACTTATTTTCAGTGGCACAAAGTGTGAAATAGTTCGGGGCTTGTTACCTTCTATACTCCTAAAATGATAACCAAAAATTTGTAATATGAAATTGGATAAGTAATATGTGAATGAGGTGGATCAGTGCTCTATTGGGTGGACAGAGTCAATGAAGTTCTTTATCAAGTGGTTGGTATTGGTTATAATTCTAATTGTTTGAAACTTTAACTAGTTTATAGGGTGCTGGCAAGAAGTTGAGTCCACTTTTTGGCCAAAAAGTGGAAGTTTTTTCCCTGATTTTCATAATTTGACACATTTGACCTTAAAATTTGAAGCACTTAGAGATGGAATATTCAAAAAATTCACTAATCATAAAATGTATTACTTGGAGTCCTTTTTCTAAATATGTAATTTATTTCAATACCTAGATGGTACAAATTGAGTTTCAATAGGCATTTCTAAAACCCACTGTTTTAAAGTCACTTTTTTTACTATACCATGCACATGTATGACATCCATATTTTGACCTAAATTATTGTATTTTTCTAAATCCTTTTGGGAAAAGATTTGTGACACATTGAAGCACATTTTTGATATTTTTTGTATTTTTTTATTGAGTATTTAAAAAAAAAAATTATTAGCCATATTTGTCATTTTGAAAAATCGTAATGTACGACACACATAAGATGACCTAAACTTATCTTCTTCTTTTTTTCAAATTGAAAAGACTTTTCTAAAGTACATTATCATACAATCCATTCAACAAAATGTTATGTTAATCAAAAGTTATTAAAATAGTAAAAAACACTGATATTTAAAGTTTATGGACCAATTTCTTCATAAATTAATTGAAAAATAGAAAAAATAGCCCAAGTGTAAGAAAAGTTACATATTTGGAATCTGCACTGCCTCATCTAAAATGGGTTTTAATTTCATCAAAATATTTTGCAAAAAAAGTCGTCAGCCATATGTCCAAACTCAGTATTTTTCTTTGACAATGTTAGGACCTTCAACTTGCAGGTCAAACTAGGTTGAAGGCCTAGGTTTAGATTCCTAATGCTTTTTTAAAACCAAAATACAAGCCAAAAACCCAACCACAAAGCAAATCCAATTCCATCTTTTTTAGAAATGGGTTCTCGTTTCTTAATATCAAATGAAGTGACCATTGACAGGGAAATGGGATCTCACTTTATAAATGGGATCTCATTCCTTTTTTAATGGTTCCCACATTTAATAATGGGGAACAGGACCCTGATTATAAAATGGGATCCCGTTTTTAATAAATGGGATCTCTTTCTATAAACGAGATCCCATTTGTTTTTAACCATTTTATTTAAATTTACTGTGAAGTCTGCAACTTCACATGTACGGCTGAGAGCAGTAAAATTGGGCTATTTTTCATCAACTATTATCTTTATAAGTGGTGAACTTGCATTTTTTATTACTTTTTTCAAAGGAGGCATCATGTAGGGTATGTGCAGGATCATCATGGAAAAAGCAGGCCCTGAAGTGGCAAAAAATTTAGAAAAATCAGGCTTAAGCAACTTTACGTAAAAAATTGAATAAGTTATCTATATTATTTCCAAAATATGTAAGAACATAATCTGTAGAAAATTGAATGTAGTTTCTAAACTAGTAGGTTTATTTAAAAAAATAAAAATCTATTTGGTGAAAATTTGAAATTTCAATGTAGTAGTACTTAAATTGTAGGGAAAAAATAAGTAGGTGTCTGTCTGACCACCCTAACCACAATAAAATTGTTATATTTTTTTATACTATTTTAGATATAAGTAGAGGACTCATGTCTCGATGTGATGCATATTTTTTTGTAATTTTTTTCCAAGTAAATAATTAATTAAGAATTTTTTATTACAACTTTTAAAAAATATAAAAACTCGTATGTCTGACCACCTTAACTTGGTCAAAAATTCATGAAATTCAATTTTTCTTTTCTTAAGCCTATAGTATACAAAGCATAGAGTGTGACACATGTTTTAGAATAAAAAAATGTAATACCATTTGAGAGCTATAGATGTTTTTCAATCAGCCTATCAATCAGGACTTGAGTCTTAATTCAAATAGAAAATGAATACTAATTATTTACTAAATTCAAAGTAAAGCATAATTTATATTGATGGAAAGATGAGAATCTCCTTTAAAAACCTTTTTTGTTTCATCAATTTTGGGTAAAAAAAATGTCATCAGCCACATACCCTACACATACCCATCATATCGCCACTTTTTGGCCCATCATGATCCTGCACATACCCTGTAAACTATTTTTGAAGTGGAATTGTGTTAGTTTTGTACTTTTTTGGATGAACAAAAGGTCTTCAACTTGTAATATGGATTGAATTTTTCAAAGGAGGCATGAAAAAAAAAAATTTAAAGTGGAATTGTGCTAGTTTTGTACATGTTTTGAGGAACACAAGAGGAAGAATTTTGTCCTTATAGGTCTTCAACTTCCGATTTGGATTGAATTTTTTGAAGAAATTAACTATTGATATTGATTTGTGCTTGATAATTTTATAATCATGGGTTCAAAAGCTCATAATAAGAGGAGGAAGACATTGACTCCTCAAGAAGTTGAAGCAAACAGAGAAAAGGAGAAACAAAGAAAAAGATAAAGAATAATGAAAATGAAATCAATGAATGATGGTGGAGCATCTAATTCCACAACTATTGAAGATGAAAACATTGAGGGGACCATGGTTGTAGATGAAGCTAATTTGCAAGAAGTCAATTTGGAGAAGAATATGATTATACAAGAAAGTTCTACTATGTCTTCAAATCCCTCTTTCAATGGTATGGATAATGTTTCAATATGCACAAATCCAAGTACATCTTCAAATCAACATGTTAGTGAAATGGTAAATTTGTATGTAAAATTTTTACAAGATGCCGGACTTAACGATGTTGACATTGATAATATTCAGAGAGGTGAAACTTTTATAGAATTTGTTGAAAATGAAAATGAGAATAATCCTTTTGTTGAAAATGAAAACAAAAACTATTTTGTTGATGAAAATGAAAATGAAAACCGCTTTGTTGACGAAAATGAAGGTGAAAATATAAATCATTTTGAAGTTGAAAATTAACATGAAAATGAAGATGAAGATGAAAATATAGAATGTGATGTTGAATTTAATGAAAATACTTTTTTTAAAAATTGAAAGTGGTGTTTTCGATAATCTTCCTAGTGAAATTTCTTGGAGGAAAATAGGAACACATGTGAATAGAATATACAAAAAATTCTTTTATCGTAAAAAAATTGCATTTCAATGTCAACTAATGATGCAAAAAATGAGGAAAATAATCAAAAGGTTAGGCTTTTTATTAAACCAAAAAGAAAAGATCAATCATTAAAACATGCTATGCCTACTGTTGCTAGTGCCATTCAATCTATTGGGAAAAATAGTTGATCTATAGATAAAAATGCAACAAGAAGAGCTATAACAACTGCTATAGTTAATAAAGCAACTTTGAATAAAAAAATGGTAAGGAATATTAGTGAAGTTTTAAAAATAGATCCTAAAACATTGCTAAGAGTGGAAAAAAGAAAAGAAAGTATAGAAAATGATCCTATCAAACAATGTTGGAGTTTCAATGGTCAACTCCCAAGGTCTGATATGAAATTGAATGTTGAAATCAAATGTTTGATCAAAAAATATTGGCATAATAATACTAGGGTTTCATCTAATGCTAGAGATGTTTTAAAATTAAGGGTGGGGTCTAAACTTTGTGATCCTCACCCAAAACACCTATTAGATACAACACAAACTAAATTTTATAGAAAATTTTGTGGTGATTTAGTGTTACCTAGTAATATTAAAATAAGTCAAAGGTCTTTTGAAAAATGTAAACCGATTGAGGATGATAGAAAATTTTTGAGGGAGTATCATTTTTATTTGAATGACAACCAATTATACTCGTCAGAGTTTGTTCAATATTGTTTTAGTATATTTTATAGAAATTAAAGAGAAAGAGGAATCTAGATGAAAGAAAACCTCATATGGTTAGATAATTGTATGGGGAAGTTCACGAATTATTGAATGTTCTATTGGTTAAGTAGGGTTCACAAGGAACCTAATGTCCAACATATATGGAGTTTTCTTGAAGTTGGGCATGGTAAAGGAGAACATGATGGAGTCGGTGCATGTGTCAAAAGAATTCTTGCTAGAGAACAATTAAAATTTGAGGATGTATAAAATTTAAAGATGCACGTGGGATTATGGATTGGTGTAATACAAGATTATTGGCACCTAGTTCAAGTGAGTACTCTATAGTTCATCGATTCTTTTGGATGGTTGAAGAAGAGAACATCATACCTAGAGTTGACTATGAGACAATCAGTGGATCTACTAAATGGAATTCATTTAGGAGTTTAACAGCAAGCACATGGATTTTCTGGACAAGGGAGCTTACATGTTTTTGCTAGTTTTGTATCTTAGGAGATTGAGAAGCATGTGAAAATATAGAATGGGTTGAATAGTGGGAGGAAAGATTGTTGACATCTGCACAAGAACATGGTCAATATGAAAGAACTATTGAAGAAAATGATCAAGTGTTTGCATCTAAAGACTATGACCGTGTTTTAGAGTTTGTACAAGAAGGTAATTTAATTCAATTTAGTTCATTTATTTTCACTTTATTAAGTTATTTTGTTATACTAAATTATTTATATGTATATGTGCAAGTTATTAAATCAAATTTTGTTTGCAAGAGATATGTATGTTGTTGTTGCACCTGAGGGGAATGAAGAGAAAAAAAATATTGGTTGGCTCATTGTGTGGATACTAAACATAAGTTAATAGCACCTCGAGAAGATGATGATGGCTATCATTATCCAACAGGTATGGTGATCCCCTTAAGACATCCCCTTAAGAAAATTTTGATAACACGTTTTTGATCCCATTAAGCAATTTTTTAGAACAAATCTTTGATCCCCTTCAGAAAATTTTGAGAACTTATTTGATGATGGTTTTCATGTTTTCCAATAGGATCGGTGGTGGTTTTTGGAACTTGGATATGAAAATACCTGGTAAGGAAGAATGGTCTACATGTATTCAAAGATTATGAAACGCATAAAAATATTCTACATTATTCACATTTGGTGGTGGCAACAAATATAAAACTAGATTGGTATCATGGAAGACCTACAAATAAAGTGTTATGGACAATTTCTATGGAAAAGCATGAGACAATCATAAATGCATTGCAAAAAAGAGAGGATGCAAATGGTACAATGGAATAAGTAAATATAGTTTTAGTTTTATATTGTCTTTTTATATAGATTAAATATATTTTTTGATATTGGTCAAGTGTGTTATTAGTTGAAATTGATTTAAATTATCCTTTTATAGATCCTTAATCCATAATCACAAAAAGAATCTAGTCCATGCAGATTCAACCTAGACAACATGGAATACTTGGTAAAAATAGGTAATTATTAGTTAAATTAGATTTAAATACATGTTTTGATTACATATTGATATTGCTTGTACATTAATAGTTAAAATTGATTTATTATCCTTTTTTGTATCCTTATGCCATCATTGCATTGATCTTATACTTTGAAACAAAAAGGAGATGATGGTTGGATTCAACCTACACACATGTGTGGAATACTTTTAAATGCAAGTACTTGAGTTGTGTACATATAGATAATTTTATATAGATTAAATTATCTATGTTTTGATGATTTCATTTATATTGCTTGTACCTTTTTGATATCAGGTGGTATGAAGACCTACTACATTTAGGGCATGATTTTGAGATGTTTGTGAGATGGCATATCCAAATTTTGTAAACATTATTTTGAGATGACATATATGTAAATACATACTTACAGAATTAAACATTTTGTACAAATTAGAAAGACATGTACATACACAATTATGTACTCTATGTACTTCTATGTATCAAAATTGATATTCTATATATTTTGTTTGTTAAATATGCATGTTTTCTTACTTTGAAACTTTATATTTGATTGTATAATCACTAAATATCATGCACAAATTATTGTTAAATCAATTATATCCTTAATAAAATGTATTATGACCCCTTAAGACATCCCCTTAAGATGCATCATATTAGCACATATCCTAAATATTATACTTAATTGTATCATTTGTTATGATGACTCACCTTTAAACTTATAATACTTGTTTCCATCACTTATTAATTATACTCTTCTTTTATCCCCTTAAGATGTTATATTAGGACCCCTTAAGACATCCCCTTGAGATGTGTCATATTAGGACATATCCTAAATATTATACTTAATTATATGATTTGTTATGATGAATCACCCTAAAACTTATAATACTTATTAATATCACTTAATATTTATACTCAATTATACTCTTCTTTGATCCCCTTAAGACATCGTATTATGACCCATTAAGACAACCTATAATTAGTGTTGGATGTTATTATTTGTTTTGATAGCTTAGAAATTAATATTCGATGTCATTATTTGTTTTGACAGCTTATAAATTAGTATTGGATTCCATTATTTGTTTTGATAGCTTATAAATTAGTATTGAATGTTATTATTTGTTTTGACAACTTATAAATTAGTATTGGATTCCATTATTTGTTTTGAAAACTTATAAATTAGTGTTGGGTGCTATTATTTATAGAGTTTATTAATGCTTTTGTTCTCTAATCTTGTATGGTATTGTTTATTTCTTAAAATTTTATCCTTTTTGGTATATAAATGGATTGATTTTGTTTGTAAATTATGATTTATTGACTAATTATTGATTGATGTGAATTGAATAAGTTCATTGACTAGCTATCGCTAATTATTGAATGTACATATCATGTATGATACCACTAAATTTGTAAAGTATAAATATTAAAATGTTATATTAATTTCAACTTTAATTTCATATTTATATTTAATTTCACATTAATGTCCTATATTAATGTCTTGACTATGAACATAAAATGCATAAATGTACATGTGTAAATTAAAATTTCAAACAATAATAAATTCCATAATTTATAACATATTAAGTGCATGAAACCAATATATTAAGCACATGAAATAAATTCCATCATAGTACAACCCATGAACTAAATTACAACTAAATACTTGAGCCATGAAATATAAAGTTCAACAGAGTACATGAGAAACCAAAAATTTATTCCATGAAATAAAAAAATATAACCCATAAAATCATGTTTCTAGGTCATGTATTATCTTTATAATCAAGATACCTCTTCATGCCATGCAGACTATGTGGATGACTTGAAACACTCTGTACAAGAGAAAGATGAAATCAGATGTAAGATAATGTAAAATGATTTAATGAAAATTTAATTTATAATTCATCATAAAATTAAATTACCATCATATCTGGGTCTCGATGCTTTGGTGCACCTGAAGCAACCTCTAAATTCTCTGTATCAATCCACATAGAAAAAAGAAAGAAAGTTGGAATTAGATGTAAGACTACAATTAAAAAATATTTAATTCAATTTAATTTATAATTTATCATATTTTAATTGTACCGTATTCTTAGGTTGTGCACCCTCTTCTCCAGGACCTGCTTGTACATGCTCAACTACAAGATGCATCTCATGCTATCAAAGAAAAATAATTTGCAACATGTATTAGCTCATATTATATATATTCAATTTGAAATTTAAAATTAAAGTTATATTCAAAATATATAATTTATTTAATTCACTTTAAATATAATAAAAAAAATAAATTACCATGATATCTAGAGCCTGCTTTGCATGTCCTCCTGGAGGTGTAACTATGTTTGGGTCAGGGCTGAAAGTTGCACTAACAAAATCCTACAAGATCAAATTTAAAGAATTTATACTTGAATTAGGTTAAAATATATATATTCAATTTTGCACATTTTGTGTAGAATTTTTTTCAAACAACTTGAAAATTAGAGGCCTCATGAGTAGCCACAACATCTAATATTTACCTGATACCCATTTTCATTATGGTATCAACCTAGACATACATGTAGACATTTAACACTTATAATATTTACAAGTGTACATGCACATTTCATATATAATGAATTCAAAATTCATAATTGTAACTATACTAATGTAGGTTAAGTAATTTACAATATTAATGTACCTGCCTCTAACCTACGACACCCGATAGTGGAGGAGTGCTTGACAGCCCCTCAGGTGGAATCAATGTGGAAGCTAATTAAATCGCCTAAACCAACATAAATATTTTAAACATATATGTTATTTAATTATAAATTTAAAACTCAAGTTACAAATCATTTCATATATAATTTAAAAAATTGAAATCAAAATACCCCATAAGTGTTGTTGAGTAGGACTAGTGTCGTTGGTGTCATTTGTACACCAAACATTTTGATTGTTAAAATGTATCGCAAAATTTTCTTTGATATATGAATTCATCAAAATTCTTATAAAATGAACATGTAGATGCATATTTATACCGATGTTGTAGTATCCTCAGGGTGATGGTCTGTTGTAAGAAATTCTACAAATGAACTGATGTGACTAGATGAACCACTAGAATCTACATGTCCCCCCAAACTAGATGTGGCCTGATCAGGTCCATAGCATACTTGATGGCATCTAGTACATACATGTGAGATGGTCCTCGACACTCCTAGAGTGGTACTTGGACTAGCTCCATAAAACACTCCTCCATCATCAACGTCTCTATGCTCCCTACCTGGTATCACAGAAGCATGTTGATCAAGGTCTCTTGCGAGTATACTAAGGGATCCTAATGTTGAGACCACAACTCAATGATGCATCGAGAATGGGAGGACCAAGAGTAGAAACAAGGGGTTGTGCATGCATGTGGCATTGGGGATCAAGCCTTGCCCCTAACCTATATTGTGGGATGCCACCACCAACACCCTAAAATGATTTAAAACCAAAATAATTGGGATTTTTCCCCATAAGAAACTCTACATACAATTTCCTTAAAAAATACAATGGTAGCTCCCAATTAGCATGTAGTGGACTATCAAAAATCATATACCATTGATCCTAAAAATGTGCACTCATCTGTAGATGTATGCACCACCTCATGGATATTCTATATTTATTGGGAGGAATGGGTTGTTGAGTAATAGGGTCAAGAAAGTAGGGGGCTAGGTGGGATTTTGTTATTTTAAGTTCTAAAATTTGTTTATAAGAGAGATCATTAGCATAAAATTGTCTCATTTGTTATTTGTCTTGTCAATGACTATCTAGATCAAAATCAATGGTCTTGATGGCATTCACAAAATTTTGCATTGCAAATGAAAAACATCTGATGTGTGGTGGAATCAATGCTTGACTCTGCATAGCATTGATTTGATTTTGTATGGATGCAACTTGATAATTTATGTGTGCTTGCAAGCTCGCCTCATCAGATGCAATAGATGTTGGAGGTGGCTAAGGTGGTGGATTGATGATATCATCAATGTTAAATCATCCATGATATGAGATATAAGTGTGCACATGCATTAAATTATACAAAATTAATGTACAAACTTAAAAAATTACAAGGAATAGTTAAATTTGAAATGCACATGCAAATTTGTTTAAATAGGATGTGCATATATATGCATACGCATACATTGATTGTACTTGAGCATGTGCATAAAAAATTCAAAATTTAACATGTACATACATGTAAAATAAAAAATACGATGCATAATTTGCATGCATACATCATTAAACTAAGCTATGTACATACATACAAATTTCAAAATTTAAGAACTATATATGCAATTTTAGTACATGTGTACATACTAAAAATAAACTTGAAATATTCACAAAAAGCTCATTTTATGTCTAACACACACACAAACACACACACACACACATATATATATATATTACAATTTTCCAACAGGAGAAATCATGATCTAGTAGATAGTCTTAAAATATATACTATTATAAATTCATCATTATAAGTTCATAAACTCCACCAACTTCATAAATTCATGTTACTAAAAATATCCATCTAGAACCAATATCATAAATTCACGTCACAAAAAATATCCATCCAACCAAATTTATCAATTCACCACTAAAAATATCCATCTAGAACCAAAATCATAAATTCATGTCACTAAAAATATCCATCCATACAAATTTATAAATTCATCACACAAAATATTTATCGAACCAAATTCATAAATTCATAACTATTTAAGATCATTGTCTTAATTTAGAAACTATTGTGGCTCTCTACTACATCTCTTAATTTCTTTGTATTTTCCTTTTCAAAAGAGGAAGTTCTCCTCTCCTCTAGCCATTGTCGATGCTCATCTAAGATCCTATCCATAGCCGTGACAACATCAACAATGGTTTGCATCCTAGATGCAAACATCCTCATAGGTGGTGTGGCACATTCTTCATTTTGAATAATGTTGATTTGATCTTGGATGGTTCTAACATTGGCATTGATTTGTGCTTGCAAATGAGCACCATCGATTTCAGGTGGTGGAGGTGGGGGGATATGAGGTGGAGTGGGTGGAGGTGGAGGTGAATGTGGTGGATATCAATGGCATGGAGGTGGATTGCAAATATTATTGAATCGATTCATGTGATCTCTAAGATATGAGTCAACCTACATTAGATTTGTAATTTAAAAATTTAAGATACATGTTTAGGAAATACCCTTAAACCATTCAATATAAATGGCCTAATTGAATAAAAATGATAAAATATGTAAGCCTTATTTATGTCTAAGGCATGTTACTTGAATGAAAATAAAATTAACTATTAATATAGGACAATTTATGAATGATATATGGTTTATTGTTTAGAGTTTAGGATTGAGTTTTACTGTAATAGGATGGCTTAAGGGGATCTATGTAGTAAGGTCCTAGTACAAAATGACATGGCTTTTAAGTGAATAAATTTTTTTGAAGATGCCCAAGGAAACCAAATTGCATTAAGGTCTGAGGCAACTTCACCAAATTTTATTCACTTGAGCCATGTAATTTTGTCCTAGGAACTTACTAGACATAGATCCCCTTAATCCATCCTATCACCCTAAACTGTAAATTGATCAACCTAGATAATGAAATCTCATTCATATTATAATCTTGTGTGATTTTATTATTGTTAAATTTGGTTTCCTTGGGAAATTTCACCAAATTTTGAGAACTTATTTGATCCCCTTAAGAAATTTCATATAAGGACACCTTAAGACATCCTAAATTATGGCTTAAGGGTATCTATGGAGTAAGGCCCTAGTACAAAATGACATGGCTTAAGTGAATAAAATTTGGTGAAGATGCCTAAGGCAATCAAATTTCATTAAGGTCCTAGGCAACTTCACCAAATTTTATTCACTTGAGTCATGTCAATTTGTCCTAGGACCTTACTAGACATAAATTCCCTTAACCCATCCTATCACCCTCAACCATAAATTGATCGGCCTAGATCATGATTTATCTCATTCATATTACAATCTTGCATGATCTTATTATTGTTAAATTTGGTTTCCTTGGGAAACTTCACCAAAATTTGAGGACTTCTTTGATCCCCTTAAGAAATTTCATATTATGACCCCTTAATAAATATATTTATGGTTTAGGTTGATAGGATGGCTTAAGAGGATCTATGTCTAGTGAGGTCCTAGGACAAAATGACATGGTTCAAGTGAATAAAATTTGGTGAAGTTCCCCAAGGTAACCAAATTTCATTAAGAGCCTAAGAAAAAATGATGGATTTAGGGTTTATGGTAATAGGATAGCTTAAGGGGATCTATGTAGTAATATCCTACAAAAAAATTACATGGCTTAAGGGAATAAAATTTGGTGGAGTTTCCTAAGGAAACAAAATTTCATTTTAAGGTCCTAGGAAAAAATGAATACTTTAGTGTTTAGGGTTTAGAATTTAGAGTTCATGGTTTAGGGTTTAAGGAGCTTAGGGTGAAGTTTTGGTGTCCATTGGAATATAATGGACTTGCAAGTTAGTGAAGAACATTTTCTTATGGAACAATTGATTGAGATAACTCTTGTTTCAACTAACCAACCTAGATCATGAAATTTCATTCATATTATAATCTTGCACGATCTTATTGTTGTTAAATTTGGCTACCTTGAGAAACTTAACAAAATTTTGAGAACTTCTTTGATCCCCTTAAGAAATTTCATATTAGGACCCCTTAAGGAATCAATTTACAATTTAGCATGATAGGATGGCTTAAGGGGATCTATGTCTAGTGAGGTCCTAGGACAAAATGACATGACTCAAGTGAATAAAATTTGGTGGTGTTTCCCAAGGCAACCAAATTTCATTAAGGGCCTAGGAAAAATTGATGGCTTTAGGGTTTAGGGTTTAGAGTTTAGAGTTTAAGGTTTAGGGTAATAGGATGGCTTAAGGGGATCTATGTATTAAGGTCCTACGATAAAATGACATGGCTCAAGGGAATAAAATTTGGTGGAGTTTCCTAAGGCAACCAAATTTGATTTTAAGGTCCTAGGAAAAAATGAATGATTTAGTGTTAGGGGTTTAGATATTAGAGTTCAGGGTTTAGGGTTTAGGTAACTTAGGGTGAAGTTTGGGTGGCCCTTGGAATAATGGACTTGCAAGTTAGTGCCTAGTTTATGAATATTTTTTTATTTTATGAATATATTGACTATTTCCATAATAGAAACACATAATTATGTATTATTAAGATTGAGTTTGATGTATATTTTAACTAGATATTTTTTTAATTGAATATAAGATTATTTTATTTAACATTTTTTTCATTAATACTTCCCACTTAAATTAATTTTGTGATATAAAATGTATAATATAAAATTAGTTAATGTTGAATCAAGTATTTTATTTTTGATTGTTTGAAATTGAATGAACCTAAAAGAAAGAAAAGAAAAATATTTAGATTCTTTTAGTGTCTAGGTAACTAGTGCAAATTGAGATTTTAAACTAAACTAGAAGCCTAATTAACAAGTAATTGACTAGAATGAGGGTTAAGATTGTCAAAAGACATCAGACAACACATGCAAACAAGAAATGGAAATAGAAAAAATGCATGACTAAGAGAGATCAAAACATAAAATAGAAATGAATGTTGAATATTATCTAATTAAGTGACAATTTGAAATGGATTGTACACTTGGATTTATGAATTTGCTAACTAAATTTGTAAACAAACATTGATTAAATTTATGAGTTGTAACTATTCTTTAACATATTGTTTTCTAATCTAATTATAATTTAACATTAAAACTAAAGTTGAACATATTGTTTTCTCCATACAATGCAAATGAAATTTAAAACACTTAAGCAATGCAAATAATTTTTCGTGAGCTCAAAATTAGGGTTTTCAAAATCAAAATTATTTGTTTGATTTCAATTTAGCTTTTTAGCAAATTTTTTTGTTTCAATACAATTTAGGGTTTTAATCTAAGCAATTAGGGTTTTTAATGCAATTTTTTTTTTCATTTCAAACTAGGGTTTTCAAATCCATTTTTTGTTTGATTTTAATTTAGGGTTTCAAAATGCTTGATTAGGGTTTCCAAATGCAATTTTTTTATTTCATTTCAATTTCTAGGTTTTGAAATGTTTTTTTTGTTTCGTTTCAATTAGGGTTTTCAAATGCAATTTCTTTTGTTTTGATTGAACAATTTAGGTTTCAAAAGATAAATTTTGTTTCAAAAATACAATTCAAGGGCCATTTTTTCCCTTCTATTCAATATCTTTATGTTTCATTGCATTTTTTAATCTATTTCTACAATTCCTCACTTCCACTATTACAAGAAATAAAATTCTTAAAACATCAAATAAATTAAAAAAAACATGCTAAAATCAATTCTTCTATTGACAATTTCAATAAAAAATGAAAAAAATGCTAAAGGGTGGAGGTGGAGGCATACCTGGAAGCTGGTTTTTGTAGTCACTATTGCTCACAAAATCAAGATCCCATGAGTGGCGAAAATGAAGTTTTGTTCATTTTAAAAGAAATAAATACCATTACAAAATAGGATCCCGATTATTACAAAATGTGATCCCAATTTTAATAAAACGGGATCCCATTTTGTGTTTGTTGGTTCGAAACCCTTTAGCAAATATTATCTCAATTTTTAAATAGTGGGATCCCATTTGTATTTACGCTCGGGATCCCAAAGCTAAATAGGATCCCGATTTTTAAAAATTGGGATCCCGTTTATAAAAATTGGTATCTCATTTTTGAAATGTCAATTTCATTTTTTTGGCTAAGGAAAAAACTTCCATGTTTCATGGACTCAACTTTGTCCACTTACCCTATACCTAGTATAAATGTGCAGGAATGTGATTGAAAAGCTCTTCTTATTTATCCAATTGACCTTATCAAGTTACTATGATTTATTAAAAGGGTATTTAATCCTTCCTTGAAGGATCCAATCAATAGAACCACACAATATCAACAAACATGCATTGAAAAATAAGTTTATCCTTAATTTGAATAATAGAATAACATCAAAATGGAGACAACATGACAATAATTTCAATCACCTAACTCTTCTTATTAATCCAATTGTTACCCCCAAGTTATTGTAATCTATCAAAAGGATTTTAATTATTTGACATAAACCAGTTGACTTGACTACACAACAACAAAAAATGTGTCTTGAAGGAATCAAAATATCAGCTTGGATACAAAACCCCAAATAACTAAGAGGTAGCAATATGGAGACAACTAGATAATTGCATCAAAATAACAAAAAATAGATACCAATATTGAACCACTCAGAATTAAAGATCTTCCATTGATTTTAGCCAAAGTTTATACATGCATCATGATCCATATAGTAAATTCTATATAATAAACATTTTGAAAGAACTTCTATATCTCCTATGTTCTCCCTATTCACTCTTTTATTTCTATCACTACATATCTAACTTATATACCAAAGTTTTGAAGAGGACACACCCCTTCATTAATGTCTTTTGAAGTTAACAACAATTAAACATAAAAATTTAAACTATAGTAAGCCATAAATGTACTTTTCTTATGTGATCAAAGTAATCCTATCTCAAATTCATATCAACATATTTAGAGGCATTTCTTGTTGCTATCTCCATGATCACCATTTTCTCCAAGTTCTCACATATCTTGACTAATGTTGGTTCATCACTTTTGGCTACTTCCAAGGCTTCATATAATATCAATCTGCATTCCCCTATCCATTTGTTTCAATTTTTCAACTCTCCATCATTCCTAAATAATGCAGGTACTCCTTCCTTTGTAACATCAACAAAACCCTTTGCGTCTTCCTTAATCTCCTCATAGTAACACTTGTGCTTTCTCATGATTTCCTTAGTAGTAGTGACAACTCCATTATTAGAAGTATCTCTCATTTTTATTTCCTAGATTCTTTCTTGAATTCTATTAGTCATCCTTTTATGCCCCTAGATTGTAGCATTACTCTTGGAGTGGGTTCCCAAAAACTTGTTCATCCAAATCATTAAGTTAGACTGTCTCTTCTAGAATGTTGTAGAAAATCATCGAATTTGGCTTTTCTCACTAGAGTTTGTTTATTTGATTTTTCACTCTCATCCTTGGATTGAGAACCTTCTCCTTGAGTTAGTAATTTGGTAGGTCCCTGCAATGTACCCTTTACCATATCCTTTAGGAAATCATTTTCTTTGAGGATTTTCTCATTATTCATTATGTACATATCTCTTTATTTAATCAATATCTAAATTTGTGCTTTATTTAATTTGGCAACATTTATCCCAATATCAGCAGTAGCCACAAGATCAACTTCTTGCACTTTCAATGCAATTACATGGCCAAAATCCTTTTCCATGTCAATGATTACAAACTTCTTGTGTGGAGGATACATGGCCCAAATCATTAGATAATTCTCATCTAGAATATACCTTGACGGTGTATACTTTTGTAACTCTTTATGGGCTTAGTTTGTGTGTAGTACCAATGTTATGCAAGAAAATTTTAAAAACCAGAGTTGAATTCAAATATAGACTAGGAAAAATAATTATACTGTATTCCTCTAACAACTTCCTCCCTTTTTTTGGAGTCATATCCTTCATCTCCTTCTCCACATTTGATTTCAAAGTTTTTAGTAATTGGGCTTCATTGCTCGAGGTAACATCTGAGACATAATCCCTTATTTCCTTCCCCTTTTACTTGTATAAGAATGACCCAAACTCAAGAGATTTTATAAACTCATCATCTAAAATAAAATAGTTGTAGGCTAATTTCCTAGCATTTGCATCAGATATTTCCTCAACCTCCTGTTCCCTATTTGGAGATTCATACTTCTCAATTCTTAATTTAGGAATATTTTCAGTTGGAACTTGAGGTTCTAGGTCACCAGAGAAATCTTTACTAGAGGATAAAATTTCTTCCTCCTCTATTATCTTCCTATTATATTCATCAATGGCCAATTCTGCTTCCTTCTCTTCCATATTTTTGATGATATCATCATGTGGATAGGGTATATGGACATATCCACTTAAGTTTCCTTTTCTTATAGAAAAATCAATGAATCCCTTAGGATCAAATCCTATTCTTGGTGCTTCTTTCTTCAAATTGAAATAAGATAACTTATTCAAAATTAAATTGTACCCTTCTGTAGACAATACAGTGAAGTCTAAGCCAAAACATAATGTGCTTAGCATGAATAATTTTTTCTCAAAAGAAAAAAGATTCATAAAACTTGAATAATCCAACTATCTACCAATTTCCAAATAAGAAATTCTATTTGGCACTATTATTGGGAGAAGAAAAGGTGTATCCTCAAAGCCATACACCCTAATCATGGTAGCATCAATTTAACAGTACCAGTCACATGAATTGTGATTAATAGTTGTTGATCCACCAAAATATTTAGGCCTTAGAAACCTCTTAATTTCATCAATCAGAGAATAATCACAAGGGTAATTTAAAAATCTATACAATATCTTAAGAAAATATTCTTCAAAATGAATATAACTGGAACTCACAAATCTATTGTGCCAAATTGCAATCCACAATTGCACAAGTAGAGGTTGATCTTCCTTTTTAGATTGAGAAATTTTTAGTTCTTATAGCCAACTCCCAATCTCTTGGCCATTATTCTGTATTATATGCATCAAGAGGGAGTTTTTCTTGAAGTACAGTGTGGGAGATCCATTTTTAACTTCCATTAACCATGAGTCAATTACTTTGAAAATATGGGAGGCATAATCAAATGGCCTTGCATTCTGGCACTGGATGTCTATTGCAATCACCATTTGACTTATTGTCATGAATTCAGAAGCTTCTATCCCTAACACTTGACACACTGATAAATATGTATATTTTAAACAAGGTTCAAATAAATCCACATGGAAAGGAGGCCCATCATTGTCTTTGATTGGAACAATATTTCCATCCATTTTAGGTCTATGCAATGGCAATCTCCAGCCTCTATATGTTGTGTCCATTCTCCAGTATTCTCTCTCCAAATTCTCATATACTATAGATACATCACATGTGTCACCTAGGTTAAAAATTCTGTAGGTTGTAGACTTGGAAACATGTATGAAAGGTTTACCTTGCAAATTGCAAACAACTTTGAGGTCTGGATTGTAGTGTTTGGCTAGAAGTTTTACAAGTTCTACATTCAAAAATACATTTGGGACAACCAATTTTCCTAGATTAAAGTTCCAGGGATTGTACATTGGCTTAAATATATCTCTATGATGATAGTGAAACATGAATAGATCATATCCCTTAAAAGGGGTCCACACATCCCCTATGTGTTTGTCCTCAAATCTTCTTTCTTTTTTTTAGGTTCCTCCCCTATTTCAATTTTCTATTTTTTTGGTATAGATTGATTTCCCTCACTTTACTGCTTCCTAACCTTTATTTTCCCAGAACTTGAACCCTCCATTTTCAAGTTGATAGAATTGAATTATAATTGTAAGGAGGTTTGCAAACTTGATAATTCTTGGCTCCACCAAATTTTTAGACTTCTATCCACTTTCCGATCTTCTCATTGCCAATTTTGAAAATCTCTTTTTGTTTACTATTATTTCAATCATGGAATATTTATGCATATCACATTTGTGCAACCATTCATTTCTTCCTCTAGACATGAATGTAATAGGTTTTTTGAATTTCACAACAACAAGATGAAATGATTATATTGATGAGACTCATTCAATTTTTGGTCAATCCATACATTTGACTTATTGCCACCTTTGGTTTCTATGTTCTCAATCGTTCACCAAGACATAGCTAAATGTATTTTAGATACATAGTACCCTTTTGATTTATCATTCATAGTTGGAAAGACCAAATAATTCTTCTACTGATGTAGAATAACTAGATCCATCTTTCATTTTTACTCATACCACTTCAATGAGAAAGTTATGAAGTTTACCTGATATCAAAGTATTTTGGGTCATTAGAAGTCCCTTAAATCATCACCCAGTGTCACTCTAACAAATTTTTATTTGTTCTTATCACCATCGGCATGAGAAAAATCATCACTAAGAGAATAAAAAGTTGTCTTGATGTCTTTAGTCTCCTCGATGTGTTTCTTTCATCGCTATTCTCCTTTTGATGAGTCAGAAAGAATATCCCCGAAACTTCCTTCATTGGTGTAACATGTGAGGTCAGTAAGATCAAAATAATTTACTCTGATTATCCCAACAATTGTTCTTTTACCATATCGGTAAGAGAAAATGTTATTCTTTCTTATGAGATTTCATCGGTATGAGATGTATGCTCTGAATGACTTGAGGATTTTGTTCCAATGGTCATGTTCTTACCAATAGGCCTTCATCAGTAAGATAGTAAGCATTATCCTCCAAAAAATGTAACCTCCACAGTTAATGATCGCTATGACCTGGTTCACCTTTAACCAATATGCAGGGATTATTCAAATGGAAAGGTTGTGGTTTGTTGATCAGAAAGACACGTACTTGATCTTGCAAATTTTGGAATGTTGTTTTAAATCTCTTAATTAGTGATGACTAGAGAGATACATAAGTGTGAAAGGTCCAATTTATGGGATCATTGGTGAACATGAATTGCAAAATTAATCTGGTCACAAAAATCTTAAAAAATTGTTTCGGTCATTAAATTATGATGTGGTAAATTTCAATGGTATGTGAGAAATGGATGAGTGAATTCCATTAATAGTGCGAGATTTTAAAGTGCTAATAGTGGATCCATATGGGAATGTATACCGCCTATGGGTATAGCAAGAATCCATGTCTCAGGGGAAGTAGACCATGTGTCCTTGGATACAAGATGGAAATAGAGGGAAATTTAGAAATATTGGGAAATGGTGGTGATATGAAATCCTATACTACCGTGAATGAAAAAAGATTTATTTTCAGAAGGTTATTCAAGAATTTTCCACATGCTAGAAATCCTTGACCTTCACCTATACTACTATGCATGGAAGATTTAAGAAAAGAAGTGCTTCAAGAACTATCCATGCACTGGAAATTCCTATTCTTCTCCTACCATGTTCTAGGGATAGTATGAATCTTCTACTGCCTTGCCAGGAATGACAAATGGTCCTAAGCATAGGGCCTCAAATTTTCCATGCTTTCCTTTATCCTAACTCCTAGCATTCCACATGAGGACCATGTCATTTATCTCAATTTTTTTTCTTTTTCCATTTCATCTACAGTTGCTTCTTCATATTATGTTGTTGGGCTTGATTTCTAATCTTATCAAGTTCCTTCAACTCTTCCATCTTCTCTTTCGTGGGTTTAGGAATTTCCAAGTCTTCTTGTAAGATGAATTTACACACTGGTAATAAATTATGCAAAGGAAGCCTAGCTTGAGTCCCATACACAAGTTTGAAAGGTGATTTTCCAATGGCTTTCTTCACACTAATTCTATCTGCCCATAAGGCTAGTCTCAACATGGAATCCCATGCCTTTTTTTAATTTTCCAATATTCTTTTTATGATTTTCAGGATGCTCTTATTACCTGATTTAGCTTGTGCATTCACCTGTGGATGATATGGTGAAGAGTATGAGATCACTATACCATACAATTGACAAAATCCTTTGAATTCATCTGATCTAAAGCACATCCCATTATTTGTTACAATTCTAGAAGGCACTTTGAATATGGTGATAATGTTCTCCAATAGAAATTTTTTCACCACCTTCCTAGTTGCTTGTTTAGTAAGCACAACTTCCACCCATTTTTTAAATTAATTTGTGGCTACTAATATCCATCTATGTCGTCCACTGGATTTCTCTACAATCTCTCTTATGAAATCAATTCCCCATTAGTGGAATGGTGCTTCAACCTATATAGGTCTCAAAGGTAATGCCCCTTGGTGCCTAAGCTTGCTAGAAAACTTTTGGCATGCTTCACATCTTCTGGTGTAAACATAAGCATCATTGAAAACTCTAGGCCAATAGTACCCTGCCCTTAAAACCTTATGTGTAGTTTTTTTTGTTGAAAAATTCCCTCCACACAATCCTTCATGAATTTCTTTGAGGACATGTCTAGCTTGATCTTCATCCAAGCACAATAATAATAAACCATCCCTATTCTTCCAATAAAGATCCCCTTTCCTGAATACATATTTTGAGTCATGCAATTTAAGTGTCCTCTTTTTGTTATCACTAAATCCTTTGGGTATTTCATGTGCTTGAGATAATACACAATATCAATGTACCATGTTGTGTGTTCAATGCTAGAAACCATATTATTTTAATCACTTAGGTTGCATACTTGAGCAGCCTCAATATTTGTTTCAGCCATTAGTTTGGCTAGTCCTTGTCCTCTCACAATTTTGGTGATTTGGAATTCAATATAAAATTCTTGAATTCTATTTATCTATCTACATCTATGATTTGGAACTTTTGATTGCACAAAGACATCTTTTATTGCATCATTAGGTACATATGCTATCACTTTTGCTCCTACAAAATATGGTCTAAATGCTTTGACAACCTTCACCAATGCATACACCTATTTCTCTAAAATGTCAAATTTCAACTCTACATTCTGGGGGGATTTACTAAAGAAAGAAATAGGTTGTTCATGCCCTTCACCATTATTCTATAACATTTGTTGCAATTGTGTGAAAGGATGCAAATGAGAAGATTTGAAAGGGCTTACTAAAGTCAGGGGAATTCAATGTTGGACCTTTTTTATTGCTCTTTTGATAGATATGAATTCATCTAGTGCTTCAGCTATCCAATCAATCTTTGCACCTTTCTTCAAAACTCTTGATATTAGCTTCACTATTTCAGCAAAGTTTGATATGAACCTTCTCACAAAGTTGTTTTTCCCAAAGAAGGATTGGATAGCTTTAATTGTCTTAGGAATACAAAAATTTTCTATGGCTTCCACCCTTTCTAGATTAATATTTATACCTTCTTTAGATACTATATTCCTTATTAACTTCCCTTTTGTTATTGCAAAATGACATTTTTTAGGATTTAAAGAAATGCCATATTCAATTGCTTTGATGGAAATATTTTCTGAATGCTCAACATGGTCTTCTTCCTTTTTTGAATATGAAGTTAAGTCATCTTGGTACATCACCATTATTACATTGATCAAATAAGCAAATGCAACATCCATAGCCCTTTGGAAAGTTACACTAGCATTTGTGAGTCTGAATGGCATCCTAACATACACATATGTTCCCTATGGCATGGTGAAAGTTGTTTTGTACTACTTTGACTCCTTAACTTTCACCTAGTTATAACCTGGGAATCCATCCATCATAATAGGAGCTCACATCTAGTGACCCTCTGTAACATTACCTCCATGTTTGGGAGTGGGTAATTATCCTTAATAGAGGGTCCACATTCAATTTTCTAAAGTTTACATAAAGTCTTATATCTCCATTTTTCTTTCTTGAAAGTACTAAAATAGAAACCTAGGATAAATGTTTGATAGGCTTGATGATACCCCCCTCCCTAAGCTTCATAAATTCTTCATGCATTTTAGGTTCTAAGGTAGGATTTATGGGCCTTTGTTTTTTTCTAAAAGGTTTAGCATTCAATTTCAATAGGATCTCATGTTGGAATAGATCCTCTCTATATTCTTTGAGATAATCATAGGACCATGCATAAAAATGTGTATATTTCCTCAATAGTTTAATCAACATCCTCTTGATTGTTGGGCTTATCTTTTTCCTAATGTATACTATTTTAGGGGCAAGTTTAATCCCAAGGTTGATTTCTTCAACATCCTCCCATTTTATTGGTGTCTGTTTCATGAGGGCTCCATCATTTCCATCAAATACTCTCTCCAATGCTACTAGTCCCTTAGGAATCTTATTAGTCTTAAGATGAACCACTTCTTTTCAAAAAACAGTTTGTTTCCCATCTACCTCTTCTACAAATGCATTAAAATCAATCTCTTGTGCTTCATACTGGTCAATGCCATGTAAAAAATTGATCAAATCAGTATCATCATTAAAAACTTGCTAGCTGCAAATATTATTAGGGATGGTAGGTCTTGTTTTGAATTCAACTTATGAAATTCCTACCAAAGTGACATCATCTCTTTTCAAAGCTACATTTTCCAAAAATTCTTCCATTATATTTTTGGACCTATCAATCCATTCAATAGAGAAAGCATCAAATATCTCAATGGTATCACATACAACATTTGTATACTATTTTAGCTTTTTTTTCTTTGTGGTGTATTTTGATCTTACTTGTGAAATGATCAAATCAAAATCTCCAAAAGCAATCAATAATTTGATTTTGTGCTTGACAGCCATGTTTTATCCAATTAGAAAGGCCTCATACTCATCTATGTTATTTGTACATTCAAATGTTAACAAGAATGAATATTTGGATGTATTACCTTTAGGTGAAATGAATACCACTCCTGCTCCATTACTTTCTCTACTACATGCACCATCAAAGTACATTCTCCACACACAATGCTCATTTTTGGAGACATCATTATCAATTGCATCAATATTCAGCAATTTAGATTATGAAGGTTCAATTCTGAAACTTCCCAAATCCACATCACAAAATCAATTCATCTGATTTTGGTCAACATACTCCAAAATATAATTCACTATTGGTTATTTGTATAATTTGACTTCTTCACCATTTATTGGTATTGTGGCATAGATAAAATCAAATTGCACATTCCCTCCTACTAAAGTAGTCCATTTCCTTAATAAAAGCATTCCAACGTGAGGGGTTGTATCTATTACAATGATGTTGATTATATATGTTGCTTGTGGGTAAGCATCCAAATTCACCTCTATGTCTTTCTTGATTCCTACAACTGGGACAAGCCTACTATCCATTGCATAGCATTTAACACCCCTAGTGTTCACCCACATGCCAAGTTGTTTCATGACTCCTACTGGCATGATATTAATAGCATCACTTGAATCAATCATACAATTCCTCACTAACTTGTTGTTTATGAGAAAAGTAGAGAAAAATAGATTTACCTATGGAGGATTCATTAGTGTATCACCCAGACAAACCTCAAGGACTTTTTCCTCTTTTTTATTGTTATTACTAGTTTTAGTAATTTCTTTGTCTTCCATGCTTGTGTTTTTATTGGTTCCATTAGATATTAGTTAAATGGAACTATCTTTATATTCTTTTATTTTCATCATTTCTAGGAGTGGCACAAACATCTTTACCTGAGATAATGCTTGTGCAAGATCAAATGAAGAAGCATTTTCTACTTTGACAACTTTCTTTTTTTCCAATGCTTCTACTTTGCATTCTTCCTTTTCCCTTTTGTTTCTCATCTTGCTTTTGTTTATTTTTGTATAATTCTTAATCTCCTTCCTTAGGAATATTCTTTTGCTCCTTCTTGTTAGATTCCTTTATCTCTGCCTTCTTGGGTTTTTCTTGCGTTGCCTCCTCATCTTTCACAAACAATCCCCTTGGAATGCCATCACTTGCATTTTTCATCATGTTTCTTAGCCTATAATTGATTTTTGCTTGATCTACTACAACAATGGTTAATTTCTTGATTTCGTACTATGTGGGATTCCTTAATTTATATTTACTTGAATTAGGTGGTGTATAAGGAGGTTGTGACTCATCATTTCTTCAATTCTGTTGATCAAAGAATATTTTTTGTTCAACCATGTGAATATTGTATCTTTGATTATTTACATCATACTCATAACCCTCATCTCCTAAGGATGTGGTACAATCAATATAAGAGGAGAAGTTTCCATATGACAATGACGAAGAAGATGCTACAATATATCTAACCTCACATACCCTACATCCAATGATCTTGAGACTGGGGCAAATTATAGATTTGACACCATGGGTTGTTATTCACCATGTAGGATTCTTTCTTCTTTAAGGGATCAGGGGTTTCCTTATACTTAGGCCTATCAATTATGGGTTTTCCATCCTTCCAATTTGTGTTGTATGGCATATCATGCAACCTTGGCCTTTCATTTTTGTATGAATTCTCCTACTTATTCTAGTAACTTTTAAGTTTTGGGGAATTTTGAGGTTATCCCTTTTTCCGATCATCCCTGTAGCTTTTCTATTGTTTTCAATTGTCAATGTCATCTTTTGTGTGTCAGCTAAACTTCTAGGACATTTGTTTCTATTTTCATACCCTTTTTTGGATCAAATGCTTTCAAATAAATACTCAAAGCTGTAGGATCAGTGAGGTTGGATCCTTATGGTATTTTGTTATATAATTTAGAGAACTTATGATTGAAGTCATAAAATAATTCATTTTGATACTTTTGAATACTTAGTAGTTCATGAAGGGAAAATTTGGGGCTACACTAGTTCCCATATTGCTTGAGGAACTGATTGTGAAAATCGTCTATAGAATCAATTGAAGCACCAGGTAAACTATTGAACCAATCTCTTGCTTCTTCAATTAGTGACATCATGAATAACCTTATGATTACATCCTCGTACTCCATAGCAATATCTTGTATGAAAGTATTAAAGTTCCTAATATTCTCTTTAGTTGATGTCACATTATTTCCTGTGAATTTGGGAACCATGTTTCTCCAATTATTGTCCATTGGATATGGACATAACTAATTTTCTATCAAATCAAATTGCCTACATGTGCTTATGGGGTTTTGTGGATGGTAAAAACCTTAACACTTTATAGGGGAATGAAAATCCCATTTATTCATTTCTCCTTTTATTGGGCTTTCACACAATAGAAAACTTGTTTTACCTGTGTAATCTCCTTAAAAATTAACATTCCATTGCCCAAAAAATAAAGTTTTTAACTTAATTTGTGAAGGATTTGATTTTTTATATTGGGTTGCACTTCACATTTTACATTTTATTTTTAGCATTTAATGTTTCAACTTTAATTCATGAGGGCTTTAATTTTTATTACGGGGCAATAAAATAATCTATCTATGCCTTTACCATTTACATGCCCAACAACAAATAAACTTTTTTATTTTATTTTTGAAGGCATTTAATTCTTCCATTGCACCATGGAAAAATTCATTCCTATGCACTTTACCCTTTTGTTTCACCTTTAGATTTTAAATATTTCTATCTACATACCTTTTCACTATTAAAAAATTATCAAATAATAAATTTAAAACACATGCCATGTGCCACACCATCTCCTTAATACAAACATATCATGAGTCATGAATGTAATGAGAAAAATGAGAAATAGAATAGTGATGAGCGATATGAACTCACAACATTGTGTATCATAGATGGAATGTGGTGAAAATCCTTTGAAATAGTGATGGGTGATACTCATCCTTAGCTCATTGTTCTGTTGCATTTCAATGGAGTCCAATGACATTGAAGAAGTGTTTGCAATAGTCAAAATGCAACTCCATTTTCCTTTATTTGGCTATGCATTCACCACTTTATTTTACATTTTACTACTCGAAGCAAGGAAAATTTTGTTTTTTACATCTAGAGGCTTTAATTTTTTTATTGGCTATAGAAACCATTTACCCATGCATTTTACATTTTAATTATCCTTCACATACTTTTGCACTATTAAAAATCCCTTTAGAAATGCTAATGATGCTTTGTATGGTTTCCACTACCTCATATACCAATGTATTGTGCATCATGAATGCCAAGAGGAAATGAAGACATCAGTCAACGATGTATGATAAGGAGAATGCAATATTGCTCATCGTTTGATAAGGAAAAGAGACTGCAAACCAATGATGGGAAATAATTTTTGTCGTGAAGCTTGAAAGTTGTGAAATTCATTTTTCAGCCAATCAAAAGCAAGAATGAAACTTGCTTTGATAAAAAAAATTTGAAATTGTACTCTATGTTTGACCTAAATGCATTTTTCACATTTTCATAATGTTTAAAATATTCAAAAATATTTTAAACATAACATTTGAAACTTTAGAAAAAATGTAAATTTTAATTATGCTTGTATGCTAAATGAAGAAAATTAACTATGGACAAATTGGTGACCCCTGGAGCCAAGTTTTTTTTCATGGGATCATGATCAATTATTTAAAACGTGGCTTTTAAATCAAGCTTCGCCTAGCCATAAAAAATCAGGTACCTCTTTTGTAAACTAACCATCGAGATGTGTTTTCCACACCCAAAATGCATTAAAATAACAAACACTATGACATCTTTTGATAAAAATGGAGTTAGAGACATATTAGACTAAAATAAAAAAATGGGTTGCCCTTAGAATTTGAAAATTTGAAACTTTTTTGAACACCAATTTTGGCCCTATCACAATCAACAACACATTAATCAACCCATCAAAACTTGTCCAGGAGCCACAAAACTGAACATGCATGTAGAAATTTGAACAAAAAAATTAGTGCAACAAATTACTTGGTGAAATTCATCCTAAGGTGCATGATATTAACAACCAAAGTGGCTCACTCAAACTCTTTTGTAACTGCACCTGTCAAAACCAACTTGAGCACACCAAGTCACATCCTTGAAAAATTATCAAATCACCTCTTGGGAAGCTACCACTACAAACACTAGACCATTTAGTTCCATTGAGTATGTTTGTAAGAGATAATTTTTTCAATCCACATTCTTCACAAGATAATAAGGGTCAAAGTTGACCTCCTTGAAACATTCTGGAAATGCAGATGTAAAAACAAAACAAACTACATTTGCTTTTGACTTGGTAAAAATATCAAATATGATCCCAAGAATCTAAAACTAAACTAGGGACCATATGAATATGAGGGGGATGTAGAGAACCAATAAATTTTACATGATGATCATCTAGTTATGAAATATTAGTTTGAACAAGAGGCTACTTCACATACCTAAAAATTTGCAAACAACAAAATAGTCCCAAAACCCTCTATCTTTTCTCTTCAAAACCCTGTCAAAACTCATCACAGGAAGCTGAAATAAAACATACATTCTCAAATATGACAATTTAATACACTCACCAAGGTATTTGTAATGAAATTAAATGGGCTCTGAATTATGACTCTCCAAAGCAGGACACTGGGGCAAATTTTTTAGGTGCATTTCTGAGTGTGCAGATCAAAATTTCAAATCATGGGCAATTCAAATTTTCCAAATTTGAAGGTGCCATCAAGATCAAAATGATCCAATATTTTAACATTTATTTTTGTATTTCCAAGTTAGTGAGAGGACAAGGTTTAGCTAAGCTAATGGTTGAGACTAACTTGGAGGGAAATCAAGAGTAACTAAAATTGAGAGTATTGATGTTGCACCTATCTATGATACACAAAATTGTGGTTGGTACATGAAAAAATTTTAATACTTGAAAAAAATGCAATTCCTAGAAGGTATGGCTGAAAATGAGAAGAGAAACTTGAAGTTACATGACATTAAGTATGTTATTATTGATAATGGACTATGGTGGAGAAACCCAAAAGGTGTGTTGCTCAAATGTGTGGATGGTAAGCAAGCATTAGAGATTTTGCAAGAAATGCATAGTGGAGTGTGTGATGGGCACCACATGGTTAAGAAAACTACCCATAATATTTATAGAGTATGATTTTGGTGGCCCACCATTTTTAAAAATGTCCACAAGTTTGTGAAGACTTGTGATGCTTGCTAGAGATTTGTAGGGAAGTTAAAGTTCTCATGAAGCTTTCCACTCAAGATTGTTTTAGTTTAGGCCCATTTCCAACAATAGGGTATAAAATTCACTGGTGAAATATCAAAAAAATATAGTGGGGGGCATTCATGGATCCTTGTTGTAACTGACTATTTCACAAAGTGGGTGGAAGCAATCCATAGAAATAAGGAAAAAGGTAAAGTGGTGATAGACTTCATGATGAAAAACATTCTAAGTATATTTAGAGTTCCAAAGAAGATCATTTTTTATAATGCTATATGTTTCAGGTTAGAAGAGTTCAAGGAATTTTGTGATAAGTATGGAATACAAATTTATTTATCTTCCCCTTACCATCCTCAAGGGAATGGTCAAGGTAAATCCAACAACAAGATTTTAATGAAGATCATTAAAAGGGTGAGTGAGAAGAATAAAAAGGCCTGAGACTCAAATTTAAAGCTTTCATTTTGGGCTAACAAGGTTACTATAACAAAGGCTACTAATTCACCATTTGGTCTAGTTTGTGGTTTGGATGCTAGACTTCCCAAAAATAATCTACTAAAGATGTACAAGTTTTTACCGGTGTATGATGGGAACATCTCTGATGGAATGCAACAAAGGATTGATAGTCTCATATAGTTAGATGAGACTAGAAGAGAAGATCATGATAAAAATGCAAAGATGCAGTTGCATGTCAAGCACTTGCATGATAGGAAATCTTCTCTCAAAAAATTTGAAGTCGACAATATGGTACTAATGTGGAATGAAAGGGCTTAGGATAAGCGTGAGTGTGGAAAATTTGAAGCACTATGGTTAGGCCCTTATCTAATATTCAATACACATGGGGAAGACTCATACTTTTTCCAGAGCTTAACAGGTGTACTTCTCTAACTTCCAGTACATGAACATTTCTTGAAGCCATATTTCTCCTGAAATATGATATTTTCCATCTACATTATACAGTCATGTGAATTTTGGATATATGTTGGTTTGCTTAGGTCTACTCTTCTTTCCTTGTTTAGGTAGGTCCCTAATTTTTGGTCCTTGTGCTTGGTCTTCTTCAACCTGAGTCTTTGTGATCTCACTCTATTCTAGAAGAATAAACATCCCCAATAGGAGCCACTAGTGGAACCTCTAAAAATGCTGTGTCCCACTTAAAATTTTGTAAAAGTATACTTATTTTCATGACCTAGGGATTAGGGTTTTTATTATTATAATACCTTAGGGTTTTTGAGTTTCTAAAATCCTTTCTAAGAAAAATTATAAGTTTGGATCCTTTGCTAGCATTCTATTTTAATGTTGACCTTTTATCACTAGTTCCTAGTCATTTATGTCACATCTTATTCCTTTGAATCCATTGGTTTACCAACCCTCCATCCTAGCAATCCAAATCATTACTCGTGGCTTGATTAGAAATATTGTCTTATCTTATGTGGGTTCATTATCCTTGAAATGTTATCCTAGGTCCTAGGTTCAAATTTTAATAATTCCATCATTCATTTAAAGTCTCATCCTTAATGTTTTGTGTCCCTACCCATCATTCACCTAGTAATGCCCCCATTTTTAAGAACTAATGATTTTCATGTGTAAAGTCCCTACTTTATGAGGTTCGTCAAATCTGCACAATCAAATTTGGACCACTCCCCTCACCCTTGTTGACTTTTATTTCCCATTAGAATAATATCATCAGATGGAAGGTGAGTGCAATGTTCCCCTTTGTAGTGGTGGGCCTAATGTCTCTCAAGGTCAGTAAGGGATATTATGAAGTTAATCAACACTGGGGATTGAATGGTGCAGCTTCATCTAGGTCATTCCCTGCTTCCTTGTATGATTTTATGTTGCATTAAAATAATATCATGGTGTAGCGAGTAGATGACATGTGTCTCTTCTCAAAGGGGACAACTAGGCTTTGAAGGAAGCAACCATTACATTTAGATGGGATCGATGATAAAGGATGGGTAATGTGGGTCAATCTTGACCACTCCCCACCATCCCATGGGGACCTACCTGATTCGGGGGACAATTTTTTTGTGAAATTTGAAATGTCTCCAATACTCTAGAATTCAACACATTAGAAAGAGAACGACGTCCTGATTCCAACGCAACTTGAATGGGGCGAAAAGGACTCCGTTTGTGCAAGTTATGGCCGGTCAAACTTCTAGTCAAACTGGCTTTAGGGGCATCCAGAAGGTGGAAAAATAAATCATCTCAGAAATTGATGGAAGTAGTGTCATCATGAAGATCTCATCAAGACGATTTTGATGGCATTCATCTCATCAAAATCTGACGCTGTATGGTCGAGTTAGAAGTACTCAAACTTCAGTCAACTTGAGTGTACAGAGGATGACGTCATCATGCTGACATGTCAGTCCGTACAGTACAGAAGCCAAGTGGATGAATTCAGACCCAACAAGTGGCAGGTGACTCACTTGCATGGACCAATCATTGACTACCACGTGGCATCCGTACGTCAGGTCAGCGGCCCTGTCAACAGTCCATTTGGCATACAAATTATCCTCGTCAGCAGATGCGTTGGCAGATTCAGGCGAATTGTGTTTTGACACGTGTCAGGTCATTGGTGTTTGGGTTTGTTTAACGAAGTGCTAAAATGGCTGACGGGCTTGAACTCGTGATCACCACGAGACCAACCAACACTCCCACCGTTGCACCGACTGAGTTCGGCCTTAACACAAATATGGGAAAGTTTTGTTTTGTTAAATGTTTGGTGAAGATTTGCTTGTTAAAACAAATGGTCCGGCAGTTTGAACCTGCACCGGCCGTTCCAATAAAAACTAATGCCACCGCTGTGCCACACGATAGTTCTAATATATAATGGGCAGTGGTTGGTTTTGTTGTAATAATATAGGCCGAATCCCTAACAAATGGCTAAATAAGCCATAAACAAACAAAACCCACCATAACCACTGCAACAAAAGATGTCCCAAATTACAAATGGAGATATCACAGATCTTGTACGAGTTCATAAGGGAGTTATGCATTTAATTGAGTGGTTAGGCCTAATTAGGCATATTTTGTGTATAAAAGGAGGGGTTTAGGTGAGAGTTGGGAGGTTGAAGTTAATTGATGCAGAAAGAGACTATGCTTAAGAGGAGATTGTAATTGTTCCTATACGTCGAAGTTATGCTGTGATATCGATGTGCTTGAAGGGAATGATGTTGTCGCAATTGTAATTTTGATTTCTTGGAGCTAATCGGATCGGTCCTCCATTGGAGAGGGACTTGGAGACGTAGTCCTTATGGACAAACTCCGTTATCAATTGTGGTTTCGTCTCTCTATTTCTTCTCTCTTTCTTTTAGCTTTCAACATTATTATGTTAAGTTTATTTTAAAAGTTTCATTACGATATTTTGTTTATGAAGTTTTGAATTCATTTAAGCATTGTATAAATTGATCTTTTATGTTACGCATTCTATAGGCAATTGTCCTAGATCCTTAAATAGATCAAGTTGGTATCAGAGCTTTGTGTGTGGCTAGTATTGTAGAATTTGAATGCTAACAAGATCCAGGTTACAACAAGGTGAAGGAGAACTTGAAGAGTATAATCCAGAGATCGGAAGACGAAGAGCTAATCAACCATCACAGATGGAAGGAAAAGAAGGTGGACAAAGTTCAGAGCTCAGTGACAAGGAATTCTAGAAGCTATTTCTTGACATGAAGGCGATGGTGGATGAACTTTATGCAGAAAAGAAGAAGTGCGAAAAGGGAGGTTCTTCAAAGCACAAGAAGCAGGAAGATCAGAAAGACACAGAGGAGAAAGCTCCAGAAACTCCTCCTCCATCTTCTCCCTCTTCTTCTCCTCCCTCTTCTCCTCCTTCTCCTTCTCCTTCTTCTAATGTAAATCCATTTAAGAGCAAGTCTAAGCCTGTAATTAAGCTTGATGTAAAATTTGAGTTACCTAAATACTGTGGGGAGTTAAATGCTGAGAAGTTAGACGATTGGGTCCAACAAGTAGAAGTATGCTATAGGATTCAAGGCCTAGTAGAAGATGCTTCTAGGATCCAATTAGCAACTCTCCGGTTGGGAGGTACAGCTCTCACCTGGTGGGAGAGTAAAACTCAGGAAGAAATTGCTCGCCATGGTAAAGTTAATATGTCTTGGATGGAGTTTGTTGCTGCTCTTAGGAAACAATTCTATCCTTTAGGTTACATGTAACAGTTAACCATGAATTGCAAACCTTTAGGCAAGGTAAGGGGCAGTCTGTCCAGGATTATATGCATGAGTTCAGAAAATGGGCCATTCCTCTAAATGTTCCCTTGTATACCCAAGACACATTACTTAAGTATATTGGTGGTTTACATTCTTACCTTAGGCACACTATTTTGATGTTGAGTCCCAAAAATCTAGACGAGGTGTCTGTTCAAGCTACTCATATAGAGTCAAGGGGTAAGAACACTTTTGGTGATAACTTTTCCAAGAAGCCATCTAAGTTTGAGGGTAAGTCTAAAGGGAAAGAAAAAGACAAAGATAAAGGCAAAGGGAAGAAGACAGCTACAACTAAGAAAGAGGGTGAGAAACCCACATGCTCCCATTGCAAGAAAGAGGGGCATGATGATTCAATATGTTGGAAGCTTCATCCTGAGTTGAGGCTGAAAAGATATGGAGGTAATAAAGGCAAGCATAAGACTACTGCAGTAATTCAACAGGATCTTGGTTCTGACTCCAGAGATGAGACAAAGATTGTTGCTACCGGAATCCAAGGTAAAGGGAAAGGTATATCTCTCTCATCTGATGCAAGTTTTTCTAATGTCAGTGCAAGTACAAGTAAAGAATCTTCTCCTAAGGTTGATAAGCAAAGAAATGAATTGTTTCACATTCATGTTGTAACAAAACATACTAAGGTTGATACTCTATTTGATACAGGTTCACAAGTCAACTTAATATCTAAAGAAGTTGTAAAGAAACTTAATTTGGCTACAACACCTCATCCAAAACCATATCCACTTGGATGGGTTTGCAATGATGCTCAACTACAAGTAACTAAACAATGTAAATTGAGATTTGCTATCATTGCAAACTTTGTAGATGAGGTAGAAGTAGATGTGGTCCCTTTGGATATTTGTGGGCTTGTGTTAGGAAGTCCTTATCTTTGTGACAGAAAAGAAATCTTTTATAGGGGGGAGAATAAGTATCATCTTTTTAAAGATGGGGTAGAATACATTGTACGAGCACATAAGGTGAAGACTAATCTTACTTTAGTTAATGCTGGTCAAATGAAGAGGTTGGTCAACTCAAGTAAGA
Source organism: Sequoia sempervirens (assembly GCA_007258455.2). Lineage (NCBI taxonomy): Eukaryota > Viridiplantae > Streptophyta > Pinopsida > Cupressales > Cupressaceae > Sequoia > Sequoia sempervirens. Next base: position 437,111,333 of record VDFB02271358.1, on the reverse strand, counting down.
ACTTTGTATTAATGCTTGTAAAAGCCAAAGAAGATGATAAATCTGAGGCCTTCAAGGGGTGTGATCCAAACCATAAAGCTGAAATGGTCAAAATTATTTCCACTTATGATGACATGTTTCAGGAACCGAAGGGGTTGCCACCCAAGATAGAGATACAGCATGAAATCTAGTTACAACAGGATGTGCCACTTCCTAATATCGGCATGTACCATTTATCAGTTATGCAGAATGAGGAAATTAAAAAGCAGGTTCAAGAGTTGGTGGAAAAAGGAGTTATTTGTCCTAGTACTTCTCCTTGTGGTTCTCCAATTTTCTTGGTTCCAAAGAAAGATGGAACGTTGAGGATGTGCATCGACTATTGTGCCTTGAACAAGATAACAGTAAAGAAAAAGTATCCTCTTCCCAGAATAGATGATTTACTTGATCAGTTAAAACATGCAGTTTACTTCACTAAGTTAGATTTGCGAAGTGGTTATCATCAAATAAGAATTGCAGAAGATGATATTTGGAAGATTGCATTTAAGACAAAACAGGGACTGTTTGAGTGGTTGGTTATGCCTTTTGGGCTTTGTAATGCACCAGCTACCTTTATGAGAGTCATGAATGATGTCTTTCGTCCTTTTATTGATGATTTTGTCATAGTCTATCTAGATGATATCCTTGTATTCAGTCGAACTTGGGAAGATCATGTAAGTCATGTAAAGAAAGTCTTTGATGTATTAAGAAAAGAAAAATTGTATGTAAAGATGTCTAAATGTGAATTTGCTAAGACATCCTTAGTGTACTTAGGCTATGTCGTAGGGGGTGGTCAATTGAAAGTAGACCTTGCGAAGGTTGAAGTTATTGTAAAATGGCCTAAGCCAAGTACAATCACAGAGGTCAGAAGTTTCCTAGGTGCAGTTCAGTACTGGAGAAAGTTTATTGCAAATTTCTCTTATATAGCATCACCAGTACAAGAGCAACTTTCAGTGGGGAGGTCTGCAGCAGAAGGCTTTTGACACTTTGAAGGGAAAGTTGAGCACCGCACCAGTTTTGGCCTTACCAGATCTACATCAACCTTTTGAGATCAAGACAGATGCGAGTGGGTTTGCCATGGGAGTAGTACTCATGCAAGGAGGTAAACCAGTTTGCTACCACTCTAAAACTTTTTCAGGAGCAGTAAGTAACTATCCCACTTATGATAAAGAACTTTATGCTTTAGTTTAGAGTGTTAAAAAATGGAAACATTACATAATGGGGAAAGAAACTATAATCCACACTGATCACTAGCCACTTCAATATTTACACTCACAAACTAAACTGCAACAAAGTAGGCACTTTCAGTGGATGGTTTTTCTACAACAGTTTCATTTGGTTATTAAGTATAAGAAAGGTACCCATAACAAAGTAGCAGACATGCTCTCTAGAACTCCTATGATGAATGCTTTGATAATCCTTCAGAATAGTTCTATGGTTCATGAAAGTTTTCAGGAACAATATGATAATGATCAGAACTTTAAGGATATCTATGCTGCTTTAATGAAAGGTAAACATGTAGAAGAGAAAGATTATTATGTGCAAGATAAACTGTTATATCACTTGGGTAAATTATGTGTTCCAAAAGATGAACAAGCACAGGTTATTAGAGAAGCACATACCTCATTGATTGCAGGACACTTTGGGGTAAACAAAACATTGACTTAGCTACAGAAATATTGTTATTGGCCTCGCATGCAAGAAACTGTAACTAAGTATATTAGAGGTTGTGTTATGTGTGCAACTAGTAAGCCTAGTAACAGGAAGTTGGGTTTGTACACACCTCTACCTGTACCTTCTCGTCCATGGGAAAGTGTGTCAATGGACTTTGTTGGGGGGTTACCTATGTCTAGGAAGGGACATGATTGTTTGTATGTAGTAGTTGATCGGTTCAGCAAAATGTGTATTTTGATGCCATGTAAAAAGCAAGTCACTGCTGAACTGATAGCTCATATGTACTTTCAATTTGTATGGGTTCATTTTGGGTTACCTACTTCTATTGTATCGGATCGAGATTCTCGATTCTTGGGGGAATTTTGGTCAGCTTTGTGGGGACTCATGGACACCAAACTGAAGAAAAGTACAACCTTCCATCCGCAGATCGACGGAAAAATAGAGGTTGTAAACAGGACAGTTGTGCATCTACTCAGAGGTTACTGCAGTAAGCATCCTAAGTTGTGGGATGAGAGTCTTCATTATGTGCAGCATGCCTACAACCATGCAGCACACTCTTCTACTAAGAGGTCTCCTTTTGAGACATGCTTTGGTTATGTGCCCAAGACACTGATGGATTTTTCTTTTGGGAAAGATGATGTTAAAGATGAACGCCATGATGCAGAGAAGGCTTTGAAGTTCATCCAGAAAGTTCAAGCAATTCATCAGGCAGTGGAAGCACGGTTGGAACAGAGCCAAGCAAAATACAAGGTTCGCCATGACAAACATCGCACTGATCATCATTTTTAGGTGGGAGACAAAGTTTGGTTACACATCAGCAAGGAAAGGATGCAAGGTGAAGGTAAAAAGCTTAAGCCAATTAGGTATGGTCCTTTTGAGATCCTTGAGAAGATTGGTACCAATGCCTTCCACCTCAATATTCCTCCATACATGCATATTTACTCGGTTGTCAATGTTAAGAATTTGAAACTGTATGAGCCTCCAATGATCCTAGATGAAGTCACAAACATTCAAGTTCCATCAGTTGATGACCTTTCTCCAGAGTACATGTTAGAGTTGCTAGAAGATGTTATTCTCGATAGGAATGTTAGAACTTCACGAAGAGAAGATGTTGAGTACCTTAGAGTGGGCTTGAAGGGGATGCATCCAAGCAAAGCAAGATGGATGGAGATTGGTAAAGTGAGGGAACTTTACCCTCACTTACTTTCCAAGTAATTAAGCTTTTGGAGGTCCAAAAGCTCTCCAGTGGGGAGGCCTGATCTGGGGGACAATTTTTTTTGTGAAATTTGAAGTGTCTCCAATACTCTAGAATTTGACACCATCAGAAAGAGAATGACGTCCTGATTCCAATGCAACTTGAACGGGGCAAAAAGGACTCTGTTTGTGCAATTTATGGCCGGTCAAACTTCCAGTCAAACTGGCTTCAAGGGCATCTAGAAGGTAGAAAAAATAATCATCTTAGAAATCAATGGAAGCAGTGTCATCATGAAGAGCTCGTCGAGATGATTCTGATGGCGTTCGTTTCGTCGAAATCTAATGCCGTATGCTCGAGTTAGAAGCAGTCAAACTTCAGTCAACTTGAGGGTACAGAGGATGACATCATCATGCTGATGTGTCAGTCCATACAGTACAGAAGCCAAGTGGATGAATTCAGACCCAACACGTGGTAGGTGACTCACTTGCATGGACCAATCATTGACTGCCATGTGGCATCCATACGTCAGGTCAGCGGCCCCGTCAATAGTCCATTCAGCGTATGGATTATCCTCATCAGCAGATGCGTTGGCAGATTCAGGCGAATTATGTTTTGACACATGTCAGATCATTGGTGTTTGGGTTTGTTTAACGAAGTGCTAAAATGGTGGACGGGATCGAACTCGTGATCACCACACGACCAACCAACACTCCCACTGTTGCTCCGACTGAGTTCGGCCTTAACACAACTATGGGAAAGTTTTGTTTTGTTAAATTTTTGGTGAAGATTTTCTTGTTAAAACAAACGGTCTAGCAGTTTGAACCCGCACCGGCCGTTCCAATAAAAACTAATGCCACCGCTATTCCACACGATAGTTCTAATATATAATGGGTAGCAGTTGGTTTTGTTGTAATAATATAGGCCGAATCCCTAACAAAAGGCTAAATAAGCCATAAACAAACAAAACCCACCATAACCACTACAACAAAAGATGTCCTGAATTACAAATGGAGATATCACAGATCTTGTACGAGGTCATAAGGGAGTTATGCATTTAATTGAGTGGTTAGGCCTAATTAGGCATATTTTGTGTATAAAAGGAGGGGTTTAGGTGAGAGTTGGAAGGTTGAAGTTAATTGATGCAGAAAGAGACTATGCTCGAGAGGAGATTGTAATTGTTCCTATACGTCAAAGTTATGCTGTTGTATCGATGTGCTTGAAGGGAATGATGCTGTCGCAATTGTAATTCTAATTTCTTGGAGCTAATCGGATCGGTCCTCCATTGGAGAGGGACCCGGAGACGTAGTCCTTATGGACAAACTCCGTTATCAATTGTGGTTTTGTCTCTCTATTTCTTCTCTCTTTCTTTCAGATTTCAATGTTATTATGTTAAGTTTATTTTAAAAGTTTCATTACGATATTTCGTTTATGAAGTTTTGAATTCATTTAAGCATTGTATAAAGTGATCTTTTATGTTACGCATTCTATAAGCAATTGTCCTAGATCCTTAAATAGATCACTACCTCTGCCTCCCATCTCTCAATGGGGAAGTGGGAGAGCATCACGTGGAGTAATCTAAAAGGCATAATGAACATTAGAAAATGGGAAATATTAATGGAATATTTTAGCCATGGGTATGAAGGATAAAATATGTGCCTCTAAAGGGATTAAACTGCTTGTGATTTAAATGTGAACGATATCTTTTAATCTTGGTCATTGGTCGCATGTGAGAGTTATGTGCACAGGAAAGTGGTCTTATGGTAAATCACACACATGTTGAAGGCTTGAGATTTAATCAAAGCCCTCCCCCACCTCACCGTTACTGAAAGTTGCATGCAGGTTAAGACCAATGGGGAAGTGAGGAAGAGGACATGTAGGGTTTTCTTTAGTGCTTAATAGATGGTGGAGCCCATGGATAGGTTGGAGGCCTCTTCCACATTATTTATTTTTATTAGATAAAAGAAAATAGATATTATAGTCAGCTTTTTCAAACATTGTTGACTCAATCTGGACGGTTGTTGATCCGTCTCATCACATGATCAATGGTCAATTTTCAAAAATGTGTGGCTAGTTGTCAGTTCACTTGCATGAGATTTATTTTGAACATTAATGGGCATGATGCTCTATTAATTTGACATAAAGAGGGTTTTCAACCATTTTATTTCACAATTACAATCATTGAGAGATGAAGAATTGGTCTAGAGCCAAAGAAGAAAGTGATAAGAGCTTAGGTGAGTAGTTCTAAAGGCATTGAAGAAAGTTTTCCTAGGCAAGTAGCTATACATACTTTTATGTGTCAACTATGGATAAGTTAGCTAGTTTGGGGAATTGTAAAAGTTTTGTAAGTCATAGGTACTTAGGGTTTTAAAGGTTTTGGTTATTTGAAAATTCCATTGGGTTAGTAAGAATTATGCATTGTCTAGGAGGGTTTTTGTTCTAAAATTTTGTTTCTAAGAGAATAAACTAGTCAGATTATTCTATTAGTGAAAATTTGTAAGCCCTAGGGCTATTATTTCATGAAAATGAGTGAGCATAGTGAGTCAAACATTAATCTAGAAAGAAAACCCAAATAGAAGAGGGTTAAAAGGTCTAAAACCAAGGATGAAAAACCTAAAATTAAGCTAGATGTACCTAAGAAATCCATGAGGCAAAAAGCTAAGAAGAGAACTTTTTCCATGGATGGTGAAGATAAGGGTATTACTAAATATTGCTATAGGAAAAACATGCGGGCTAGGCACAAAGGGGATGATAATGATGATAAGGTTGGTCCTTCTGAGAAGAAAAAGGAGAAGGACAACAAGGCTTATGATTATTATATGGGGGAACCTTATGTTGCCATGGAAGATGAGGTTCAAAGTAATTTATAGGTATGTGCAGGATCATCATGGAAAAAAAGGCCCTTAAGTGGCAAAATATTTAGAAAAATCAGTGTTAGGAAACTTGACATAAAAAATTGAATAAGTGATCTATATTATTTAAAAAATATGTTAGAATAGAATCTATAGAAAATTGAATGAATTTTCTAAACTACTAGTTTTATTTAAAAATAAATAAAATCTATTTGGTGAAATTTTGAAATTTCAATGCAATAGTACTTAAATTTCAGGGAAAAAATAAGAAGTAGGTGTCTGTCTGACCACCCTAACCATAATAAAATGATAATATTTTTTATGATATTTTATATATAAGTAGATGACTCATGTCTGGATGCAATGCATATTTTTTGTTATTTTTTTCCAAGTATATAATTAATTATGAATATTTTATTGTAACTTTTAAAAAATATAAAAACTCGTATGTCTAACCACCTTAACTTGGTCAAAACTTCATGAAATTTAATTTTTCTTTTTTTAATTGTATAGTATGTGAAGCATAGAATGTGATGCATGTTTTGGATTCAAAAAATGTGATACCGTTTGAAAGTTATAGATGTTTTTCAATTAGCCTATCGATCAGGACTTTAGTTGTAATTCTAATAGAAAATGAATAATAATTATTTATTAAATTCAAATTAAATCATAATTTATATTGGTGGAAAGCTAAGAATCTCCTATTAAAACCCTTTTCGTTTCATCAATTTTGGGTAAAAAAAGTTGTCAGCCACATACCCTACAGATACCCATAATATTGCCACTTTTTGGCCCATCATGATCCTACACATACCCCTATAATATTTCCATTTGATGCAAAGTAGGGAGGAAACCTCAAATCAATCGTAGTTCAATCCAAAAACAAAAATTCTTCCCCAACTTCACCTTATTTGAACAAACCTTCAAGTTTCTCTTGTAACATTTCCAATAGAGAAAATTATGCAAATCTCTTAGAAAACTCCTCAAACACACAAACCAAAAGGTGTTTCAAACACCTATCATCCTCTTCTTTAACATATCTTAAAAGGTTATACAATTGTTTTGGAACAACGCCTCTAAAAATAGACTAGTACACTTAACAATGGCTCAATTAGCCCACTTTTATAAAGAAACATGTACTAAAACACCTTTATAACCTCAAATACCTATTGAGAGTCTTTTAACAGCCTTGAAAACCACATAATCCAAAAATTTTACCAAATAATTACTTTCTATTATTTCAAAACACAAAACCCTTATTTTAGGCCATTCTAGGCATGCTCAATGAGGGTTTATTGAAACCCAATACTCTCAGCTTTGTTTCACCTTCAAAACATTTTCAACAGACCTAAATATGTCTTCCTGTGCTTTACAAACTCACTCCCACACTTTACCAAATTTTTATCATCAAACTGCCATTCTTAACCATCAAATTTGGCTCAAAACTTGCACATTTCACCCTAGGGCATCATTCCAAAGTCCTCAAACAACCTCCCATGCTAAAATAAACTCCATCCAAAACTAAACCTACCATAGAACACCCATTCCACCAAGTTACAAGGAAAAATCATGGTGGAGTGGGTGTGAATCCATTTTAAATGTTTACAAACCCTCAAAATTGACTATACAAACCTGACTACAAAGATTTGTCAATAAAACACTTCAATCTTTATGAAAATAAACCAAAAAAAATCCAAGATAAACTTACATCATGCATCCATATAATTTTATAACTTTCAAGTCAACATTCTCCTGTATGGGCAAGTACAATGATCTACAACGACAAACTTGACTAGTAAAACATAGAAAATTTAGAGTTTCTTTATTGATTTTCTTAACAAAACTTCAATAGAGAGCTTACAACAAGTCTCCCAACATATTTAAGCTTTCACCTTCTAAAAAAACTACCACAACCAGAAAAATAAACTTTTAAACTCCCATGACTGTTGGTATTCCTAATCTTGCATTTTTACACTTTCTCAACATGACAACATTTTACAAGATTAGCAACTTTGCATAATGAAACCCTAAATCAACCAAATGACTCAAATTACATTTAGAATGGTATATTATGATCTTATTGGACTAAAAATAAGACTCAACACCCTAAACCAACCTATCAAAGACCTTACTAGATCATGTTTTCAAAAATGATGAACATGGTGCCCTTGCACCATACAACCGACCTCCAAGTCCCTTTGGAAATTGCATTGTTGTAGATCATACTTCTTCACATCATCTCCTTGACCCTCAAATTATCCTTTATGTGGTGATCCTTTCCATTGGATGAGGTATTGAAGCTTAGTGTCATTCCATGCAAATTTCAACTTGTTACCACTTAGGTATTGGTCCACCTTCACAAATTGTGATAATGAATGTCTTATGATTTCCCTTTATTTGAAAATGATGTTGTGCTTGCTATGACCCTTGTATGCTGACCTTTTCCAACTTTTTCTTTGAATGTCCTCTCCTTTTCCCTTGAAGTATAATTGAATTAATTCACTTGCTCTTGCCAAACACCTTTCCTCACCTCATCTTTTCCCCTTATCTCTGTGATCAAATTCTCTACCTCAGTAATCTCTATCTTATCAAACTTCCACACATCTAAATTAAAAAAATCTGATTACCTACTACCTTCTTTTGAAACCACCAAAAAAGGTATTGTTCCTACCATGATCTAACCATCCTTTCCTAACCCATTTTGCATGCCCACGGTCAATTCATCCTTGACCTTCTCTGTATCAGACCTTGACACCAAACCATAATCCTTCCTTCCTTCTAACTATGCATCATCCTTCAAATTCACTTTCCTAGTATCTGCAATTTTTTTGATGGCTGCAAACTCTACATTCTTGTCTTCTTATAGCTTCACAAACTCCTTTTTTCCTATCATGATCACTTTAGCTACCTTTCTTTTTTCCTTCACATATTCTTGCAATGGTGTTAATGTAAAGGCATTCCCATTCTTCTCAATCTGATATGCATTGTCTCTTCCATAATAAATGGCATGTCTATCAAACTGCCATAGTCTTCCAAGTTAAAAAATGACAACAATCCATTGGAAAAAACATCACAAAGAACCTTGTCCCTACATCCACCAATACTGAATTCAACTAGAGCTTGCTCACTAACAAAAAATTATTGCTCAACATTCTACCAAGACACTCTATAATGTGTTTCATGAGGAATTTTCTCCAATTTCATTTTATCTACCATTTCATTAGACACCATATTATTAGTGCTCCCTAAATCTAGTACAAATTTTCATACCTTTCCTTTGCATTTATAGGTGGTATTAAATAATGTTATTCTTTGTGCCATCTCCTTCTCCTTGGATGATTTCAGTAATGCTCTTCTCACCGTCAATGACTCCCCAACTTATGGAGTAGTGTATTGTATTTGAGAGTTTAAACTCTCATCTTCATCTTCTTGCACCAAATTTACTCTCTTTTCACTTCTCCTTTCACCACCATATGAACTAGAAGCTTGTTCTTCCTTGCACTACCATTCTTGATGGCCAAACTAATTGCAATGTTAGTACCTACCTGTGAATCCACAAGAGCCTCTTCCTTTACTTCCAAATCTACCTATAAAGCTTGATCTACCACCTCTAAAGCCACCTCTTTTATCAAAAACTCATTCTTGGCCTTTGTTTGTATCTTCTTGGCTTTCATTTGATTGTCTTGAAGTAGAAAATGAACATCTTCCTCTTCAAGTGTTGCTTCTACCCCTAGGTTTTTAATCTTTCCTTCTCTTGACCTTTTCTTCAACCGTTATTTCAATTTGATAGTAGTTCTCAACCTTTCTTGGATTTTCCAAGGTTAGTTCATCTTGAATATTGAATCTCAATCCACTCAAATACCTATCAACCTTTTCCACTTCATCCTCCATGTGACCTTCCCTTATGCTCAACTTGTAAAATTCTTCAATATATGTTTTAACATCCATTTCTTTTTGTTTCAAACCTTGAAGTTTCCTCAAAATTTGAATAGCATAATCAAAGGCAGAAAATTTCCTTTAATTTTAGCCACCATTTTGTCCCAAGAAACAATCTTTAACTTACCTTTCTTTCTTCTCTTAGATTTCTAATAATCCCACCACAATAGTGCATGACCCTACAACTTTTTCTTTGCAATATTCACCCTTTTCTCTTCAAGAACATCTTCACACTCAAAGTAATTTTCTAGTGCTACAATCCAATCTAGTAATTATTCATCATTTATATTGCCTCCATATTTAGGAACATCAATCTTCACTTTGTGTCTGTCATCCTTCATTTCTCTCGGAAACTTAGCCATCCTCTGGTCACTAGGATCTAATTATGCTTCCTCTTCACTGTTAGTTTCCTCCTCTTCATTGGAGTCACTCTCATACCTCATGTCCACATCTCTTTTGAGCCTTGTTTCAAGAGCATCAATCCTTTCCTTCAACTCTCTCATCTCCCTAGTATGCTTTTCCTTCAACTCATTCATTTCTCTAGCCATAGTTTTCCCTTTTGGAGGCATCTTCTCTCTTCAACTTCCCACTTTTCCTTCTTCAATTTGCAACTTCTCACCGTCAAGAGATCTAATACCTATGCTTTGATACCACTTGATGTAGAGCAGGGAGGTAGCCTCAAATCAATCATACTTCAATCTGAAAACAACAACTCTTCAAGCTATAAAACCCCAATTTCACCTTATTCGACAACTTCACCTTATTCCAACAAACCTTTAAGTTTTTATTGTAGCATTTCCAATAGATAAAATTATGTATCTCTTAGAAAAATCCTCAAATCTAGAAACCAAAAGGTTTTTCATACACCCATTATCTTCTTCTTTAACATATCTTAAAATCTTATATACTTTTTTTGGAACAACACCTTTGAAAATAGACTGATACATTAAATAGGGGCTTAATTAGCCCACTTTTACAAATCAACATCTACTCAAACAACTTTCCAACCTAAAATACATATTGATAGTACTTTACTAGCCTTACTAGCCTCTAAAATCATAGAATCCACAAATTTTAACCAAAGAAGTAGTTTCTATTGTATCAAAACATAAAACCCTTGTTTTAGGCCATTCTAGGCATGCTCAATGAGGGTTTATTAAACCCAATACTCCCATATTTGTTTCACCTTGAAAACACTTTCAACACACCTAAATATGTCTTCTTATTCTTTACAAACTCACTCTCAAACTTTACCAATGTTGTCTCATCAAACTACCATTCTTAACAATCAAACTTGGCTCAAAACTTGCACATTTCACCCTAGGGCATCATTCTAAAGCCCTCAAATAGCCTCCCTTTCTCAAATAAACTCCATCCAAAACTAAACCTACCCTAGAGAACCAATTCCACTAAGTTACAAGAAAAACTAATGGTGGAATGGGTTTTAATCCGTTTTAAATGTTTACAAACCCTCAAAACTGGATGTACAAACCAACCTATAGAGATTTTTCAATACAAAACTTCAATCTTTATGAAACTCAACCGAAAAAAAACTCATGATACAATTACTTCATGCCTCCATATAATTTTATAACTTGCAAGTCAATATTCTCTTATGCAGGAAAATACACTGATCTATAACAACACATTTGACTGGTAAAACACATAAAATTTGGAGTTTCTTTACTGATTTTATTAACAAAACTTCAAGAGAGAACTTACATTGAGTCTCGCAAAATAATTAATCTTTTCCCTCCTTAAAAAAAACTACCACAACTAACAAACCCAACTTTTAAACTTGCATGACCATTGGTATTCATAATTTTGCATTTTTACACTTTTTCAACATAACAACATTTTACAAGTTTAGCAACTTTGTACAATGAACCCCTAAACTGACCAATTTGGAGTTTCCGTCTTAGATGTTGACATGGATGAGAGGATTTGATGTTGCTACAATTATGAAAGAGTTTTTTTGTCTTATTGAACCAACAATTTTTTGCTTTGGATTCTATAGGCTTCTCTTGCACTCTTAGGATCTTCCACCTAAAACGAGTGAGGTAGAATAACCCCAAAATTGAAGTGGTTCACTCAATCTAATATATGTGTGTTATGATTAAAGCTAAATGCAATGTTCAACTAAGCAATGTAATTGACTAATTATGAATGCAAAACCTAAGAAATGTGCAATGTTTGAAAACATAGTGATGTTTGCAAAAAGCTTAAAAAGATGAACAAAAATGCAAATCAAGCTAAATAGAAAGCTATTTTTCTGAACATGTGCACCTGTAAAGCTAAAGATGATTGGAAAGCAATTTGGAAATATGACAAATTTGGATTTTGAGTTGACTAGGACTCATTCGCTACCTTGGGTGAATCAATCCCAAGTTAGGGTTTTTTTCCTAGAAACTATTGTTTGCAAACTTGGTGTCTAGATCTGCTTTTGACTCAAAAATTCACCTCATGAGGAACTCATTTTCCATGCATGGTGAATTAGTCCACTTTCAATTTTTTTTAATTTCAAGTCTATGTTCTACACCTTGATACCTATATAACACTTTCTGATGGAAACCCAAGTTTGGATCTTAGAAAATTCTTGCAAAACAACTTAAAATTGGTTTTCTAATGGGGGGTTTGTCTTTTTCAAAACCCTAGTTGGGTAATCAAACCTTAAAAGGAAAAACATATTTATAAAACCCTAGACTTTTGTGTGTTAAAGACTAGGAAAGTCTGAAGTATGGTGAAACCCTATTCTATTTATGCTAGAATAAGATGTTCAAATGTAATTTGAATGGTGTAAGAATTCAAACCTAGAAATCCTACAACACATCAAAAATGGAGGTAAATGTTATGCAAATAAAATGTAAATAAAATGTAAACCTTAATTTGAAGATAGAGGAGAAATGGAAGATGGAATCACTTTGAAAACAAGTCTTTAGGTGTGATTTGATGGCTAGTTGCATCTCCTCAGCCTAGATTTTTCCATGAATCACCATAGGAATCCATCATCAACTCCTTGAAATGCTAAACCTTGATCCAAAAAGTGAGATTAAAGACCTGTAAAAACCCTAGTTTGTTGCCCTAAAACTTCAACTTTGCTAATGAAACTTGTTGTAGAAGACTTGACTTTAGAATTTTCTTTTGAGAAATAACTAAGAGATGTGCAAAATGACTTAAGATGAGTATTTATAAGCATAAACACTTGATTTTCCCATTATTTATACCTAAGAGGCTGACATTAACCAAAAAATTAAGTTGAATTAATTAAATTCCCTCTCAAAATTGAAATTTCCCTCAAAAGGAACTCATTTTCCACCCTTGGTGAATGGGTACCACTAGAGGGGATTCATTCATCCAAGGTGGCGAATGGGTCCCACCTATTATTTTGAAGGTGGGTTTTCATGATATGGATGAATTGAATGTTGTTTGTTAGGATTTAAGTGATTTCTCAAGTGAAACTAGCCTCTAGATCAAAAATATTGGGTTTTAGGGGCCTATAAATGTTGTTTTGAAGGATAAATAATGCAAGGGTACTCAAAAGTAGGTCTAATTAAGTGTGAAATTGTTTGTTTTCTCAAGATTGTCCAATTTTCTACACCAAATTTATCCCCCACTTTAGTGCCCATATGACTCTCTGTAAGATAAAGGACTCTAAACAGTGCACTTTATTACATAAAAGGATACAGGTCAAAAGACGGGAGAATGAAGCCCCTAGTGTAGTTATCTATAGAACCATAACATTAAGAACCGCATCCTACAAAAAAAAATTGTTAATTGTCCAAAAATCCTTTTATCTAACTCCTAGGAATCCAATTCAAGGGTAGATGTATGCCCCCCCTTGATTCTGCTTGCTTTATAAAGGTGAATTCAAGGTAGTAATCTAGCCATGCTGAATAAAGAACATCATATAGTAGGGAATTTTTAAGTACCATGCCTCATAATGATTGATGAATGATGATGTCAAGTGTAGAATCACAATTCCAATGCATCAAATGGTGTTGTCTAAATCTCGTTATTGTGTTTTGAAGAAAAGAGGCTTTACTAACTATTAAGATAAAATAGCCCTAATTTAATGCATAAGGGTAAAAGTGATGAAAATAGGTTAAAAGAAGTAGAATAAGGTAATTTTTCACTTACTATTTCATTTTACCTTCTTGTAGCTTGAGAGTGACGAGCGATATGAGAATATGCCAAGTAGATAGGATTACACACCTTCACTATTGGATGAGCTTCAAGAGCAAGTGTCACACAGTGAGCTATATTATGAGGTGAGTCAATTTTGCAACTTTTGCCTTGTGATTTTATAATAATTTAATGATTTTTTAATACATGGATAGATTAATTTAGGATCTTGGAATTTTTTTTGCAAAGTGTCCCTTTTTTTTGCAAAGTGACCCATTTGTTTGCCAAGTGTCTCGTTTCTTCACTAAGTGTCCCATTTCTTCACTAATTGTCCCATTTCTTTGTAAAGTGTCTTAAAAGAGTTCTAAAGTGTCTAGGGCCATTATAAAAGCACACTAGATTTACTTTAGCACACTTGCATGATGAAATATGTGAAAATTGAAAGTATTAGATGAATTTTTAGAGCACTTTGTGATGATTTGGATGGGTTCCCACCCTATCGCAACAACAGCTAGGGGGAAGGTAGATTAGTTTTCTAAAGAGATTTAGCATCGGTGCTATTAGAGATAGAGTATTTACAGGAAATAGGTATCTATTGGGCATCTCTAATGCCACCCATGAGATATGATAACGCCATGCTCATGGCCCTATGTGAGTGTTGGGATGCCGATACTTGTACATTTCATCTTCCTACCAGGGAGATGACCATCACTCTCAAGGATGTACACTGTATTCTCTAAGTTCCTATTCAAGGGGGATCAATCATTCTGCAAGAAGAAGGTGGACATGTAGTACTGCTTGGATGGACTTGTTCATGATGAGCTCGTGAGAGCATGAATCAAGGCTTCCCATGCTTCTATATTCATGAGCTATTTTTGTTAGAAAGATTATGATGCATATAGTGGCTCTTGTTCTTAATCTTGATGGAAAAGCAACACTTAGATGGAGGATTGGTACACTTTATTTAAGGGATGTATGAGAATAGGATAGTCTATGCATGGGGATGCTACATCCTAGCACATCTTCATTATGATCTTGGCCGATTTGTTTTTTGAGAGATCTATAATATGGTGCACTGCATGCTTCTACAGGTGTGGTGCCTCTAGCATATTACATGCACCTGGCCTATCGGGTTCCCTTATGTTGTAGCTGGAGGATATCCACAAACATTTGGATATCTTCTATGATGCTTGTGGCAGTATGAAGATTTAAATTTTTTGAATGCGAGACTTGACCGACTGGATAAAAATGAGATCTTATGGAGACCCTATCTACTCACTCTATATTGGCTAGATCCCATAGGATAGCTGAGGAGGATGTAGATGGACAGGTTTCTAGCTAGGAGGCATGACTATGTTGTACAACCTTTCTATTATGAGTGAGTCATGTGATAGTTTGGGTAGGTGCAGACACCACCAAGGGAATTCCCCTTCATTAGGAAATTAGTGTAGACTTACCAGAGCCCAAGAAATACTATTCAACTTAATATAAATCATGTTCATGAGAGTGACATCGATGCTTCAGATCACGATCAACCACCAGTCAATAACACTAATGATTTTGGCAGCATAGATGAGCATGAGTATTGGTGGTTAGTGACATGAATAGCTCCTATATTTCCCATGGATGTCCCTATAGGTGATGCATGACAAACACCAGATGAGGGAGATGAGCTAGAGGATAGGGCTAAGGATGTATGATATAGGCTAGCAAATATATATTACTGATGTGATCGATGATGAGTATGATTCAAAGGCCAATCTTGATTATGAGGACTAGGATGGAGGTGAGGAGGATGACGGTGTTGAGGATTATGAGGAGGATGGGTATTGCGAGGAGGATCCACCCTTGAGTGATGGTGATGAAGTAGCAATTGAGGATCGGTACTAGCATGGAGATTCCTCACACACTTGTAGGACCAGATCATGTGCAATAGCTACAATAGACATTAGCACCCAGAGTTAGAGAGAGGATATCACATCTTCCATGCCCCCCAGAGAGGATGAGGTTGATATTCCTCATTCATTTGGAGACATAGGTGATGATTTTTGATTTTATGCATGTAATTTTAGTATTTTATACTTGATATATATATATCATGATGATGTTTACTAATTGTGTACCTTTTATATATTACATGAGCGATGAGAGACTGGTGAGAGTTCTATCATCAAGTTTCCATGAAGATAGTGCCTGCATCCATCGACAAGGAGGAGATGGATCTTGACTATGTGCCCCTAATGATCATGGAGGAGGAGCCAAAGTCACTCAAACCTTTCATGAAATTATGGGTAGTATATGAGAGTGTTAGGAGATGAATCCATTAAGCTGAAAGTGTAGGAATGTCATCACATACCTCATTAGAGGTTGAGAGACTGCATGCAGAGCTAACACAGGTATGAGTGGAGAGGGATTAAATTGAAAAGGATCATCTTGTGGCTCTTGGTCGAGTACAAGGTATAGAGTATGCACTTACACTCGGAAGTTCATGGTCACGATCACACACGACCATCTCACGACGTCCATAGATAGGATCACGAGCGCCAGAGCCTGAGGGGTCTAGGTCTCATAGACCTTGGTAATTTTGTATATGATACTAAGATGTCTAGAATATATTTTGAGATACATACATGCACATTGGATGTTATTATAATTTTTCCTAATGTTTCTAGATGTTAACTATAAATGTGATTAATTAAATAACTCATGATAAAATTATTTAATTAATTTCTTCATGATTTAACATGATTGATGTGATCTAATGTAAAACATATTTTAGTTTCATTGTAGATACAAGTTTGTTGATTAGAGAATATGTTAAATTAAATATACCTATTGTAGACATGCAAAATTGACATCATTTATTCCTCGTATTTAATTAAATCATATTCGCCCATCAATTAAACAAATCAAGTTTATTTGATTAGTCTCCTAAGGTTGTCTCTTAAATTAAATAAATCATTTTATTTAATTATCTCCTAAAGTTTCTTGATTTAATTAAATCAAATGTATTTAATTAAATGGCTAATGTCCATTATTTCCTCCCATTTGATTTAAAATCTAAATAAAATGTCATGTCAACTAATCTCTATCTAAAGTTAATTAAGTCATGATTAAATTCTAACATTAATCATCTTTTCTCTAGCTTTTGCCACTTGCACAATAAATCATTTCTTTTCATTTATTAATTCCTCCTTATCATTCAAAAAGGCATCAAAAGGGAATATTGCCCAAATTTTAATTTTCCCTCCCACATGTCTTTTCCTCCAACATATCATTAATTCCTCTTACATTTTCTCTTACATGTCTCCAACTTGGCATTTGAGACCCTTTCTTCTCCCTCCAACAAGCCAACTTTCAAATTTGAAAAGCCACCTAATGTCATTCATTGTAACATTTGTCAAAATATGCACAACCTTCATCCTCTCACATTTTGACAAGTGGCATCTTGTCATTTGCTCAATATTAGTCCCACATTCATCCATTTTTCCTCTTCTTATCCCAATCTCATGTATAAATAAGAGGCTTCTCTTTGTATTTTGGCATCCACAATCATCCACAAGTTATGCACTTTTGAATTCACCATCTTCATAGCAAATTCAAATAATTTTCATCATTTGTCTTATCAAGGGTTGGGAAAGGGCTACTTTCCACATCAAAGTGGCACCAATCCACTATGGGATAGGTATACATCATGCCTTTTTGTATGCTTTCAATTAATTTATTTAATCTTTTGTTGTCTTGATTGCATTATGAGGCATGTTGAGGTATTTCATAGGGATGTTATGTTTGATTTACTTAAATAAATAACCATCCTAATATGTGTGTGGAAGTTTAAGTATATGAAAATTTTACCATCCACAACTAGATTGGTGCTACTTTGATGTGGAAAGTAACCCTTTTTGAACCCTTCATAAGACAAATGATGAAAATGCTTTGAAGATGGTATAAAGATGGTAAATTCAAAAGTGCATAACTTGTGGATGATTGTGAATGCCAAAATACAAAGAGAAGCATCTTATTTATAGATGTGATTGAGAGAAGAAGAGGAAACATGGACAAATGTGGGACTAATCTTGAGCCAATGACAAGATGCCACTTGTCAAGATGTGAGAGGATGAAGGTTGTGCATATTTGGAGAAATGTGCCAATAAGTGACATCAGGTGACTTTTCAATTTTGAAAGTTGGCTTGTTGGAGGAAGAAGAAAGGGTCTTAGATGCCAAGTTGGAGACATGTAAGAGGCAATGTAAGAGGAGTTAATGCTATGTTGGAGGACAAGACATATGGGAGGGAAATTTCAAATTTGGAGAATACTCCCTCTTGATTCCTTTTTGAATGATAAGGAGGAATTAATAAATCAAAAGAAATGATTTATTGTGCAAGTGGAAAAAGCTAGAGAAAAGATGATTAGTGTTAGAAATTAATCATGACTTAATTAACTTTAGATAGAGATTAATTGACATGACATTTGATTTAGATTTTAAATCAAATGGGAGGAAATAATGGACATTATCCATTTAATTAAATACATTTGAATTAATTAAATGAAGAAACTTTAGGAGATAATTAAATAAAATGATTTATTTAATTAAAGAGATAACCTTAGGAGACTAATCAAATAAACTTGATTTATTTAATTGATGGGCCAATATGATTTAATCAAATATGAGGAATGCATGATGTCAATTTTTCATTTCTACATTTTTCCCCTCTTTGAAGCAATGCACTTGCTGCATTGGTTCAAAGAATAAACTTGCTGCAACCAAAATTCAAAAAAATTCTGATTTTTCAGATGCCCCAGTAGAAAGAAGTATACTAGTACATTGCCCACTCGAGAGATCGAGTGAAAAGTTTGATTTGAAGGTTGATCTCGTGACAAAGAGGTTCAATATAGATGTATGGGTGGTTATGATGATGATGCAAAGGATGTGGTTTCAAGATGCTTAGAATAACCAATCTATATTATCCTAAACAACTTAAAATGATGATGTAATGCATTTGAGATGGACGATGCGATATTGCCTATATGATTATGCAATGGATGTTTTATACAAATGTATGGTTTATGAGATTCTTGGACTAATATATCTATAATATGCGATGATGAAAATGCATATGAATGATATGCAGCATGTTGATGGTTTGTGGATGTAGGATGGATGCACTGGCAATGATGATTAACTAACCCAGTATGATGTTAGTGCAAAAAAGAAGAAATGAGATTATGACAAGATGATTAAACAAGCCAACTTTGATAAAGATGATGATGAGAGATGATGATTTTCTTATCAAGAACTAGGACAATGTTGTACCTAGTGTGATGGTCTTTAACTCGACAAACAGATAGGAGTATTCTTGTTCACACTTGACATATGGAAACCTTGCTAGGATGCACCTAGCAAAGTAAGTATTCACCAAGTTATATTATAAGAACATCCAACAAGCACAATAGATAAAAGATAATGATCAATTCCCCATTCCTTTCTCTCTAAATCGCTTTGATTAGACATCATCGAGAGGTCATTGGAATAAGCACAATAAGATAAATCAAAAATAAAAGATCAAACACACAAAAAATTCAATGTTCTTCATACCTCTAGCCAAAGGGATTTGTTTTGTTTAGGATAAGAAATGAAATGATTTCCAATAGATAATTCCCATTGTAGGAAGGATACATCCTAGGACATGTTAGTGGATGGTGGCACGTTGTTTTGTTTAACCAAATTTTTTTTTCCAATAGATAATTCCCATTGTAGGAAGGATGCATCCTAGGACATGTTAGTGGATGGTGGCAAGTTGATAGATTGTTCAAAAAGGCTATTGATATAAGGTTGATTGACATGTTTCTGAATGATCAAGAGTTTGATTTTGTATTTAAAAGTTTGTTGTTTTGATTTTGATTTTGTGTTTTAATTTTTCTTTTGTTGATTGTTATGCTTTTTTCTATTTGTTTATTATGGATGAGTGATTTATTGTGGGTGAAAGCGAAATGAGATGGATGGATTTTTTCAAATATTTGGATGTTTTTGGAGTTTTTTGAACTATTTTGAGGTTTTTTTTTGTATTTTTGAGATTTTTCAAATGTTTTGATTTTCAAATTTTCAAATGTTTTGAAGTTTTTTGAGATTTTATGAATGTTTTTGGATTTTTCATCTTGGGGGTTGATCAAAGATTAGCCTTTCCTATGTTTAAGCTCAGAGAAAACATAGTTTAGACTCCATTTTTTTGAAATTTTCTATTTTTTGACTTGTTTTTGGATTTTGATATGATTTGGATGTTTTTGGATTTTCACATGATTTTGACAATTTGGACATGTTCGATGATATTGGTGCTCTGTTTTGGGGATTTTTTGAAAACCAAGCTAAGGTTGATTGATCAGATTGCTAGATTGATGATGATAACATTGTTAAGGATGCACAACAATGCAAGGATAGTGTTAAGCAACATAAAGATTGGGAAGGATATCCCAAGATGATGATGGATTGATTGGTTATAACATTATTCAGGATACACAACAATGGAAGGATAGTATTAAGCAACACAAGGATTGGGAAGGATATCCCAAGATGATGATTTTTTTATTAGATTTGATTGATTAGGATTTTGAAGCTTGATTTTGGAAAAAACTTTTTTTGAATGATTTGATGCGATGTTTGAAGTGAAAAGTAGATGCAGCTGATATTGATTGTTTGGATTGATGTTTGATGAAAAATGAAGCTTGATAAGGAATGTCTTCTTGTCAAAATATGCCATGGGCTAGTGATTTGGATTCTTACTCACAAGTACTTTGACCAATTTGATTTCATGTTTTCCAATTTTCAGATCACCATATAAGCTGGAGGATATAGATGAAGATTTATTCCTGAAGCAAGATGTAAATATCTTCCCCCGGTGTCTAGCAATGTATAGAATTCCATGGGTGGATGCTTGGATAGGTGTATGGACGAATGGATATGGTAAGCATGCAAGGGATCATTCCAAGGATTATCTTGTGATAAGATAATGTGTTCAGATAAAGAATGCTCATTTGGATAATGTGCCATGGCTCAGATAACATTTCATAGGATAGGATCAATGAAAATGACTCATGTGAAGATGTTTACAATAAGAAAGTGTAAAGTGTACATCAAAGTTTCATCAAGATCATGATAACTCAGACTATGTATGAAGATATATGCACATGGATTGGATAAATGGTTCGTGGATGAATAGATTTATTATGGCTATGATGGATGGAATGCTAGATTTATTATGGATGGGATGAGATGCTTCAAGCTGAACTGGCATATGTAGATGTTCGATTCTACACATGATAAATGTTTTCTAGGTTCTCATCATGGTACATATCCAAAGCACCGCCTATGCAGTTTTCACTAGAGGACAATTTTTATCTTTACTGTTTTCAATCCTTTTTCTAATTTGTTTTTTTATATTTTAATTTTTTTTTTTTGATTTTTTGAAAGATTTTAAGCTCACATTGAACCACCTTGTGGTGTCAATGTAGATGCTTCTATCATAATGTACCATTTGTATCCTACCTAAAGAAGTTATTTTACCAAGATACGTGCACTTGAATACAACTTTTGAGATTCTTGATCTACTTCGTCGATATTGGAGTTAACTTTGTCTTTGTGCAGACATCGTGATACAGTGCTTTCTAAATCCTTATGATGAAGGGTCATTGCAAATACATGGTCAATGTGAGAATTGGATATCATGCATGGAGGTGTGGATGTAGTGTGTTTAGGAATAAAAGATGGATTGGTTGATAGTTTGGAACTTTTGACTCTCCAAACTTTGGAAGATGAGCAATGGCGGGTGGATACGAAAGTGTGTGTGGAGTTAGGACCAACAACTTGATATAATTTGTATGTCGCATGGAAGCCTGCATTTTTTTTGTGGACATCTTTGATGGATACATTTCCCTTTTTGATTTTTCCCCATAGTTTTTTTGACTAATGGAGTTTGATAGGGATAATCTTTCTTTGTATTTTTTGGTATGCATATGTATTTGATTTGTTTGATATGCTTCTTAGCTTCTTTTTCTTTGGTAATATTCTTTTTGCTTTGATTCAAATATTTATTTTGATGTTGGTCCCAATTTTTGGATGGGGTTATGGGTGGATGGAGATTTGTGATGTGGTTGGCTATTGTATTGGCATTGGTTTCATCATAAGGATTCTTTGTGTTTCCTATGTTGAATTTTTTTTGAGACATAGCTATCCCTAGTATTGTGGAAGTAGTACCTTCCTTCTTTGATTCTACCTATTTTGAGATGTCTTGTTCAATAAGTAGTCTCTGATAAACAACCACTATAGATGACGTTATTTCCATTGTTGCTCTACTAACTTTAGAATATAGTATTTTATTTGACCTATTTCCTTGAGCGGATAATGATAGATATCCTCATACATGATGTCCCCAATCTGAATTTGGGATATATCTGATCTTGATCTTGACAACTTAGTTTAACTGTAGGAATCAATAACCTGCTCCTTTTGTGTAATAATGTTAGGAGTAGAGGAATCTTGTTCTGAATGAAGATCATCTACATGTCCATCCACAAAAAGCATCTCATGGGTATATGGAGGAGTAATTGCTATATGGATACAATCATCATTTGTGACATCCTGTATAGATAGGAGAGTGTCCATTAGATCATTGTAGTATCTTGGAGATACAAATTCATGATCTTGATTAATTTCTAAATTTCTTTTGACATGCTTTGGATCAATTTCTTGACATGGGTCAGTTTCAAAGGATGGATTTCTTACAAAGGGTTCTTGGAAATATTCATTAGGCATGGGAAGTGGCTCAATATTCTCTTGATCTTTGAGTGTAATTTTATCAAGTTTTGAGTTGAATATTCCTTCCATATCTGCAACCATGAGGTCAAAGGATGCCAATATGTCTCGGAAAGGACCATTTCTAGACTTTGGTGAAAGATGTTGATCATGATTTGGAATAAATTGTTGAGATATGTCCTCTAACTCATTAGCTGATGTAGAGACATTTTTAACATGATAATTGGTCAATGGATCAAAAAGTGGCTTTTGATGTATGTTGAGTTGGTCATTGGATGAGGTGGAAACATCTTCCAGGTGCTTATTGATGGATAGATCTTGATCATTGGTTTCAAAAAATGTGGCAAAGAGATTGGTTGAATCCTGATCATTGTCCCCAATAGTTATCATTTTTTGATCAATGAGGTATTGGATGAGATTCTTGAGTCAAATCCTATTTGATGTTGTGTGTCCCTTTATTTTTTGATACTCACAAAGGTTCTTCTCATTATACCATGGTGGTTTTACTAGGGGTTCTTGATAATTCTCATAAGTGGGAATTTTAATGAGATTTTCTTATACCAACTACAACATGACCAATTCGATTGGTCTCCCAAGGGGTGTGTAGTTTAAGTTTTTTCCTTGTGAGATTTGACCTTTAAATTGACCTTGTGGTGATTGATTTTGGAGATGTTGCGATTGATATTTGAGATGGGGTGATTGGGTTTTCTGTTGATGTTGTTGATTGTGATATCTGACTTCTTGATATTGGAGATTTTGTTCTTGATGTGGTTGTTGACACAACTCAATTCTTTGATGACATGGTTTGACCAATGGAAGAGTGTATTGATTTTGGGGTGGAGATGTATCTTGGTGCAATGACTCAACTATTTTGGTAAGTGTAGGAATTTGATCTCGCAAAATTTGATCTTGATTTTGATTTTTACTCCCTTGATATAGTGATTCTTTTGTTCAAGAAGATTTGGAATGTGTACTTGTGGTGTTTGTATTGGATCATGGACAATGTTATGATTTGGGATGATGTTTAGATTTGGCATTATAGGTTGAAATTGAACATTGTTGTGGTTGGGAATCACATTGCCTTGATTTAGGTAACTTTCATTTTGCATGGTGTTACCTTGACTTGGATCAATATGTATGGAGTCGTTATCATCTTGTTTGGAATTTGAACAAATTTTTTATGATTCAAAAAAATATTTACCCTAAATTTTACCAAGTGTGCATTTGAAATATTCATGTTTGGAAAACTTGTACTTGGTAAAATCACATTTGGCATGTATGGATTTGGTGGGATGTTGTTCATTTGAAGATTCATGCATCAATTGTTCGATGGATAGATTTGTAAGTTTAGAGTTGGATTTACATCTACCATTGGGAAAGCTATGCCAAACTCTTGATTGGGCATACTCACATTTTTTGTACCATCAATTTTTGTAGGAGATAATGATCCCATGTATGGATTGTATAAATGCGAGTGTTGATAATCAATTGGAATTGTAAGACTTTGATAGTTTGGTTGGTTTAGACTGCTCATGATGTATGGATCAAGTTTGTATTCCATGTTCTTCTTGTGTTTTGACCTTGTTGCAAAAGTGAACCTCTAAGGTGTTCAAGACCAATGATGAGATGAAGGATGAAAGGGGTAAATGATATGGGTGTTCAAATTTTAGGAACTTTGGATCAATGCTAGACTTAGGGTTTGATTTTGATTGGTTTGATTGGATAATGAACTTGTAAACTCTAAGATGTTGGATGTGACCTTTAGGATAAACTTGTTCAAAGAGGTGATAATTTAACTAGGGGTGTGAGGAAGGATTCATCCAAACACACCTAACTAAACAAGTGATTTTGATTTGGTTTAAGGATGTACCCAAGTTTTGATAATGATGTTTCCAAAGATCTAAAGTTTTTTGTTTGATGAGATGATAAATGTTTGGGATGGATGAAGTGTTTGATTTGATCCTAAATGAACCTAACAAGGACCTTGTTTACAAGGCCAAGATAGTGAAGAACATGCTTTTCTCTAAGATTAGTTCAAAACTAAAAGACCAATGTTTACATAAAAACCATATGACAAAAGATAACAAGCATATGTATGGGGTTTAATTGATTTAACTTTTCTTAATGGATTATTTTTATCACAAACACTCTCTTGATTAGCTTTTGAAACTAGATGTCTAATGTCCTAATTCTCTTTTATCCCACAAAGTCAATTATGTGGAAATCTGGAAAATCAAGGCAAAAGTTTCCTAATGCTGAACTTAGTAGCAGAAAATTGAGATCAAATATAAATGCTTAGAAGCCTCTAAGGATATGAATCCCAAGGGAAAGCAATAGCAAGTGTATTTGTTCAAGGGTATTTGCTTCTCCTAAAGGGTTTGAAATTTGGCACTCATGTTAAATGTTTGTTTTTCCAATGTTTTTGATCAAGAAAAGTGTTTTGATTTCAAGAAAATGCACCAAACTATGGATATGAAATACTATATTTGTTGAATCCCCACTTGGACAAGTCTATCTATGCCTAATTTTATTGAATGGGTAGATTCTTGACCCCACTGGCTCCCCTTCACGACACTCACTTATATGGGGAAGCCAAGCATCAACACCCATGAAACTCCCATGGCATACTTTCCATTTCTACTAAAATCCGTAAAAGTGTGTGGTGGCTTTAGAAAGGCCATTCTTGCACCAACAAATAGATCATGGATTTTGGACTTTTCTAAACAAGGGTTTTAGTATGGACTTTTCATTTGTGGGGGATCACCCATTCAATGAGAGACCATTGCTTCCTTTCTTTTTAGGATGACCATTTTGATACTTTCCTTTCGACAAGGACCCACACTTATATACTGATTGGATGTTGCTTGGATTTAGCATGTTGTTGGTTGGGTCATTCCCTTGGGTGAATATATTTTCTCACAAGGTAGGCCCTCTAAGATAAACAAAAGTGAGAAAACATATCTGTAGTTCAATTGATCTTTGTTGAGAAAAAAAGAGAGAACACATGCAATATGTTCCACTCACACTCACAAGATGTGTTCAATTTTAACGTCCAAATTGAACTGTGGAGGAAATTACTTTACCCAACTTAAGATCAACAAAAGGCCTTTTCATTCTAAAGATCGTCGTGAGGCATGAGAGAAGTGCATATGTCCTTTCGATGGTATTACTTTGAATAAGCAATTACAAAAAAATGAAGCACTTTCTCATTTTAAACCCACAAAGCAATGATTTGATTCTTTTTAGAGCACTAAAAATGAAATATGGAGATTTCCTTGTTCAATTATTAATCTTAAGCAAAATCTAGTAAGTTTCTAATGTTCATTTTTAGCCTATCTTTGAAAAAAATCAATGATCTAGTTGGCTTAAAATAGAGAATAAAAGCAACCATGGATGCTCTAGACCATTACAATAAGCATTTAAAAATACTTTTTTTTTTCAATGCAAGGAGATCAGAAAAAAAGGCCTCTACTTGTTATTTCTGAACTCCAATGGACCATCGATTCTTTATGCAAACCGTAAGATTGTGATGCATTTCCACTTGATGTTGCTCCTCTTTAGCTCTTATTTTTAGTTTTCAAAAAGTAGATCAAACCTAGCAAAATCATCAATTAATTCGACCTTTGTCAACAAAATCTCCTGTCACCAAGTCAATCAAGTTTTTTAGAGGCCTCTTTTGTGGCAGAAGTAAAAGAGAAATAAACAAATATGCCTTTAAGATGTTTAAGCACTTGAGACAGTCAAGTTGTCAAAGAATAAAGAAATCTTTAATAAATTAAAAGAAATTAATTTTCTTATTGATGTCAAACTTTAGATTGCTTTGAATTTATATTCAATGCCCAAAACCTAAAGAGCATGCATTGCCATAAACAAGTGGCTTTTAACACACTAAGATAAATTCAAATACTTAATCAAACCTATAATTCTATGTCACCAGCAAGCAATGACAGATTTGATGGTGCCCCAATCAATATAGAATTAAGATTCTAGCAACATAATCCTAAAAAAAACAAAAGGGGGACATAAAATTCAATCACTGTCCAAGTAGATTAGATAATGTATGTAAACTATTGTTTGCAATAGGTTTGAGGTGGAATTCAATAAAGGAAGATTCAAAAATCCTAATGGATTACTATGCAAGCATATTAAAATCCAATTTGAAGTTTATCCACAAGAAAACAATAAAGTTTGGTGTGCATATTTAATGATGAGGGTATGAATGTTGTAACCTCCTATTTCTATCCAATGATCTCATCCCATATTAAGCTATTGATTCTTCTACCCAATGATCTCATAACATTTATGTTGACTGAAGGATTATATAAAAAAATAAATATGTAATTCCCTAGATTACATTTGAGGGACACTTTTATCCATACATAAATGTCATGCTAACCATGGAATTATTTCCAAACTTACATTTCATTCTTATGTATTTATTTGAAGACTACACTCTCTCCAAACTTGTGTCCAAATTGAAAAATGTGTATGGGTTAATTAAAGCACCATGATTTTTCAATCTTGATGGCCCTGCAGGTGCTTTGTCATTATTCAAAACAATGTAAGTTAAATAAGTGGACATTAGATCTTAAACTCCCAATTCTTAATCATTTAAGGGGACAAAAAAAAAATTCAATAAGAAACAAAACTCTGATTTGAAATCTACAAGTATTAGTAAGCCAATTTTGAAAAAGGATGTTGCACAAAAAAAGATTTCATAGTGAAATAAAGAAAAGACTTGTGTTAAGTAAGATGTCGCTTCTATAGAAAGATTTTTTTTTATGAAAAAGATCATGGACTCCCCACTCCTATTGAGAAATTCAGTGAATAGAAACAAGAAGTTTTAAATAATTTCTTAAATGACTAAAATCAATGAGTACGCCTTCAATGAATGTATTGACTTTTGCATTTATAGATTTTGAATCCCCCGCTACTAGTTTCATTTGATTTATTGAATTAGATTGATTCTTTAAATCTACATTGAAATGTTAATAAATCTCAGTATCATAAATAGTATCATAAAAAGACTTCTGACACTTTTGAGCAAATGCAATTGTCAGGTGTAAAACAAAATTCCACAACCTATGCCAGCATTGTTGCAAATCAATTGATACTTTCAGCCAATGCACTCAGAGAATACAATGTTGCAATAGAGAAAGTTGTAGGGGATATTATAGAGCTTCTACTGGAGGGACTAGGCAAGTGGATTGATTGATTGAATTTTATAGAAAAAATTGCATCATATAGTGCCTCCCTCGTGTGCGTCACAAGCCAGAAAAGTGCTCCCAAATCTCAATTGGCTTGTATAAAGAATTCACATCCCTACATTTTGAGCACACAATTCCAAAGCAATGATTCACATGCCTATCATTTCTATGTAGGCCACAGTTGGGTCTGGGTCAAGCAATAGCACAGGTCTCCCATGGTCACCCTCGGACATATGCTCAAGGTAAGTCAAGCACTCAATATCACACTAGTGTAATATCAGCAAGACATTCCCACCTAATGGATGTGTGTGTACAGTGTAGTGCAGGTGTGGAGTAAGTATACAAGAATGTGATTTCGAGGCTAGTTGGAGGGGGCAAGGAGGAGGGGGAGGAGGAGGAGATTGCATGTATATGGATGTCCCTGCTCTACTCACCCTCTGTAGACACCACCATTAACCCAATAATAGAGCTCATGGATTCACATGAAAAGAAGCCTAATCACAATTATTTTGCCTTGAAATATTATGCTTCTCACCTACAATAATAATGCAAATCCTATATGGTAGAATGCCTAAAGTAATGCAAGTCACACGAACTATTATGATCATAGGTTATCATTAGTATTTATGATGCATAGAGTGGGCATGGTGGAGTTGGAAAGTGACACTTACCTCAATAGTTATTGCTTTAAAATGAAATTATTTGTATTAGAAAAGGTTGTGTGTGGTGAAGCAACTTGAAACAAATTGAACGAGTCAAAAAAATGATCCAAGTGCTATACAGGGAACACTTACACTGAATAACAAAGCTTACAAATTGTAACCGGTAAGGGATATGCTAGAAATGTCATATGCATGTATCACAATATAAATCCTGTGGACTATAAAGAGAGTATGATAAACAAATCCCAATGGCACCCACATATGCCATATATTTGTGAAGAATTAAATGTTGCTTGCATGTTTAAATCTAGCTTTTGTGGTTATCAACAATGTATCTGCTATATGTGAAGAGTAAAAAGAACCCAGTAGTGTAGATAGTTAAAATGCATAAAAAGAAATAAGAAGGCTGAAAATTAATACTAGTGTGAGTCATTTAAGAGGTGAAAAAGGTCAAAAAAATCAACTCCATCAAATAAAGAATCCCTTAAACAATCACACTAGAAAAAGACTCAAATCCACCATGCCCTTTGAATCTTTCCCAAAAAATATAAGCAAGGTATGTGTGTGAGATAAATGCATAGATTCAGGACCAAGAAATGCACACTTTTCTTTCTCTAGAATGACCCACAATAAATTATTTTAATGCGAAGACTCCAACAATTTCTACGAATAGTAATAATCCTAATATAAGTCTATAGATAATAATAAATCTGATATAAATCTACAAACAAGCCCTCCTAGCGCCATTATGTGGATGGTAAGATCTACATATACTTAAACTTCGACACACATAATAGCATGGTTATTTATTTAAAGTAAAGAAAACATAACATCCCTATGAAATACCTCAACATGCCTCATAATGCAATCAAGGCAACAAAAGATTAAATAAATTAATTGAAAGCATACAAAAAGACATGATGTATACCTATCCCATTGTGGGCTGGTGCTACTTTGATGTGGAAAGTAGCCCTTTCCCAACCCTTGATAAGCCAAATGATGAAAATTCTTTGAAGATGCTATGAAGATGGTGAATTCAAAAGTACATACCTTGTGGATGATTGTCGATGCCAAAATACAAAGAGAAGCCTCTTATTTATAGATGATATTGAGAGAAGAAGAGGAAAAATGGATGAATGTGGGACTAATCTTGAGCCAATGACAAGATGCCACTTTTCAAGATGTGAGAGGATGAAGGTTGTGTATATTTTGACAAATGTTCCAATAAATGACATTAGGTGGCTTTTCAAATTTGAAAGTTGGCTTGTTGGAGGGAGAAGAAAGGGTCTTAAATGCCAAGTTGGAGACATGTAAGAGACAATGTAAGAGGATTTAATGCTATGTTGGAGGACAAGGCATGTGGGAAGGAAATTTCAAATTTGGGGAATATTCCCTCTTGATTCCTTTTTGAATGATAAGGAAGAATTAATAAATCAAAAGAAATGATTTATTGTGCAAGTGGCAAAAGCTAGAGAAAAGATGATTAGTGTTAGAAGTTAATCATGACTTAATTAACTTTAGATAGAGATTAGCTGACATGACATTTGATTTAGATTTTAAATCAAATGGGAGGAAATAATGGACATTAACCATTTAATTAAATACATTTGATTTAATTAAATGAAGAAACTTTAGGAGATAATTAAATAAAATGATTTATTTAATTAAAGAGATAACCTTAGGAGACTAATCAAGTAAAATTGATTTATTTAATTGATGGGTGAATATGATTTAATTAAATATGAGGAATGTATGATGTCAAGTTTGCATGTCTACACGTATAACTCATATAAGGATCTAACTTAACATAATAGAAGGGTGAATAGTATGAATCCTAAAGTAATTATAAAATAAACTTAAATAATTACCTTAGTGTTCAAAACAAACAAAATATTAGTTGTCAAGAATGAAGCAATGTGAAAGTTATGTAGAATGACATAAAAAAACTTTAGAAAAACACTGCTTTAACAATCATACAACTCAAAGAGATTATAGGTAATATTGATGCAAATGCATGGCATTAATGGGTTCCTAAAGGGGTGTTCCATCAAGATCTATTAGGCCATAAGAACCAAACCCATAATCAGTATCAACTATGTAAGGTCCTAACCAATTATGGATGAATTTATCTTTATCTTCATTTTCAACATTAGTATTATGTTGATTCTCATAAAGAACAAAATCACCCTTACAAAATGTTCTAGGAATGACATGTGTGTTGTGTTTTCGTTGTAAATGTTTGATATAGGCTTGGAGATGCTCAATATTTTCATCGAGCATCTCAAGTTGGTGCAATCATTTGTCTTTATAAGTGGCACTATTAATAAGGTCTTGAAGAGCAATTCATAACATAGGAATTTCTAACTCGAAGGGAATGATTGCATCAATGCCATAAACAAGGTTATAAGGTGTAGTCCCTATAGATAATCTAACACTCGTTCAATAAGCCCTAAGAGCATAATGTAATTGCGTATGCCAGCCCTTATGATGTTTGTTAATAGTTTTATTTAGGATTTTTTCTAGAATCTTATTAGTACTTTCAGCTTGTCCATTGGATTGCGGATAATACGTTGTGGAAAATTGATGTTGAATGTTGAATGTTTCAAGAAACTTCTTGAATTCATTATTCTTAAATGGGGTTCCATTATTTGGAACAATTATGGATGGAAGTCCAAAGCGAGCAATTATGTGCTCCAATATGAAATGACAAATTACATCAGCATTTCTATATCGAAGAGGAATAGCTTCAACCCATTTTGTGAAGTAGTATGTTGTAGTTATGATAAATGTATGTCTAGCAAAAGAGGGATGTGAAATTTTTCCAGTAAGATCAATCCCCATACTGAAAAATGGCCAAATGAGAATTTGAGTACGGAGCTTAGAAGCATGAGCATAGACCAAATTGCTATGTTCTTGACATTTGTGACATCATTTAATGTAAGAGAGGAAGCTTTTCTCCATATTTCTCTAATAATATTCCATACAAATGTGTTTTTGCACTAAAAACCATCCTCCAAAATGACCTCTACAGGAACTAGCATGAGCCTGCTCAAGGGCTATAGAGATTTTAGAATCCTTAAGACACCTTAGTAAGAGACCATTAAAGGATCTTCTATAAAACACATCGGCGATGATCATGTATTTAGCTGCTATTTTGTGTAAATGATTTCAAGTGTTTATTGTTGTGGGCTCAAGAATGGTACCATCTTTTAAATAATGGTATATTGTATCATACCATTCATGCAATTCATCTTGAGTTATTGTTAAAATTTCTTCTAATATAGTATCAATCATAGGTTTCATAATGGGAGAATAACAAAGATGAAGTCTGTTGAAGGATCATGTGGGGATATAAGAAAGGCTCCACTCACCATTGCATCCACATGTCTATTATCTTTTCATTTGATGTTATCAATGGTGAATGATTCAAACTTCTCTAATAGTTTCATTGTAAGATCCTTGTATTTTGATAACTTGTTATGTTTATCTTGATATGTCCCATTGATTTGTTTGATTACTAATTGTGAATCACCAAATATTTTGATATGTTTAGCATCCATTATTAAAGTAGCTCACAAACTTGTGATTAATGCCTCATACTCAGCTATGTTATTTGTACATAGGAAATTTAACTGATAAGACAAGGGAATAGGTTTTCTATCAGGTGGAATCAATACCACTCCAACACCAGAACCTATTCTACACTTAGATCCATTGAAATATAATTCCCATGTTTTAATATCAGTGGTCAAGACACTATAATTAGGAAAGGAGTTGTGATTAGGTAAAGAGAGAGGAGAAGGATCATCAACTAAGTGATCGGTTAAGGATTATCCTTTGATTTATTTTTGAAAAATAAAATTAAGGTAAAAATTTGTTAACAACATCAAAAACTTAGCTAAGCATCTAGAAAGGTCTATTTCATTAAAAAGATATTTAAGGGGGTCGTATTTTATCATGACTTATTTTTCAGCATTTAGTAAATAATGTCAGAACTTACTAGTAGTGAATACAAGAGCCAAATAGTGTTTTTCAATTGGTGCATATTGAGTTTCATAAGAAATTAAGGTTTGAATAATGTAATAAACAATATGTTCTTTTCCATGATCATCTTGTTGAGCCAACAATGCAACAAGAGCATGGGATGATGCGGCTATGTACAAGATAAATAGTTTGTTTGGCACAATGAGTTGTAAAATAGGTGGAGTTGTGAGGTATTCATTTAAACTCTCAAAAGCATGTTTACAATCATCATCCCAATAAAAAGGTACACCCTTTTTAAGAAGATGTGTGAAAGGTAATGTGCAATGAGCTAAAGATGCAACAAAACAATGAATAGCTTGAATTTAGCCTTGTAACGTTTTCAATTGAGAAATATTCCTCGGAGGTGGCATGTTAATAATTGCATCAATTTTCTTTTTGTCCACCTCAATGCCTCTATGAGATATGACAAACCCCAAAATTTTAACACTATCTACACCAAAGACACTTTTTTTTATTTAATCGCATACTATATTTATGTATTTGTTCAAATATTTTCCAAAGAACATTTACATTGTCTTGTCTTGTTAAGGATTTAGCAAGGATGCATCAACATAATATTCCAAAATTTTGTGGATGTAATTGTGAAAGAGAAATTTCATTGCTCGTTGATAAGTTACACTGGCGCTCTTTAAACCAAATGGCATTGCAACCCAACAAAAGGGTATGTGCAAGATCATCATGGAAAAAATAGACCCTTAAGTGGCAAAAAATTTAGAAAAATCAAAGTTAGGCAACTTGACACAAAAAATTCAATAAGTTATCTATATTATTTCAAAAATATGTAAGAATAGAATATGTAGCAAATTGAATGTAGTTTCTAAAATACTAGGTTTGTTTAAAAAAAAAAAACTATTTGGTGAAAATTTGAAATTTCAATGCAGTGGTACTTAAATTTTAGGGAAAAAATAAGTAGGTGTTTGTCTAACCACCCTAACCACAATAAAATGATAATATTTTTTTATAAGATTTTAGATATAAGTAGAGGACTCATGCCCTGATGTGATGCATTATTTTTTGTAATTTTTTTCCAAGTAAATAATTAATGATGAATTTTTTATTACAAATTTTTTAAAAATATAAAAAATTGTATTTCTAACCACCTTAAATTGGTCAAAACTTCACGAAATTCAATTTTTCTTTTTTTAATGGAATGCAAAGCATATAATGTGACACATGTTTTGGATTCAAAAAATGTGATACTATTTAAAATTTATAGATATTTTTCAACCAGCCTATCAATCAGGACTTTAGTCATAGTTTGAATAGAAAATAAATAATAATTAATTATTAAATTCAAAGTAAAGCATAATTTATATCAGTGGAAAGTTGAGAATCTCCTTTAAAAATCCTTTTCATTTCATCAATTTAGGATTAAAAAATAGTCGTCAGCCACATACCCATCATATTGCCGCTTTTTGGCCCATCATGATCCTACACATACCCAAAACGTTCCCCAAATAGTTGTAAAGGAGGTTTTGTATTGATCTTGAGGATTAATAAGGATTTGATTATAACTAGAAAATCCATCCATGAATGACAAAAAAGCATGTCCAACAGTTGAATCCATGATCATGTCGATATTAGGAAGTCAATATTAGGAAGGTTTTAAAGAAGCTTTATCCATGATCATGTCAATATGTACGGTTTTAAAGAAGCTTTATTCAAGTCATGAAAATCTGTACATATCCTAATACAATTATCAATTTTAGCAACTGCATCAATTTTTGAGATCCAAGGAGAATAATCAATACGTCATATGAAGCCTGCATCAAGGAGTTTTTCAAGCTCTCTTTAACATACAAGGCTACATTAGGGTGCATTTTTTGTATATTTTGGTGAAGGGTCTTAGCATTTTTAGCGAGAACAATGCTATGTGTCACAATTTTTGGGTCAATTCTTGGCATATCAGAATATATCTAGGAATTTTTTTTAGGAAAATAATGAAGTAAGGTTGTAGTGTCCTCCTATTCTTCATCGTCAAGGCACTTTCCAATCTTAATAGCTTTGTCTTTATCATCGAGGTCCATTGGCACATCAATTGTATCTCCTAAAGGGAGTGCATTAGATGTGGGAACTTCAGAATTATATGGTTCTTCAATGATATCACTATCTTTTTCCTTGGTAACTATCATAGCATAGGTAACCTATTTCATGGGAGTAGCAGAGGATGTGTTATCATAAACTCCTAGCATTTGTTTTAGAGTTTCATCACTATCAACATACTACCATGATGGTGGTAAGTTCATATCGAGAAATTGAGGATGTTTGATTGTGAATTTGTGTTTTAGTTGACATGTAATAGTGTTGACATTCAAAGAAGTTCATTGAGTAACTTTTGTCATCTTAGAAAAAGAATAGCCCAATCCAATTTTTGGGTATGTGCAGGATCATGGTATGCCAAAAAGTGGCAATATTTGTAGGGTATGTGGCTGACGACTTTTTTTCACCCAAAATTAATGAAACGAAAAGGGTTTTTAGAGGAGATTCTCAGCTTTCTAAAAATATAAACTATGATTTAATTTGAATTTAATAAATAATTATTATTCATTTTCTATTAGAATTACGACTAAAGTCCTGATCGATAGGCTGATTGAAAAACATCTACAACTTTCAAACGGTATCATATTTTTGAATCCAAAACATGTGTCACATTCTATGCTTTACGTACTATAGGATTAAAAAAATAAAATAAATTTCATGAATTTTGACCAAGTTAAGGTGGTCGACATCTGATTTTATATTTTCTAAAAGTTGTAATAAAATTCATAATTAATTATTTACTTGGAAAAATTACAAAAAAAATATGCATCACATCCGGGACATGAGTCCTCTACTTATATATAAAATCTTACAAAAATATTATATCATTTATTATGGTTAGGGTGGTCGACAAACACCTACTTCTTATTTTTTCCTGAAATTTAAGTACTCTGCATTGAAATTTCAAATTTTCACCAAATAGATTTTATTTATTTTTAAATAAACCTAGTATTTTAGAAACTACATTCAATTTTCTACAAATTCTATTCTTACATATTTTTGAAATAATATAGATAACTTATTAAAATATTTATGTCAAGTTGCCTAACACTGATTTTTCTGAATTTTTTGCCACTTAAGGGCCTATTTGGCATACCATGATCCTGCACATGCCCTTTTGTCTCTTGCGTATTAGGCTCGATAGGAACATGAATACCTTGCTCATGTTTTCCACACCTTTTTCCAATATATCCTAACTGTTTTACAAGTTCATAGCATTTTTCCATAAAATCTTCTCATTTCTTTTAGATTAGGTGGATATTGATAATCTATCTCACCAAAATTTGTTGTGTGTTGTATTTTCTTCCAAAGTAGAGGAGATAGATGTTTGAGAATATTTTTCATAATTTTGAGTGGACATGATGGTTGGTTGTTCTTTTTTCTCATATTCATTTTGTGTGATTATGTATTCACCCATAAATGAAGATGTGAATTCTAAGGATCCCCAATCATCACCCAATAATTTAGATATTGATTCCTCTTCATTTTGTTCAATTTCTAGAGGGTGAACTCTATTGGATGTTGGAATTAATTTTTTTAGAGGACTTGTAGCTCCTTTTTCAAGGTGCAAGGAACTTTTAGGCTTGAGGTCGATTCCAAATTGATAAATGTGATTGTTATAGACATATTTCATGATACAATAAAGGGTCAAAGACATTGCATTCATCACATGAATCCATGGTCTGCCTAAAAGAAAATTATATGAAAATCATAAGGCATGACATGAATAGGAGTTTACAAAGTAGCCACCCCCATTGTAATAGGTAAAGTGATTATATCAAGTGGTTTCTTTGTTGTGTGGTCAAATCCTTGAATTGATACACAATTATGCATTATTTATGAATTTTCAACACACAATCCATCAAGGAGATGCATACTACACACATTAAGGGCAGAACCATTATCGATAAGGGTTCTTTTGATACCTATCCGATTGAATTGAGAAATTATCATAAAGGATTCATGTTGTTTTCACAACTCTAAAGGAGGGAGCTCATGTTGATGGAAAGTAATGTCTAGATTAACTTGATTCATTCCATGTATTAAATATTTCACATCATTCGGAGTTGTACCAAGAGGAACTATAATTTGTTGTAATGTTATTTGAAGAATAGTGTGATAGTTTGGTGAATTATGAAGTAAATCCTAAAGGTAAATCTTTGTATGAGTATTGTTTAATTTTTAAACAAGATCACACTCTTTTGTTTGTAAGGGAGAACAAGGAGCTCTAGGTGAGTGAGGTAAAGCTAAAGAGGGTGGGGTTGGTTACAATGGTTGCAGATTTTTTTGGGTATTATATGTATGAGCAACACTAATATTACTAGATTGCTGCAACACATCAGTTTTTGGTGGGTAAAGAGTGAATTCAAGTTTATTGGAAGGATGAAGTTTATGTGGGGTGGGTAAAGAATGAGTTGAGGTTGAATCACATTAACATCCTTAGTTTTAGATTGCTCACAAAAAACCTTAGTCGATGACTTGAGTGAGATGAAATCTTGAAGGGGCTCATCTAACAAGTCAAAGTCATCATGACTAAAATTTCTGAGGGGTAAGTTATCATCAGTTGTTTTAAGCTGATCGGGATAAGCATTAGAGGTGTTAATGTTCGTTATTGTGGGTTGGTCAGAACAAACCTTAGTGGATGACTTATGCTAGATGAAGTCCTGAAGGGCTTCATCCAACAAGTCAAAGTCATCACAACCAAAAGGTTTGAGGGATAAGTTATCATTAATTTGTGTAGGTTTCTCATGGAAAGATTTAGAGGATGAACTGAGTGAGAGGAAGTCCTAAAGAACTTCATCTAACATTTCTACATCATCACTACTAAGAGGCTTGGATGAGGTGTTTCTAAATTGAATCATTTGTTTGAAAGGATGGTTTGGTGTTTTTGTTTTTTGTGTTTTTATGTATCAATGAATTTGATCTAAAAGAACTAGGAACAAATACTGAAAAGGAAATTTGCAAAATCTAGGACTATCCATATGTAAATGCCATGAAAGAAAGAGATGCTTATGCACAAGAAACAAAAAATAACTAAACTATGAAAGAAAATAAACTGTAGGAAACAAAAATGTGCAAAGCAATAAACTAAATTCTGGAAACACTGATTCAAAAATTGTAGTGGGATTGATTTTCCCTAGGTGGTGAATGAGTCCCAAGATAGGAATTTTTAGTTTTTTTCTTGTTTTTTTTACTTTTCTAAATGTGTTTATGTCTATATAGTCTAGATAAAGACTGAAAATGCAAAATTTTGGGATGATGTAATGAAATAATATGCAACAATGAATTCTAAATGATACTTTCACTAATGCAACTTTAAGAGGCCCTAGGATACAAAATGAATGCAAAAGACAATGCAATTGAGTCCTAGAATGCAAATATAAATTAAAATTAGAATTTAATGATGTTCAATACGTAGGTTCACTAAAATGAACCAAAAATTTTGTGGTTTGGAATTTATAGGCTTCTCTTGCACTCTTAGGATCTTCCACCTAAAAGGAGAGAGATAGAATAACCTTGAAATTGAAGTGGTTTACTCAATATAATGTATGTGTGATATGATTAAGGCTAAGTGAAATGATTTAAATGCAACTTACCAATGTAATTGACATATTATTAATGCAAAACCTAGGAAATATGCAATGTTTGAAAACACAGTGATGTTTGTAAAAAGCTTAAAAGGATGAACAAAAATGAAAATCAAATTAAACAGAAAACTATTTTTCAAAATGTGTGCACTTGTAAAGCTGAAGATGACCAGAAATCAATCTAGAAATCTAACAAGCTTGGATTTTGAGCTGACTAGGACTCATTCACCAGCTTTGGTGAATTAGTCCCAGATCAGGGTTTTTTTGCCCATAAACTAATTTTTGCAAACTAGGTGTCTTGATTTGATTTTGACTTAAAAAGTAACCTCATGAAGGCCTCATTCAGAATGCATGGAAAATTAGTCCACTTTCAAATTTCTGTAATTTCAAGTCTTTGTTTCGCACCCTAACACTTGTACAACACTTTTTGATGGAAGCTCAAGTCGAGATGTTAGATTTTTTTGGAAAACAACTTAAAATTGGTTTTCTAATGGGGGGTTTGACTTGTTCAAACCCCTAGTTGGGTAGAAAAACCTTAAATGGACAAAAATAAACACAAAACCCTAGCCTTAGGTGTGTTAAAGACTAGGAAACTTTGAAGTATGGTGAAACACTATTCTATTTGTGCTAGAATAAGATGTGCAAATTTAATTTGAATGATGAAAGATTTCAACCCTAGAAATCCTGCAACACATAAAAAATGGAGGTGAATGTTATGCAAATAGAATTTAAGCAAAATGCAAACCTTAATTTGAAGATAAAGAAGAAATGGAAGATGGAATCACTTTGAAAACAAGTCTTTATGCAAATTTAAGTTGAATGATGAAAGATTTCAACCCTAGAAATCCTGCAACACATAAAAAATGGAGGTGAATGTTATGCAAATAGAATTTAAGCAAAATGAAAACCTTAATTTGAAGATAAAGAAGAAATGGAAGATGGAATCACTTTGAAAACAAGTCTATAGGTGTGATTTGATGGCTAGTTGAATCTCCTCAACCTAGATTTCTCCATGATTCACCATAGGCATCCAAATCAACTCCTTGCAATGCTAAACCTTGATCCAAAATGTGAGTTTCAATATGTGCAAAAACCCTAGTTTGCTGCCGTAAAACTTCAACTTTGCAAAATGAAAATTGTTGTAGAAGACTGGACTTTAGAATTTACTTCTGTGAAATCACTAAGAGATGTACAAAATGAATTAAAATGAGTATTTATAAGAATAAACACCTATTTTTGTGTTATTTAGACCTAAGAGGCTGACATTCACTAAAAAATTAAGTTGAATTAATTTAATTCCCACTCAAAATTGAAATTTCCCTCAAAATGGACTCATTCGCCACGTCTGGGAAATGGGTGGACCACCAGAGGAGACTCATTCACCCAAGGTGGCGAATGGGTCCCACTAGTGGTTTTTGAAGGTGGTTCTTTGGGATATGGATGAATTGAATGCTATTTGTGAAGATTTAAGTAATTTCTCAAGTGAAATGGGCCTCTAGATAAAAAATAATGGGTTTTAGGGGCCTATAAATGTTGTTTTGAAGGATAAATAATGCAAGGGTACTCAAAAGTAGGTCTAATTAAGCATGAAATTTTTTATTTTCTCTAGAGTGTCTAATTTTCTATGCCACACTTATATGTTTTCCCCTCATCAAAAGATGCAAATATAACTACTTGGGGAATTGTGAAATTAAAATACAAATGAATGTCAAATGTAAAATGTGATTGAAATTGTAATTTGGCCTAAAGCTTGTTGCTCCCATGTTTCTATAAATTGGAATTCAAGGCCAATTAAACTTTTATTTTGATGGTTAAGCATTCAAACTCACATAAGAATAATTTTGTAAATTCAAGAACAAAGGAATAGTATAGTTCTAAGTATTAGGTGTGAATTCTAGTCTGTAACAGGTATAAGAGTTTGACAACAACAATGGAATATAAATGAAAATTACAAATTTTGGAATACTTTCTCTCCATGTATTTTATTTCACAAATTATAAATAAAATGATCAATGATATTTTATTTGTTTTCAATCTCTTTGGTTGAATTCATAGTTTTATTTCTGCTTTAGTTCAAAGAACTAATTCAATTCTTTGATAAAATCATAGATTTGTGTGATGGAGTGTGAAGATTACTAAGTAGTTTGTGTTCTGAATATCTAGAATTGTTTATTGCAAATCAATATAACAACAATCTTTAAATTCTAGGTTTAATTGCTAATGTATTATAGTTTGTTGCAAATATGAGTTTTTCACCCATGGATAAAGCATTGTTCTATTGATTTGATCATCTTTGAAGTAAATTGAGTCAGTCTTACCTGTCAAAGAACAAATTGATATTAAAAATTACTTACACCTTATAAATTGTTGCTAAGTTGTGTGGGAATCACTCATTCCTTACTTTAGATAATAATTTGCTAAAGGATCAACCAAATTCTTGAGGAATTATGTATATTTGTAATTGATAGGAATGTATCTATTTGTCACAATGTTCATGACAAAATGACATAAGAGTATCATCTAAACATTGTTAGGATTACCCTCCCAAGTCTCATAGAGCCCAAAGTGTAGAGGTAGTTTCCTAGTATGCCTCTACCTATTCGTTTGCCAATCCTTACCTTTATTGATCACTGAATCATGGAAAAGTCATACACATTTGGTGGGATTAAGTTTGGTTCTTAAAAAATAACCAATAGGGGTCAAGGTAGATTATCTTAGTTGAGTGTATAAAAGGAAGCAAACCAAAAGAAAATTTGAGGATGGGGGTATCTGTAGACTATGTTGATAGCCATCAACCACTACCTTTAGGTTATGTGTGTGACTATCTCTTGGAGGTTACAACCCATACATAAACAAGAGGTAAGTAACTTGTGGACATGTATTGAAGGGCTTGCTAGGTGTGTGTAGCCCCAAAACCCTCAAAACACATGATTTAATTTGGCATAGATTCCTAGTCATTTATAAGATTATTGTGTATCCATGACCAACATGTACACCTTGTGTGGCTACCCCTATGATGTGGATGCTAGAATGTATGTGTAAATGGATGTATTTCTTTAGATCTAGCTACATATGACTTATTGGAAATGTTAATCATATTTTGAAAAAGTGGATTACTTTATCCACATGGAAAGGAATATTGATAATGCTACTTTATTTCATGAACTAAGATCTTATGAGTAAGGTTTGTTTTGGAAAATTATAATGTTGCTAATTAAATTGGATGTTCTGTGTTACTTATATTATTTTCATTGGTGTATTATGTGTAACATTGCTTATTTCTTGGGTGATCTATGATTTATTTTATTTTGGCAGTAGGAAAGTTCAATGTATGGTTTGTGATCATCATAACCTTCATGAATTCTAGGAGTATGTAACATCCCACTATGTAACCTCGAAGTGGAAGAGCCAAAAGAGGACAAAATATATATATATTTTAAAATAGAAGGATAGAATACACACAAAGTTGTTACCAATATTGTATACCAACAACAAACAAGCCCAAGAATGGTTGAGTGTACAACCAAGAGGGGAGGACTAATTAACCCGCCAAAGAAAATTCAAACAAGAGCAGGTAGAATAGCTCCAAAAATTTTGCTCTAGTGCTCCAGAATTTACTCTACGCTGATTCTCTAGATTTACTCTATTGTAACATCACAAAACAACATACAAAAAACTTTGATGTGCTAGAATATTTGGCAGCAACAACCCAAAGCAACAAACATAAAATGGGGATGTGTCAGAATCTTTGTAGACGATTGCAAGAGAGGAATACCCAACCAAGATCTCATTTTTGCATGAATTTTTTTGAAGGAAAATCCATAATGATCATCATAATACAAGTGATTCTGATACCAACACCGAAACTCATAAATCAAATATAAAACATCACATTTCTTCCCATTTAATTATATGATTACATCTTCTCTCTCAAGAGAGTACAATATTCATAAAGGAATATACATGAGTACAATGGAATAGCCATGAATAAAATACATCAACATCAATTAAATATGAACTAGAGAGAACAACTCTAACTAGTGCTACAATAACCTATACACTGGTCCACAATCGTGGTGGCAATGCCTCCCTACCATGTGGACTCAAAAGAGACCACCCCACCATGCTTGGAGATAGTCACAAGGCCCAAGCAGAAATAAAAATGCAAGGAAACCATATGGCCAACACTCTCATCAGATATGGAGCAAACATGAAATACAATGCACAAGGCCAAAGTCACAATATGGAGATGCTCATTCAATAACATGTAATGTAGTACTCATGACTACTAAGGTACAAGGTACAAAAGTGATGATCAGATGGAGTGTCATCATGTGTGCTCGAAGGGATGGCACCACACAAAAACAATTATACCTCTCATACAAATGAGAAAGCTAAATCATGCCCAAATCAACACCCTGGAAATGGATAGGCCTTCTCGAGTGCATCCTTAGCCTTTACAAGTGCTCAAGGCCATGCACGAAGACTCATTATCTTATAATTGTTTTATGCCATCTCATTTAACCAAATGGGAAACCAAAAGAAAATATGAAACAATGAAAAATCCCCTAAAATCCATCATAAAAGCCATTTAAAATAGTCAAGCAAACATTGTTGCTAAATCATTCAAATAGCTGATCACATACGCCAATGAGTAGCTCAAATATCATCCAACATTCATCATTAACTTAATTAAAGAACTGAATCACATAATCAATATTAGCCTCATTAAATCATCTCAAAAAACCACTTTTAAACAAATAAAACCACTAAGTGACAGTGGCACAAAGAATGGTTTTAGCTGTTGTTCAAACAGATGAGAAAGACGCATAGAAATTTCATAAAAATTCAAAGTTCTCAGATTAAAAATAGGACAATGACTCAATTCATAAGGTGATCAGAAAAACGTCATTTTATGCATGGCTGGGCAAAAACATGAAAAAGGAAGGTGCTCGGATTAAAAATAAGACAACGACCTAGTTGAGATATGGCCATTTCTACATGGAATCAAATTTTATGTTGCATTTTTAATAGGTGGTTAAAGAGCAGCAAATAATTTCTTTTTTAACAAGTAGGTACACATTTGACCAAAAATGAAAGTGCCCAAAATTAAAATTTTCCAAAGACCAAGTTGAGATTTGGTCATTTCTACATGGAATCCACCTTTATTTTTCTTTTTTAATAGGTGGATAAAGAGCAGCAAGGAATTTTCTTTTTAACAAGTTGGGCGAAAGAGCAATAAAATAAAAGAATTAAAAGTGTCTAGAAACCTATTTTTCTAGCAACCCATTTTAGATTTATTGGCATGGAAAAAATTTTCCATAAGAAAAACTACAAGGCAAGAATTTGAATCCAAAACAAGCATTATCCATCCCAAAAATATTCACAAAGTAGAACAAAGGAATAAATATACCATAAGGAAATGCAAAGCTTACCATTCCCAATCTAAATCACATTCTACACCACCAAAAATTCAAGGGATTCAAGAACCATAGAAAAATACCTCATTGTTTCCACAAATTTGAAATGAAAGATTGCTCTAAATAGAAGGTGTGGTTGGGTTCCAAAATAGGACAGCTAGGAGGAAATGGCATGTTGAAATCAATAATGATATGCCCACAAATTTATTCTCAACAAAATCTCCAAATTGCTCCCCAACTCTGCTACCCAATTCATGGGTTTTTTCTTCTCCTTCAAAAATAGAAAATTTCTTCTCCTCCCCCAAAAATAATAACTCTCCTCAAAACAAAATGAATATATATATCTCTCCCAAAAAAAAACATAATTCCCTTTTAAAAACTCTCCCAACCATAAATGAATTAAAACATTTAGTTAATCAAATTATTAAAGCTCTCCAAAGAAAATAATTAAAATCACTAATATACATCATTCTCTATTACAGATAACATGATAATTTAAATCCAACATTAAATACACACAAGCTCCCCAAGAAGATTTATATAAAACTATGAGGGCTCA
This sequence comes from Sequoia sempervirens, assembly GCA_007258455.2. Classification (NCBI taxonomy): domain Eukaryota; kingdom Viridiplantae; phylum Streptophyta; class Pinopsida; order Cupressales; family Cupressaceae; genus Sequoia; species Sequoia sempervirens. The sequence goes on along the minus strand of VDFB02271358.1, from coordinate 437,067,217 downwards.
AAAAAAGGATTAATAAAATCATTTAAAAATTTCCAAGTGAAATATATGACTCTCTAGAATAATCAATAAAAATCATTTAAAATAACACATTTAAAATCTCAAGGATATAACCATTCAAATCTCCAATCTATAAAACACTATAAAATTACATATATGAAATCACAAAAAGACGTCAAACAAACCACATCAAGACATCGACAACCAATTAAATATATATAACCTCATAAAAGATTAATGAAAACCAAGACAAAATACTTGAATGAGAGATACTGGTAAACCACATACAACTAAAAGCTTCTCTGGACATACGACTAAAAGATGCTCTAGGAATTACTGTTAGGTAACTGGATGGTAAAACAGGAACAATGAAACACAACACTAACAAGGTACAATGGGAGAGGGCAGGGAAAATTTGGCCTATGACTATCTCTAGTATCCACCATTGTGGAATATAAGTATGCTTATGCCTATGGATCCAGGCAAAGTCGATACTCAGTACCTACATCACACTAATTAAATGTCAAAGTACATGTGCATATAACATATATCATATAGTCTTTGAAACATCAATCATCAGGAATAGGGTCATGATATCGTAAGCCCCTCAAATACATGTGTTACGACATCATCCTTTTATTGTCCATAATCATACAAAATCAACGATAATAGTTTATAAACATTTAAGCATGTAATCTAGAAAATTAATTTCCACTGAGAAAAGGGTAACGATGCATAAACACTCAATTCTTTCGAAAACACCATTGTTTGCAACAATATTTATTTTCCACACATTTCCAATTTCACGTATTAGAACATATTTGGCATCATTTTGAACAAAATATAACAATTTTACACTTTCTAAAGCATACTTAGAAGCCAACTTTTGAACTTTTCATATGTAACCATATCTAAGATGAAACATGCATTTATGAATACATACATACTTACATTACTAGGAGTCACATCACAAGGCTACATAAGGGTCCATCTAGACATTTGTAAGCAACATACTAATCCATGATATATAAACCATGAGCCAAGAGATAATATCTGTCTCACATAATCCATACCTCACATTTAGTGTTTTGATGGTGTTAGGTGATGCACACATGGTGAGACCATCCAAACAAGACCAAACGACCTATCTCTTATTGAATAAGGTGGTTAGCCTCCAAGAGATAGTCATCACAAATAGGTGGGTAGTGGGTTGTAGATGTGTAATAGCCTCACATACCCCCATCCTCAAGTTTCCCTCCATCTACTTCCTCCTATACACTCAACCGAGTCTAGATCTCCAATTCTTGATGAGGAATCACATTAAAACACAATACCAACATTTGAAAATAATAATAGAAAACTATTTTATCCACTAAAGATCATAACTAATTATCAAATAAAGATTCAATTTCAGCAATAAAGCAAGAAATGAACACAATTTCAACACTAAATCATATGTAACCACGATGGCTATGTGAAAATAAGATCACAAGGTGTGGCTAAACCATTACAAACAAGATAAATCAAATTTTTGCTAGTCTTCAAAATCAAATTAAAATTCAACAATAACCAAAAAAAGATTCACAATCTTCGAAATGGCACAATACATAACTCTGTGACTAAACTAGCCACCAAACGAGGAAGGGAGGGAACAATGTATGAATATTGCAATAGCCCCTCATGTGTTCTGGAGTGAGCACACCAACCACACGACATGACGTGCAATCCTCGGCTACATCTCGCATCGTCTCCTCACATGGCATGGACTCACCAAGTGGCCCACACACTACTTGGCTATTCACATGGAATGTGCACCTCAGCCACATCCCACATCATGTCTTAGCATGGCATGGTCATATGCTAGCTAGAGAAGGTAGATACTTGTTGTATGCTGCATGGCAGTGTGTCTGTGGCTCTATGAAAGTAGGCACGTGCAAAACACACCCCGCATAGTGATACCTCATGGAAAGGGAGCACATAGGTACTCATAATAGCCAAAGGTATACATGGCTAGGACATACTCATATGCAAACCAACCCAAACACTGTCGAGAGAAAACATGAGTGTCGCTCTACTAGTGTATAAGGCCCCATTACACTCATCACACAAGTAGGAAATCATAACCCAATCTCATAGTGCACCTTCATGTGTCTATAAATGTGGTATCGTGTCCTCAAGCATAGCTTGCTACCATTAGCAACACGACATCATCACTAGCACTATGTTGGAACATCAGTGAGGTGTGGCATCATATCTATGGCATTGTGGTAGAACATGTGTAGATATGAAATATATAATGAATAAATGAGTATAAAAATATGGGGCTACTTGAGCCTCACCTCTCATGTGGATGAGGTTGATTTTCTAATGCCATCTCAACACCCCTATAGGTAGCCAAGCAATGCTAGCTGAATGTCCTTACAGACGACCTGGAAATACTAACAAACCAATGCTGTTGTACTCAAAACTATGGAGATTAGGCTAGCAAATATGGATCAAGCACCTTGATCCATCATAAGGGGAAGTAGTGAGTACTTTCCTCGGGATCGGTTAAGCTGAGACCACTTTGCACCGCAATATGCATACCCTGCACACTCCACCCAAGGAACTTTGTGGCTTCTACTATGCCTTCATGGATTGAGGGACTAGAAAAAAAAGAAGAAGAGGAGGTTCTATGAAACTAACTTTTGGAAACTCTTAAATATATATAAATTTCAACCACACATTTTTTGGCCCTCAATCAAGTAACAAACATACAAGCACGCGTAATGGTATGGTTAATCCCACACCAAAATACAACATATTCCCCATGGATGGGTATACAGTCTCACCATCCCATGAGCACATGAAGCAAGTACAAGGTATTCACAACACTCAACATGAGCACTAATACAGGATGTTCACATAAGAGGGAGTACCTTTTCCCATTTCCTCTTACCAAAATAAAACCATTATCCACCTCTAATTATGCAAGGTCAATACAAAAATTCCAAGAACATCTACTCCCAACATCCATACAATATATCACAGTCCTACATGGAGTAAATCAAGAATGCCATAATAACTCTCACTTTAACATTCACTATTATTAAATGGTAAATCATATTAAACTAAACATATATGTTAAACACATTTATTTCCTATGCACAGTGCAATATAATTATGATGTTTACTTAGGACAAGGTATGCAACATTATCAGTTCAACATAAATTTAACATTTTACATTTATCATTAACATGCCAATGGTTTCACTATTCCCTTTTTCTCTAAACTTTACTTAATATAGAATGATTTTCTATCCAAATTCATACATATTCCATGATTATGAATGCAACTTGGAGACTGAGCTCCTTTACCCAAGGTTGATCTAATAAAAAAAACCTTCATGAATGCATAAAAATTTTCTCATAAGAGACAAGCATACAATGTATTTCAATACACCACTCACTCTAAGATAGGCATCCTCATCAAACCAATGATAAGAGAGAGAGAAGGAGAGAGAGGGATTTACAATTCTGACATAGGCATGAATGCAATCATGGTTTCATCATCACACAATCACTTTCACACAAATGCATCAATCATACAAGAGCATGCAATAATCTCTATGAGCTTAAAATGTGGTCATTCATTTTCTATTAGCATATTTATATTCTCAATACAATATAACATGCATAAGAAACTCCAAAACCACATAGAGTCAATCTGGATATTATTAACACAAGGAGGTAAAGCACAAGAAGACATGCACTAGAAACTTGCATGGTGAAGAAAAAAATCAAGTCTGGAGAAGAGAATACACATAAAAGAAACTTCTCAGCATTCGCAAGGTTAGATAGACCTTCCAACAACATGAAGATGGAAACCAAGAAAGGGTAATTTTAGGAAAAACATGTCGCTTGCAACCCACCAAAAAGCTAAAGAACAACATGCCCACCCACAACATAGGATATAGGAAAGTAATCAATAGCAACCTTGGGAGACTCTCAACCAAGGGAATCACTCCAATCTTGTAGGGTAGGGCAAGGCCTAGGAGGCATCATTCCTCCACAACAAAATCCAGTGTTGGAAAATTCAACCATCTAAAACACCATAGTAAGGCACTCAAAGCAAGAGATTCTATGACTATCTCACCAGAAAAAGCACTTGGAACACACACATCAGACACACTACAACCACACTCAAGGACCACTCAAGGGTCATAACCCTTTACACAATGAAAGAGCCTCACATCGAGAAGGAGAACAATTGGAATACAATTCTTGGTAGGCTCAAAGGTCTAACTCAGAAAAGAATTCCTCAATAGGACATACAAAGGACAAGAAACAACAACACTTGTTGTTATCCACCACACACAACACACCAAGAATGTATCAACCATAAGTAGGGATCTTAGTGGTGCAACATAGGCTCTACCTCTAACTCTACCTCTAGCTTTTCCCCTAGGGGGAATCCTATAGGAAAGAAGGAACACATCGAAATAGATCATCACAAGGATGGTCTATAAACCATACTAATGCATGAATGCTAAACAAAAAAACTATGAAAAACAATATAACAAGCTCATACCAAACATACCAAACACAACATAACATAGAAGGCTCAAGTATGCCAGAGCTCCCAGTGTGTCAACATGGGCTCTGATACTAGATGTAACATCCCACTATGCAACCCTGAAGGGTAAGAGCCAAAAGAAGACAAGATAATTTAAAATAAAAATAAAAAAATGGGTATGTGCATGATCATGATGGGCCAAAAAGTAGCGATATAATGGGTATGTGTAGTGTATGTGGTTGACAAATTTATTTTTTACCTAAAATTAATGAAATGAAAATGGTTTTTAAAGGAGATTCTCATGTTTCCACCAATATAAATTATGCTTTACTTTTAATTTAATAAATAATTATTATTCATTTTCTATTTGAATTACAACTAAAGTCCTTATTGATAGGCTGATTGAAAAACATCTATAGCTTTCAAATAGTATCACATTTTTTGAATCCAAAACATGTGTCACATTCTATGCTTTTCATACTATAAGATTAAAAAAGAAAAAAATGAATTTCATAAAGTTTTGGCGAAGTTAAGGTGATTAGACATACGAGTTTTTATATTTTTTAAAAGTTGTAATAAAAAATTCATAATTGCTTATTTACTTGGAGAAAAATTACAAAAAAATATGAATCACATTGGAACATGAGTCACCTACTTATATCTAAAATATTATAAGAAAATATTATCATTTTATTGTGGTTAGGGTGGTTAGACAGACACGTACTTCTTATTTTTTCCCTAAAATTTAAGTACTACTACTGCATTGAAATTTCAAATTTTCACCAAATAGAATTTTTTTTTTAAATAAACCTAGTAGTTTATAAACTACATTCAATTTTCTATAGATTCTATTCTTACATATTTTTGAAATAATATAGATAACTTATTCAAATTTTAATGTCAAGTTTCCTAACTCTAAGTTTTTTGAATTTTATCACCACTCAAGGGCTTGTTTTTTCGATGATGATCCTGCACATACCCAAACTATAAGGATAACATACACAAAAAGTTGTTTCCAATACACTATATCAACAAAAAACAAGGCCAAGAATGGTTGAGTGGACAACCAATAGGGGAGGACTAATTAACCCTCTAAAGAAAATCTGAATAGGTGCAAACAGAATAGCTCCAAATTTTTTTCTCTAGTGCTCCAAAATTTACTTTGCATCAATGCTCCAAAATTACTCTACCCCAATGCTTTAGAATTACTTTTCATTGATGCTCCAACATTACTCTGTTGTAACATCACAAAACAATATAAAGAAAACTCTTACGCACTGGAATCTTTAGCAACAACCCAAAGCAACAAATAGAAAATAGTGATGCATCAGAATATTTGCAGACTATTGCAAGAAAGAAATACAACCAAGATCTAATTTTTGGATGAAATTTTTTGAAGGAAAATCCATAATGATCATCATAATACAAGAGAGCCTAATACCAAGACCAAAACTCGTAAACCAAATATAAAACATCGCATTTCTTCACATTTAAATATATGATTACATCTTCTCTCTCAAGAGAGTACATTATTCATAAAGGAATATACATGAGTACAATGGCATAACCATGAATAAAATACATGAATTGATTAAATATGAACAAGAGAGAACAACTCCAACTAGTGCTCCAATAATTTGTACACTCGTCCCCAATGGTGGTGGCAACACCTCCCTACCATGTGGACTCAAAAGAGATGACCCCACCATGCTCAAAGGTAGTCACAAGGCCTAAGAAAAAATAACAAGGCAAGGGAAACATAAGGCCAACACTCTCATAAGACATAAACAAACATGAAATACAATGCACAAGGCCAAAGTCACAATATGGAAATGCTCATACAATAACATGTAAGGTACTACTAATGACTACTAAAGTACAAGGTACAAGAGTGTTAATCAGATGCAGTGTCATCTATGTGCTTGAAGGGATGGCACCACACATAAATAAGTACACCTCTCATACAAACGAGGATGCCTAATCATGCCCAAATTAGTGCCTTGCAGGTGGATAACTCAATGCCCTGCAGATAGATAAGCCTTCTTGATTGCATTCTTAGCCTTTACAAGTGCTCAAGGCCATGCACGGGGACTCATTATATTATAATTATTTAACCCCATCTCATTTAACCAGATGGGGAACCAAAATAAAATATGAAATAATGAAAAATCCACTAAAATCCACCGTAAAAGCTATTTAAAACAGCCGAGCAAACATTGTTGCTAAATCATTCAAACATTTGATCACATATGCCAATGAGTAGCTCAGATACCATCGAACATTCATCATTAACTTAATAAAAGAACAAAATCACATAATCAGTATTAGCCTCATTAAATCATCTCAAAAAACCACTTTTCAACAATTAAAACCACTATGTGATAGTGGCACAAAGCACAGTTTCAGTTGTTGTCCAAACACATGAGAAAGAGCCATATAAATATCATAAAAATTCAAAGTACCAAGATTAATAATCAGGCAATGACCTAGTTTAAATTTTGACGTTTCTATTTGGATTCCACCTTTATTTTTTAATTTTATGACAAGAAATAAGGTGTTGTTCAGAAAAATGTCATTTTATGCATGTCTGGGTAAAAACATGAAAAATGAAAGTTCCTGGATCAAAAATTAGACAATGATCTAGTTGAAATATGGGAATTTCTACATGGAATCAAATTTTATTTTTCATTTTTAATAGGTGGTTAAAGAGAAGCAAAGAACAATGTTTTTAACAAGATGGCACAAATTTGACCAAAAATAAAAGTGTCCAGAAATAAAATCTTCCAAAGACCTAATTGAGATTTGGGCATTTTTACATGGAATCCAACTTTATTTTTCATTTTAAACAAGTGGATAAAGAGAAACAAGGAAAAACATTTTTTTAACAACTTGGGAAAAAGAGCAATAAAATAAAAGAGTTAAAAGTTCCCAGAAATCTATTTTTCCAACAACCTATTTTAGATTTATTGGCATGGACCAAATCTACCATAAGAAAAACTACAAGGCAACAATTTGAATCCAAAACAAGCATTATCCATCCCCAAAATATTCACAAATTAGAAAAAAGGAATAAATCTTCCATAAGGAAATGCAAAGCTCACCATTCACAAGCTAAATCACATTCTACACCACCAGAAATTCAAGGGATTCAAGAACCATAGAAAAATACCTCATTGTTTGTGCAAATTTGAAATGAAAGATTGCTCTAAATAGAAGGCACAACTGGGTTCCAAAATAGGACAATAAGGAGGATATGGCATGCTAAAATCAGCAATCAGATGTTCCCAAATTTCTTCTCAACAAAATCTCCACATTGCTCCCTAGCTCTGTTGCCCAATTCATGGGTTTTCTCTTCTCCTTCAAAAATAGAAAATCTTTTCTCCTCCCCTAAAAAGAATAACTCTCCCCAAAAAAAAATGAATATATATATCTCTTCCAAAAAAAACATAATTCCCTTTCTAAAAATCTACCAACCATAAATGAATTAAAACATTTAATTAATTAAACTATTAAAGCTCTTCAAAGAAATTAATTAAACTCACTAATATACATCATTCTCTATTACACATAAAATGATAATTTAAATCCAACATTAAATACACCAGGCTCCCAAAGAAGATTTAAATAAAACTATGAGGGCTCACAAAAATGATTAATAAAATAATTTAAAAATTTCTAAATGAAATATATCATTCTCTCTAATGATTGATAAAAATCATTTAAAACAACATATTTAAAATCTCAAGGATGTCACCAATCAAATCTCCAATAAATAAAATGTTATAAAATGCCATATATGAAATCATGAGAAGATGTCAAAGAAACCACACCAAGACACCGACAACCAATTAAATATATATAACCTCATAAAAGATTAACAAAAACCAAGATAAAATACCTCAATGAGACATACTGGTAAACCACATATTAGTGAAAGGTGCTATGAACATTATCTTTAGGTAACTAGATGGTAAGACATCAACAAGGAAACACAAGACCAATAGGGTACAATGGGCTAGGGTAGGGGACATTTAACCTATGACTACCTCTAGTAACCACCATCAAGGAATATAAGTATGCTCAGGCCTATGGATCTAGGTATAGTCGATACTCAGTACCTACATCATTCGAATCACACATCAAAGTACATGTGCAGATAACATATATCATATAATCAAATCAACATCAATAATTAGGAAGAAGGTCACGATATTGTAAGCCTCTCAGATATGAGTGTTACAACATCATCCCTTTACTGTCCATAATCATACAAAATCAATGATAATAGTATCTAAACATTTAAGCATGCAATCTAGAAAATTAACTAATCATGATAACATTTCCCATACTCATCAATGTCTAATCTCATTATAGCAACATTTAACATTTAAAATATCAATCCAAATCAAAATTCTATCTTACACAGGCTGAGGTTAGAGATGTGTTACATCCTGCCTCCCTAATATTTGACTTACCCCTTAAAGTCATTTAAAATCAACATGCAACCATGTCACACATTAGTATTCAAAATCTATTAATAAACATTAAAATATTATACTTCATTCCAAGGATGAGAAATATGATATACATCATTCATCACTAAACGAAATAGAAAAGACATCCATTTAACATTCACCTTTCTAAGGATCATTACCAATATATTGACATATGGCTTACTCATAAGCTCTCAGCATGAAACAAAATAACATGGTTAATCTTGCTAACATCACATATGCCACAATTTTCAACATAAGCATTTATTTTAACTTCCACATTCATCCAAGAATAGCTTAAAATACACATTAATTTCCATAGAGAAAAGGTTAATGATGCATAAACACTCAATTATTTCCAAAACACCATTGTTTGCAACAATATTTGTTTTCCACACATTTTCTAAAGCATACTAATCAAACTTTTGAACTTTTCATATGTAGCCATATCCAAGATGAAACAATCATTTATGCATACATGTATACTTACATCACTAGGAGTCACATCACAAGGCTATACAAGGGTCCATATGGACATTGGTAAGTAATATACTAATCCATGATACATAAACCATGAGCCAAGAACCAATATCCATGTCACATAATCCATACCTCACACTCAGTGTTTTGATGGTGTTAGGTGATGCACACATGGTGAGACCATCCAAACAAGACCACAATGATCTATCTCTTGTTGAATAAGGTGGTTAGCCTCCAATAGATAGTTATCACACATAGGTGGGTAGTTGGTCCTAGCTATGCAACAGCCTCACATACCCCCATCCTCAAGGTTCCCTTTGTCTACTTCCTCATATACACTCAACCGAGTCCAGATATCCAGTTCTCGATGAGGAATCACATTACAACACAAGACCAACATTTGAAAACAATAATAGAAAACTATTTTAGCCACCAAAGATCATAAATAATTATCAAATAAAGATTCAATTTCATCAATAAAGCAAGAAATGCACACAATTTCAACACTAAATCATATGTAACCCTAATGGCTATGTGCAATAAGATCATAAGGTGTGGCTAAACCATCGCAAACAAGATAAATCAAATTCTTTCCAATCTTCAAATTCAAAATAAAAGTCATCAATAACTAAAGGAAGATTCACAATCTTTGAAATGGCACAATACATAACTATGTGACTAAACTAGGCACCAAATGAGGAAGGAGGGAACAATGTTTGACTATTGCAATAGCCCCTCATTTGTGGCAGAGTGAGAACACCAACCATGTGGCATGAGGTGTACTCCTCTACTACACCCTACATCATGTCATTAAGCGGCATTGAATCACCAAGTGGCCTACCAACTACTTGGTTATCCACATGGAATGTGCACCTCGACCACATCCTGCATTGTGTTTCAGCGTGACATGATCATACGCTAGCTAGAGAAGGCACATAATAGTCATATGTGGCATGACAGTGTGTGTGTGACTCCATGGAAGTAGGAACACACAAAAAACACCCTGCATAGCGATACCTTGTGGAAAGGGAACATGTAGGTACTCAACATACCTAGAGGTATGCATGGCTAGGACATACCCATATGCCAACCAACCCAAACACTGTCGAGAGAAAACATGAGTGTCCCTCTACAAGTATATGAGGCCCCATTATGCTCATCACACAAGTAGGCTATCATAACCCAATCTCATTGTGCACCTTCACATGTCAATGCATGTGGAATCATGTCCTCAAGCTTGGCTCACTACCATCAACAACAAGGAATCATCACCAACACTAGGTCGGAACATCAGTGAGGTGTGACATCATATCTATGGCATTGTGGTAGAACATGTGCATATGCAAAATATATAATGCATATATGAGTATAAAAAATATGGGGCTACTTGAGCCTCACCTCTCATGTGGATGAGGTTGACTCGCTAATACCAGCTCAACACCCCTGTAAGTGGCTAGACAATTCCAACTCAACGTCCCTATGGATGACCAGGTAATACCAACAAACTAAAGCTTATGTACTCAAAACTGTGGGGATTAGGCTAGCACATATGGATTAAGCAACCTAATCCACTATAAGGGGAAGTAGTGAGTACTTTCCTCGAGATTGGTTGAGATGAGACTACTCCATGCCACAATATGCATACACTGCACACTCTGCAAAAGGAAATTTTTGGCTACTACTACCCCTTCACTGATTAAGGGACTAGTGAACCAAAAGAAGAGGAGATTATATGAAACTAACTTTTGTAAACTCTTAAATATATATAAATCTCAACCATACGTGGGTTTTCCCTCTATCAAATAACAAACATAAAAACACATCTAATGGTATGGTTAATCCCACACCAAAATACAACATATTCCCCATGGATGGGTACATAGTATCACCATCCCATGAGCACATGAAGCAAGTATAGGGTATTCACAACACTCAACATGAGCACTAATACAATATGTTCGCATAACAAGGAGTACCTTTTCCCATTTCCTTTTACCAAAATAAAACCATTATCCACCTCTAATTATGCAAGGTCAATTCAAAATTTCCAAGAACATGTACTCCCAACATCCATACAATATATTATAGTGCTACGTGGATTAAATCAATAATTCCATAATAACTCTCACTTTCACATTCACTTTTATTAAGTGGTAAATCACATTAGTACCCATATATGTTAACCACATTTATTTCCTATGCGCAGTGCAATATCATTACAATGTTTACTCAAGACATGGTATACAACATTATCACTTCAACATAAATTTAATAGTTTGCATTTATCATTAACATGCCAATGGTTTCACTATTCCCTTTTTCTCTAAACTTTACTTAATATAGAATGATTTTCTATCCAAATTCATACATGTTCCATGATTATGAATGCAACTTGGGGACTTAGGTCCTTTACCCAAGCTTGATATCATAAAACAAGCCTTCATGAATTCATTTAAACATTTGCTCATAAGAGACAAGCATACAATGGATTTCAATACACCACTCACTCAAAGATAGGCATCTTCCTTAAACCAATGATAAGAGATAGAATGAGAGAGAGGGATTCACAATTTTGACATAGGCATGAATACAATCATGGTTTCATCATCACACAATCACTTTCACACAAATGCATCAATCATACATGAGCATGCAATAATATCTATGAGATAAAAACATGATCATTAATTTTCTGTAAGCATATTTATATTCTCAATACAATATAACATGCATAAGCAACTCCAAAACCACATTGAGTTAATCTAGAAATCATTAACACAAGGAGGTAAATCACAAGAAGACATGCACCAGAAACTTGCATGGTGAAGAAAAATAGCAAGACTCAAGAAGAGAATACAAACAAAAGAAACTTCTTGGCACACACAAGGTCAAATCAACCTTCAAACAAAATGAACAAGGAAAGCAAGCAAGGGTAATTTTAGGAAACACATGTCACCTACAACCCACCAAAAAGCTAAAGTCCAACATTCCCACTGTGATATAGGAAAGTAATCAATCTCAACCTCAAGAGACTCTCAACCAAGGGAATCACTCCAATCCTATAGGGTAAGGCAAGACCTATGAGGCATCATTCCCACACAACACAACCTAGGGTTGGAAAACTCAACCCTTGAAAACACCATACTAAGGAACTCAAAGAAAGATGTTTTGTGACTATCTTGCCACAACAAGCACTTTGAACACACACATCAAACACATTGCAATGACATGGGCTACAGCCGCACTTAGGGACCACTCAAGGGTCATAACTCTTTACACAATGAAAGAGCCTCATATCGAATAGGAGACCAATTGGAATACACTTCTTTGTAGGCTCAAGGGTCTAACTAACCCTCACAAAAGCATTCCTCAACATGACATACAAGGGGCGGGAAACAACAACAACACTTGTTGTTATCCACCATGCACACAACACACCAAGAATGTATCAACCATAAGTAGGGATCCCAATGCTACAACATGGGCTCTACCTGTAACTCTACCTATGGATTTTCCCCTAGGGGTCATCCTAAAGGAAACAAGGAACACATTGAAATAGATCATCACAAGGATGGTCTATACACCATACTAAGACATGGACGCTAAGCAACAAAACTATGAGAAACAATATAATGAGCTCACACCACACATACCGAACATAACATAACACCGAAGGATCAAGTATCCAAAAGCTCCCAGTGTGTCAACATGGGCTCTGATACCAGATGTAACATTTCACTACGCAACCTCGAAGGGTAAGAGCCAAAAGAGGACAAGATAATTTCTTTTTTTTTAAACTAGAAGGATAACATACACACAAAGTTGTTGCTAATACACTATAAAAACAACAAAAAAGTCCAAGAATGGTCAAGTGCACAACCAAGTAGAGAGGACTAATTAAACCTCCAAAGAAAATCCAAATAGGAGCAAACAAAATAGCTTTAGAAATTCTACTTCAGTGCTCCAAAATTTACTCTACATCGATGCTTTGGAATTACTTTGTGCCAATGCTCTGGAATTACTCTACACCAGTGCACCAAAATTACTCTATTGTAACATCATAGAACAACATACAAAAAGCTTTGACGTGTTGGAATCTTTGGCAGCAACAACCTAGAGAAACAAATAGAAAACAATGATGCACTAGAATCTTTACAAACAACTGCAAGAAAGAAATACAAAGCAAAGATCTAATTTTTCTATGAAAACTTCTAAATGGAAAGCCATAATGATCATTATACTACAAGTGAGTCTGATACTGACACCGGAACTTGTAAACCAAATGTAAAACATCAAATTTATTCACATTTAATTATATTATTACATCTTCTCTCTTAAGAGAGCACAATATTCATAAAGGAATATAGATAAGTACAATGGCATAGCTCCATGAATAAAATACATCAACTGATTAAATATGAACAAGAGAGCACAACTCCAACTAGTGCTCCAATAACTTGTACAATGGTCCCCAATGGTAGTGGCAACACCTCCCTACCATGTGGACTCAAAAGATACCACCCCACTGTTCTCGAAGGTAGTCACAAGGCCCAAGCAAAAATAACAAGGAAAGGGAAACATATGGCCAACACTCTCATTAGACATAGATCAAGCACAAAATCCAATGCATGAGGCCAAATTCACAATATGGAGATGCTCATATAGTAACATGTAAGTTACTACTCATGACTAGTAAGGTATGAGGTACAAGAGTGTTGATGAGATGGAGTTTCATCATGTGTGCTCGAAGGGATGACACCACACAAAAATAAGTACAACTCTCATATGGATGAGAAATCTCAATCATGCCAAAATCAACACCCTATAGATAGATAACTCAATGCCCTATAGATGGATAGGCCTTCTCAAGTGCATTTTTATCCTTTACAAGCGCTGAAGGCCATGGACGAGGACTCATTATATTATAATTTTTTTACCCTATCTCGTTTACCCAAAGAGGGAACCAATAGAAAATATGAAATAATGAAAAAGCCACTAAAATCCATCATAAAATCCATTTAAAATAGCCAAGCAACATTGCTGCTAAATCATTCAAACAACCAATCACATACGCTAATGAGTAGCTCAAATACCATCCAACATTCATCATTAACTTAATAAAAGAACCAAATCACATAATCGGTAGTACCCTCAATAAATCATCATAAAAAATGACTTTTAAACAATTAAAACCACTAAGTGATAGTGGCACAAAGCACGGTTTCAACTGTTGTTCAAACGCATGAGAAAGAGGCATAGAAATTTCATAAAAATAAAAGTGCCCAGATTAAAAATTGGACAATGACCTAGTTTAGATTTCAATGTTTCCAATTGGATTACGCCTTTAATTTTAAATTTTATGACCAGAAATAAGGTGTTCATAAAAAACTTCATTTTATGCATTGTTGGGTAAAAATATGAAAAATGAAAGTGCCTGGATTAAAAATCAGACAACGACTAAGTTGAGATATGGGTGTTTCTACATGGAATCAAATTTTATTTTTCATTTGTAACAAGTGGTTAAAGAGTAGAAAAGAAAAATGTTTTTAACAAGTAGGCACAAATTTGACCAAAAATGAAAGTTCCTAGAATTAAAATTTTCCAAAGACCTAGTTGAGATTTGGGCATTTCTACATGGTGTAAGAATTGGCTATGAAGGTAGCCACCCGATATCTAGAGGTCTAATAGAAAGCACAAGCATAATAGAGATAAAGCAATATGACAAGAATAAAATGTATTCTATCAATGATGCAAATAGAATAGAATGTGTAAAAGTACATAGGAGACCCCTTGGTTATATAGCCAAGGTGAGAACATAGAAAGGCATAAGATTATGACAAGTTTCATAATATTTTGACATGAGAAAACTATGAAAATATATTACTCCCCCTAAAGTGGAAAAGTTATAATATGATATTCATCACAAATGGTGGATCACCCACAAAAGGTGGAGAGGTAAGCACATGATGTGTCCAGAAAAGGTGGATGAGATAAGGTGATAACATGATAAGTCCACCAAAAGTGAAAATTCTCTGACTACCTCCTATGTGGTCCCTTAGTAAACTTAACTAAGGTGTAATAATGACCTAGGACAAGGTACAACACTTTTAATTACACCAACACCCCCCCTTAAGTGAAACATAAGGAGAATGTACACAAAATAAAACAATGCAAGATGGATCCTGGAAGCTAGGCCATGTTAGGTACCCATGTACAAATGCAATGTAATCTCTCATAAAGTAGAGAAAAGGAGAAAACCACGTGGGAAAAGAATCCCCCCCCAAAAGAGAGATAAAACAAAACAAAATCTGCACTCAAAAAAATAAGAAGGGAAAAACCTCAAGTGGGGAAAAAAATCCCCCAAAAGAGAGAATGAAGAAGTCAAGTGACCTCCTCAGATGAAACACCCTGCACCCCCAGGAGAGCTCATAAATGATGATATATACTCTCACTGAAGGGTTTGGTGAAGATATCTACAACATGTGTTGTAGGACAATACTACAAATCAATGACTTGCTCCTGTATCAGCTCTCGAATGTAATGCATATAAATCTCAATGTGTTTGGTCCTCTAATGGTGAACCAGGTTCTTTGAGATCTAGATGGCACTCTCATTGTCATAATGAATGACTATAGGATATGGAATAGTGAATACAAACTCAGTGACAATATTCTAAAGCCAAATAGCCTCAGTAGTGGCATTAACATCCCCTCGATACTTAGCCTCAGTCAAAGAAAGAGCAATAGCATGTTGCTTATTACTCTTCCAACAAATGGGACCAAAGCCAGGATGAAAACTATAGCCAGAAGTGGACTTATGATCATTAATATTTCTATTCCAATCAAAATTTGTATATCCCACCAAGGTAAGTCCTATACTTGTTGCATAATGAATCCCATGATGATGTGTACTCTATATGTAATGCAAGATGCATTTGGCTCCTTTCCAATGAAGCTCATGTGGTTCCTAGATAGAGCATGAAACCATGCCAACTGTAACAGAGATATCAGGGCGTGTGTGAGTCAAGTAGATGAGACTCCTAACAAATTGACAATACAAAGTGTCATCAACAAGTGGAGTAGAACACAGCCTCAATCTTGACTCCTAAAAGAAAGGGAGTTAGAGTAGGTTTACAATCAGCCATGTGAAATTGAGCTAGAAGATCAAGAGCATACTTGGGTTGAGAAAGAGATATCCTAGAAGCTAACTGTGTGATCTCAATCCCAAGAAAATAGTGCAAAAGGCCCAAGTTAGTCATAGCAAATCTGTCCTGCAAAGTAGATTTGACACTACCAATGATGGATGAGGTATTCCCTATAATGATCAGGTCATTAACATAGAGCACAAGTAGCAAATGAAAGTCATCTTGTCACAAAATGTAGACATTCGGATCTAAATGACACCTAGTGAATTCTATTGAGAGAAGAAAGGAATCCATCTTGGCATACCAAGCACTAGGGGCTTGTTTTATGCCATCGATAGATTTCCTCAATCTGCAAACCAAAGAAGAATCCTATATGAATCCCTATGGCTGCTCCATGTAAATCTCCTAATGAAGATCCCTGTGAAGGAATGCACTCTTCACATCCATCTAATGTACAACCCAACCATGAGCTACAACAATAGCAAGTGTCAAGCAAATGGAGCTCATCTTAGCAATGGGTGCAAAGGTCTATGCATAATCAACACCTAGAACCTGCGAAAAACCATTTTCCACAAGTCGAGCCTTGTATCTATCGACACTTCCATCAACTGTATACTTGGTTTGATAGATCCACTTATGTACATCAAACCATCTTTATCCCCTTAGGGAGTGGAACTAAATCCCATGTTTGGTTCCTCATCAAGGAACTATTCTCTTCCTCCATTGTTGAATCCCACTCTAGAACTCCTGATGCTTCCTTGCAGGACAATGGATTGGAAGCACTAGAAATAAAAGCATGTGTAAAATCCTAATGTTGTGATCGAGTCCTTTGAATATTTGAAGGATCCCCAACAAGAGAACCTACTAACTCAAGATTTTTTCAAGCCAAACGAGGTCTAGTAGGAGATGAAGGACGAGGATCCTCAACTGTAAGTGGGCCCTATGAAGGTGTGATCCTGTGAGTCGGAGTCAAGGGAGAATCATCATTAGAATCACTATCATCACTTTCCACTATGGAGGAAGGAAGAGGAGGATTAAAGGCCAAGCTAGGAGAGCTTTCCTCAAAGTGCACACTCCTCTCAATGAATAGCTAATGTGTCTCTAGATCCAAAAGTCTATATGCCTTAACACCTTCAGGATATCCAACAAAGATGCAAGGCCTAATCTATGATTTGAATGCCTTATGCTTCTCTAGAGGTATGTGTGCCCAAGCTGGACAACCAAAAACTTTGAAGTCTTGTACAACTAGTTTTCTACCACACCAAGCCTCAAAAGGAGTCATACCCTTCAAAGCCTTATGGGTAACCCAATTTTGGATGTGTGTGGCACAAGTGATAGCTTCTACCCAAAATTGAGGACCAAGAGAACGAGCATGAATCATGCAACTAGCCATCTCCTTAAGGGTCCTATTCTTCCTTTCAATAACACCATTATGTTGTGGAGTGTAGGCAACTAAATGCTGAATATCAATCCCCTCAAGAGTACAAAATTCCTCAAGTCTATTGTTCACATATTCCCTTCCATTTTCTATGTTGAGAATCTTGAATTGCTTCCCTGATTGCTTCTCAACATGCACCTTGAAGGCTAGAAAACTGTCAAACACTTAACTTTTGTGAACAAGAAAATAGACCCATGTGAAGTGGGAGCAGTCATGAATGAAGGTGAGGACATAATAGGCCTTTCTAAATTATGGCACTGGAAATGGACCTGCTACATCACTATGAACTAATTCAAGAACTTCCAAAGCTCCCCAAGACTTCCCTTTGTCAAACTTCTCTTTTGGATGCTTACCCAAGGAAGAAACCTGAACATACACCTTCTAAAAATCTTATTTGAGGGAGCCATATAACCATTTCCTTGGACCTAAGCTACTCAAGATAGTGGTAATTGAGATGTCCAAACTACTCATACCATAGCTTACTTTATGAATTTGAATGAGTGAGCAAGGCTGTAGAAGGAGACTTAGGCACAAAGTGGGAGAATGAGTAAAGTCATGTGTTGTGATTGGCTTTTATTACTGCAACCAAGGAATCATCCTTAAGTTCTTTGACCACAATTGAATCTGGTAGAAATTCAACTTTCTTGCCATCTCCAAAGTGACTGATTTGGTAGATTGAAAGAAGATTGGCGCTCAAGTTAGGAACATAGAGAACATTCTCAAATGTTCCATCATCCATGACAACCAAACCTTTTCCTTAAACTTCCAATTGAGTATCATCTCCTATGAAGATGTGAGGTACCTTAGATGGCTCTAAAGAAGAAAACTTCTCCCTTGTAGAACCCATGTGATGAGTGGCACCTGAGTCAAGTATCCATTTCCATGAAGAACCTGAAGTAGCCACAAATGCTTTCCCTTTTCCTTTTGATTGTGAGAAAGTGGAAGGAGATGAATCCTTCTTCTTGATGATGTTTGTCAACTCATCAATTTACTTAGTGTGGCAATGATGCTCATCATGACCAACTCTCTTACAATATGAACAAGTTAGTCTCTCCTTCTTGCTTGAACTTCCCTTCTTGGGAGAAGATGAAGAATTCCCTTGTTGTGGAGAGGATAATTGTACTTTATCTTGCTGTTTCTTTGGCTTAGATTGATTATACTTCTTGTTAGAACCCTTTCCTTGAGTCCCTTGATTCCCTTGATTAGCCACCAAAGCTTTGGAATTTGAAGACTTGAGAACCCCGTGCTTACCAAATTTTCTTGCTCTAGCATCATCATTTTTGTAAATGCATCAAATTAAGTCATAATGAAAGAACTACCCATTGTTAAGTGATGGGTTTGGAAGCTAGAAACAAATGCTTCATATTTTGATGGAAGCTTTCACAACAAATTGTAGACCAATTGTGCATCCTTCTTGTCAATGCTACAATCCTTCAGCTGTGCTCTTAGCTTATTTTCCTTAGTGACATAGTATTGGATTGTATCAAAATTATTTGGATCTAACATTGTGAGATCATTGTCAAGCTAATAACCTCTAATCTTGTCAACTTGGCCATATAATTGACCAAAAATTTCCCAAGCCTCTTTGATTATTTTACACTTTTTGATTTGAAAGATTGGATCTTTTAATAAATATTTCCTAAAAGTTCCAAGAGCCATAGTATTTCTAGTGAGCCAATCCATATGAGCAATAGGATCAACTTTAGGACAAGATGGTGCAACAACAGTTACATCAATATAATGAGTTAATCCTTTTTCCATTAACTTACTCCTAGCATCAATTTTCCAAGAAGCATAGTTATGTGGAGTTAACAAAGGAAACTTAGGAGAACCCATGGTAGTAAAATGAAAGAGAGCAAGATAGAGAGAGAGAGAGAGAATCACACAAGACACCCCCCAAAATTCACTCAATCAAAGAACCCTCCCCAAAAAGATGATTTGGCACTTTATACTTAGTGCATGTACAATGGCCACTTGCAAGCCAAGCATTGTGGGCTTCTAATTTTCAATTTTTTACAACAACCTTAATTAGGCTACAATAGACTCAAATGATTGATAAAAAAGACCAAACTGAGATCTTATATTTACAAATGCCAAAATAGGACAAAAATGACCAAATGCTAAAAGTACAATGTCTGATCACAATCACTACAAAATAAAAGTACCAATGTGAAGTTCAGAAAAAATTATGTACTTTAAAAAAAAATGACACCTAAAAAGGAGTTTTTATGAGCCTAAACAAAGCCCCAAAAGTTACAAAAATGGTGACAATTCAGCAACACCTATGAAATATTGATTTTTTTGAAAACACCAAGCACCAAAACTAGAAACTGATTGCATTGGCACATAGAGTGTAAAAAATTAGCCCAAATAAAAAAAAATGCACTGAAAAAGGTCTCAAAATGATCAAGATATGAGCCTTTGAAGATGAACTGCAAAAAAAAAACTCAAATGGAGAGGGGTTTGCCAATTTTCAAAAAGGTGTTAATGTAGTGCTGATGTCAAAAAACTAGGGAATTAAATTTGATGGCCGTATTACTATCGTACATGTTGTCCAGGCTAATTTTCATGACCATTTTACCATCACGAACACCAACAGTCCCCTACCAGAATATTTCGTTTTCAATGTTGGAATATGCTAGATAGAATTTTTAAGTCGACGAAATATTCTTTAAAAAATATTCCCTTTAGAATATTCACCTGCTACCATTGGACATAAACTCGCTACCGATTCTAAATGAATGGTCGGATCCTTTGAAGTCTGGTTGCCAGTCTTTTCCAATGTCGTTGGTCGCTATGTGTGGGGGTCACAACCAAAGGAGTCATGTGGCGGAGTGGGGGTGGTTGCGGTACAACAGTACCTTTGGTGGTACCCTATGTACCACAGTCCGTAGAGTGAAATTTTTTTATTTGATTTTTTATTTAAAACAAAACTTTATACAATACAAATAAATTGCGAATAATAATATTTTTTTATTTTTTTTAAAAAAAAACTCGAATGAAAAAATAAAATATGATTTTTATTTTTTTGAAAAAAAATCATACCCAACTATAATAATGGTTGGGTCGTATGGCTCGACCAACAAAAAAAAATTGTCTCGATGGACAACTTTGTCCAAATTCGACGATTTGGCATTCAATTTAGGGCTTTTTGGCCCTGAAAGCAATGGTGATGTCCTTTTTGGCTGAAAATGCCTCGAAGTGGTAGCTTGCTCCTGGATCTAGCAACCACCTCCAATCTTCAAACCTTTGTAGATTTGACCTCCAATTTCCAACTGGGATGAAACAAAAGGAAAATATAACTATCTTGAACGCTTTGGACACAATGGTGAGCTCATATATGATGCAAGAAGCTCCCAAAATACACCTGCAATACAAGGCCAAAAATGGAACCCCCTTAGAATCTAGTATTTCTATCAAGAAAATACAATATTACACTCAAGATCTCTCTAAAATTACAATCCAAAGGCACTCCAATAGTTCTGATACCATGGAAGAATTGGCTATGAAGGTAGCCACCCAAAATCTAGAGGCCTAATAGAAAGCACAAGCATAAGAGAGATAGAGAAATATTACAAGAATAAACTGTATTATGTCAATGATGCAAATAGAATAGAATGTGCAAAAGTACATAGGAGACCCCTTGGTTATATAGCCAAGGTGAGAACATAGAAGGGCATAAGATTACGACAAGTGTTGTAATCTTATGACATGAGAGAACTTTGAAAAGTTATCACTCCACCTAAATTGGAATAGTGATAATGTGATAATCACCACAAATGGTGGATCACCCACAAAAGATGGAGAGGTAATCACATGATGTTTCCATGAAAGGTGGATGAGATAAAGTGATAACATGATAAGTCCACCAAAAGTGGAAATTCTCCAACTACCTCCCATGTGGTCCCTAAGTAAACTTAAATAAGGTGTAATAATGACCTAGAACAAGGTACAACACTTTTAATTACACCAACACATGGAATCCACCTTTAGTTTTTGTTTTTAACAAGTGGATAAAAAGCAGAAAGGAAAAACATTTTTTTAACAAGTTAGGAAAAAGAGTTATAAAATAAAAGAATTAAAAATGCACATAAATCTATTTTTCCAAAAACCCATTTTAGATTTACTATCATGGACAAAATATGTCATAAGAAAAACTACAGGGAAACAATTTGAATCCAAAACAAGCATTATTGATCCCCAAAATATTCATAAAGGAAAACAAAGGAATAAATCTACCATAAGGAAATGCAAAGCTAACCATTCCCAAGCTAAACCACATTCTACACCACCAGAAATTCAAGGGATTCAAGAACCACAAAAAAATACCTCATTGTTTCCCCAAATCTGAAATGAAAGATTGCTCTGAATAGAAGGCATGGTTGAGTCCCAAAATAGGAAAACAAGGAAGAAATTGCATGCTGAAATCAAGAATTAGATGTCCACAAATTTCTTCTCAACAAAATCTCCACATTGATCCCAAACTCTGCTACCCAATTCATGGGTTTTCTCTTCTCCTTCAAAAATAGAATATTTCTTCTCCTCCCCCAAAAATAATAAATCTCCATAAAACAAAATGAATATATATATCTCTCCCAAAAAAAAAAATAATTCTCTTTTAAAAACTCTCCCAACCATAAATGAATTAAAACATTTAATTAATTAAACTATTAAATCTCTTAAAAGAAATTAATTAAAATCACTAATATACAACATTCTCTATTACACATAAAATGATAATTTAAATCCAACAGTAAATACACACAAGCTCCCCAAGTAGATTTAAATAAAACTATGAGGGCTCCCAAAAAGGATTAATAAAATCATTTAAAAATTTCCAAATGAAATATATCATTCTCTCGAATGATCAATAGAAATAATTTAAAATAACATATTTAAAATCTCAATGATGTAAACATTCAAATCTCCAATCAATAAAATACTATAAAATGCTATATATGAAATCATGAGAAGATGTCAAAGAAACCACATCAAGGCACTGACAACCAATTAAATATATATAACTTCATAAAAGATTAACAGAAACCAAGACAAAATACCTCAATGAGACATACTAATAAACCACATACAACTAAAAGGTCCTCCAGACATACAGCTGAAAGCTACTCTAGACATTATTGTTAGGTAACCAAACAGTAAGAAATCAACAAGGAAACAATGTACTAACAAGGCATAGTGGGCTAGGGTAGGGGACATTTGGCCTGTGACTACCTCCAGTAACCACCATCGGGGAATATAAGTATGCCTAGGCCTATGGATCCAAGTGGAGTTGATACTCAGTAACTGCATCACTTCAATCACATGCCAAAGTACATGTGCATATAACATATATCATATAGTCAAAGCAACATCAATCATAAGCCTCTTAGATACGAGTGTTACGAAATCATCCCTTTACTATCCATAATCATACAAAATCAATGATAATAGTATATAAACATTTAAGCATGTAATCAAGAAAATTAACTAATCATGATAACCTTTCCCATACTCATCAATGTCTAATCTCATTATAACAATATTTAACATTTAAAATATCAATCAAAATGAAAATGCTATCTTACCCAAGTTGAGGTTAGAGAGGTGTTATAGAGTAAGTAAATTTCTACTAGGGGAGGATGTAGTGCCTACCTATTCTAAACAAGTGATGTTAGTGGGAGCACTATATTGTGTACATGTCAAGATGCTAGATGATCACATGTTTGTATTATTGCTCTATGTTTTTCATTGTGGTTTTCTATATATAGTTGTTTTATTTCCCCATTTGGTGTTAATGAAAATGAAGTGTGTGTGTGCATGTTCTATTGCTATGTCCTTTGAAATGGGATGGATGTATTTCATTTTGGAGGTGCTTTTGAGATTCATGTGTGATGTGGGCTTTCCCAAGTGATTATTACTATGTGTTAGTTTGTGAACATCTTCATTAATATTGTTGTTATTAAATGCTAAATCATGAATTATATCTTTTAAATGCAATGAATTTATTGATCTATGATATTTTACACCACTAGGTAATTATGTGATGCTATATATATATATATACATGCATATACATATATATATGCATATATACAATATATACATATATATATATATATATATATATATATATATATGCATATATACAATATATACATATATATATATATATATATGCATATATATATGCATATACATGCATATATACATATATATATGTGCATATATATATGCATATATATATATATATATATATGTCTATATATGTATATATATGTGTATATATATATGTATATATATGTATATATATACATATATCTACATATGTATACATGTATATACATATATATACATATGTATACATGTATATACATATATATACATATGCATACATGTATATATACATATATACATATAAACATACATACACACACACACACACACACACACACACACACACACACACACACACACACACACACACACACACACACACACACACACACACACACACACATATATGGAGCAGGTATGCTTGACATGTTGAAGTAGTGGTTATAGGTATTAGGTGTTTATATACCTAGCTCAATAGGTCTTAGTATACCTTGATGCTGGTTATAAGGAAATTTCACATTGGTTGTTAATTTTTTTCCTTAATTTTGTACTCAATTTGAGTGTAAATCTCTAGTTATTTACCCATATTCACTCAGATACCACTATTGGTATGATTTTAGATACTATACCATTTTTTGTGGGGATCTAGTAAATTTATGATTTATGTCTTGTTAAATTTAACATTTTTGCAAGTTGAATTAATTTATATTCTTATATAGACTTAAATCATAAATTAAGTGTGGAAAAAAATTTGGATTATAGTCAAAAAAAAAATTATTTGGGCTTGGGTGAAATTAGGGATTCAAAAATGAAAATTGAGGTGAAATTATATTTTATTATTTTATTTTGAGAAAGGAAAAGTGTTGAAATAGAAAAGGTGGTTTTATTTTGTCATTTTTTTGGTTTTTGGAAGAAATTTGTGAATAAAAAAACCCCTTCTCCCCCAAATTATTATTTTTTGTGATTGGGAGGGAATTTATGGGTTACATTGAGTGAGATAAATTGCATTTGGATAGGAACTAGTAGGAGAACATTATTATGTGTGGATTCATGCATTTATGAAGTGTTTTTAAAGTTATCATTTCAATTTTTGGCAAAAAATGAGGTAAGTTCCTCATTTATCCTCTATTTGATTTGGTTCCTATTTTTGAATGGTTTGCATGTGACCTTTCAAGTAGAAAAATAATTTTAATCAGTTTTAGATTGGAAATTGGTTAGTTAATTTATTATTTGGAAATATTTTTAATATTTTTATAAACTACATTGTTATAATGGCCAAATTTTGGGGAAATGTTAGAAATGAGAAACTAATAGTGCAAAATGGTTGTTAAGAGGTTTTAGAATAAAAGGATATCTTTCATGTTTTAGATTTCGAGAACTTTAATTTTTGTAAGATTTCAAGCTATTTTGATGGTTATTTGGAAAAACTCCTAGTTTTTGGATTTTGAAATGTTGATACATTTTCAACGTTGTAGGTGACTTATCATGTTTTATGAATTTTTGGATGAAGGTGTACATTTTGGAATGATAAATTATGTCCATTGATATTATAAAATATTTTCCTAAAGATTTATTGCGCATTATTTTATATGCCTTATGAGATTGTGGAAATGCTTGAGTTTGGATCGATCATTAAGTGACCTACTTCTATATGATGATATCCTACCTCGTATCATTTGAGAGGTATTATGGTATTTCATGGGTTAGATTCTTGGTGCCTTTGCTATGGCTCTTTCTATTTTATCCTTGATGTTTATTTGTTGTATGTTATTATCTTACCTAGACTTCATATTGTGTAAGAGATTCCTTATTATATTCTTGAATGTTGTGTATACTTCATGTCTTGTGTGAGTGTGATTTGGCCATGTGAAAATATCCTAGCATGGTAGTGAGTGGATGTTTTTGTTGGACATGCTTGTGTGGCATAGAAACCATTGTTAAGGTTTAGAGGATCAAGGACCAAAAGTGACATTGGTATATGATTCTCTTCATGTTCCTTATGCCTATAGTTAGTTAAATTTGTTAATTATATTTTTTTGAAGGAAATTTTATTCCTCTATCTATGTAATGGTAAATGAATACAAAATAAATGAGCTCTCTTTTGAGAAGATTGTAACTGATTGAACTTATTAGTGGTTTAGCTTTAGTTACATGTTTCAGTGTTGGTGTCAAGAATGATTATAAGTGAATGATATTATGTTTATTATTTTATAAGTTAAAATGAACTTAGGAACATTTCTTTTGGGTTTAAAATGAATTTAAGTGTCTTGTAGTGTGTTTGGACAGCTGAGTGTTGCATTTGGGTGGCCTTGTCTACCTAGGAGTGATCAAAATCACTAAAACAAGTTCCTAAGTTTGTTTAGGTATCGTTTTGAGTCATGGGGAAGCCTAGTACCATACTAGGGAAGTCTAGTTGATAGTGTTACAACTTAGTTTTCATGGTTGACTGACTCAAAATCAACTCTTTTAGTTGACTGGCCTGGTTCTGTGTTGGGGCAACATTGTTTGCCATTAAAAAATAAGAATGTAAATTCTCCCTACCATAGTTAGTAAATGGTTCTCCTAGCCTATATCCTCTTTTAGATAATTTGTATGATCATTTTCATTGGTTAGATCTTTAAAGAGCTAGTCAAATATCTCTCTTATGACTTGTTCATTCGTCTAGGTTTCAAGACCTCGTATGTGTAAACCATGTAAATGAAAGTTGTTAATCATGGTCGAAAGAGTCAAGAGGTGATTTTTTAGCTTTCCCTTAACTATATCCATTGATGAATTGTGGTATCCCCTTTGTCATTTTATGTGCATTCTTCAAAAGTTATTTGATTTTCAAACTTTGGGTTAGGGAGACTGTACACCTAGTCTTGTGAAGACTTGGGAAGGTTGTATGCATTCATGGATGGTATTGTTAGTGTTCACAACATTTATATTAGGCCATGGGATGATGTGTCATAGTATCCTTTCACTTGTGTCATGCCACATTACAATGAGACATCTTGGGAAGCATGTGGTTTTCTAGAAATTCTCCATCATCTTTCCACATAGCGAATAGTTTGTGCTTCCTAATTAGGAATCATATAGTGAAGGATTTCCCTTATTTAGATTTGTTAAGCAAGTTAGGATGTGGACTAGAGGTTGATAATTCCTCATCCTTTCATGGAGTTGTTTTGTGAGAGAATGTGATTGTGGGTTACAAGTAATCTTTGCATAGGTGTTTTTTTTTCTCCCTCTCATATGTTCATCATGGTGGATCTATCCCATGAGTGGTTATTCTTTTGTTGTTTCTAACTTGCTTATGAAATGGTAAGGTTATCTAGTTGTTTTTGTCATTGTGTTGTTTTGTTTCATACAATAATTTTTTGTGTGTTGTACAAGTGTGACATCTTGGTGTTCTATCATTGATGTTGTGGTTTTTGTTTCAAAAAATAATTATTCAGTCAAGTTTTCCCCTGTGCTTTAGGTAGTTCATTACATCTGGGATTATAGCCCATACTATAGAACTAGGATCTTTGAATATTGTTATTGGCCATGTGGTTTTTGTGTGCTTGATGCTTGTTTTCTCAAGTGCAAGATGTTCTTGGGACTTCCTTTCTTGTATGCCTTAGCATGGAATTGTAAAGGGGTTGTGTGCATTG
The DNA here is from genome assembly GCA_007258455.2 of Sequoia sempervirens. Taxonomy (NCBI): domain Eukaryota; kingdom Viridiplantae; phylum Streptophyta; class Pinopsida; order Cupressales; family Cupressaceae; genus Sequoia; species Sequoia sempervirens. The sequence continues at coordinate 437,039,364 of VDFB02271358.1, read as the reverse complement.
ACCCATGTAGGTTGCATTTGAGAAGGAATGGTGTCTCCTATGCCTTTCCATACTTTATAGGATTGAAGTGAATACATTGGTGGAGAGTCTCCCAAGTTTGAGAATGACCACTCTCTTGTTCATTCCTATTGTGTGTGGGAATGTTTGGGTATTGATGTAGCTTGCGTGTTCCCTAATGTGCCTTTGCATGGTTGCTTGAGTTATGGTGCTGGAGGGTTAATATAGACCTTTGATTTTCTAAGAAGTTTCAATTTTATGAATTTCCTTATGTGCTTGCCTCCTCATTGAGCATGATGGTTGAAATGACCTTATCAAGTCTTGATGTTTTCTTTCATATTTTTTTGAATGTTGTGGGTTTTCCTTGTGCTTCAGGTGGGCCATTACAAGAAGAAAGGAGTGACTGGATATATTTTGATTTTTTTTAGCTAACATAAAATGTAATATTTTAATATGGTTATTAATTCAAAATAAATGCCTCATGTAGGATAATATTATAAATTTAATATTTTTTGTCCTTCTAAATGTGTTTTGTGTAGTATTAGTGAAGAAAGAATTTTTAATAATTTATTTTAATGCCCTTTCTCTTTAGATATTTGGATATTGTGGTGGAGGCTATGAAATTGATCAATTATACATTCCACTTCCTTATATATTTTTTGTGCAAGCATTATTCATCCTCTTATGTTGTCTTCTTTTCTAGTGGTTTCCTAGGATCTTGGTATGATTTTTATTCTATCGAAGATGTGATTGGAGAGTAATTGATTAATCTCCCACAATCTTCATAGTAGTATTATTTTTGTTTGGTGGAAGATAAAAAAATTCACTCAAGGAAACTATCGTAATCAAGAGTTCTCTTGAGGAATCTCTTTTCCCATTTCTATCACATATTTCATGCCTTTTGGAGCTTTCCTCATCTAATGTTGCTTAAATTAGAATGGATCTAGAAAGAAGATTTTTGAGGAGGTGAATATGATTGATACATGGACTCCTACCCTATGGGATTCTTTAAAATCAGCACTAAGGAATCCTCAAGGGGTAATCCAGTTGTTGTTGGGATTGATGGTATATGCAGGATAGTCAAGGTCTATTTTATTTTTCTTCACTATTTATATGGGATATTGCATTAATAATAAAATGCAAGTCTATTTTATTCTTGTAAATTTTGTAAAAGCTTGTAAATTGTGGTGGAAAATTATTTGTGAGATGGATTATAATATTTTAGTTTCTTTTCAAAGTAAAGAGAGTTTGATGATACTTCATGTTGGTTGAATTCTATAGTTTAGTAGATTCATTGCATCATTCTTCATTTTGATTTGATTTACTTTTTCACATTGCTAGTGAATGAAATATGGTGGCCGATTATTTTCCCAAGTGGGATTTTGTTAAGGATTATGATTGAAATGTTACAGAGTGGAAGTCTTTTCCTTCAAATAAATCTAGGCAGCTTCTTAAACTTATTTATGGTAATCAAACATTAACTTTGTTTATTCAAGCCCTTATTCAGTATGAGTCTTCTCTAATATATGGATTGTTATGATCTGATTGGATTAATCCTAGTTGAGAATTCTCTTTGACATTTTCTTATTCTAATATTTTTTATAGTTATAATTATTTAGAAATCTATGTGTTACAATTAAATGTAGATTCTCTTATAATAATATATTTTATCTTTTTACACATATATAAACCTATTTATTACTTTAAACAGAACAACATTGTCGCAATTGATTATTTGATGCAGGGGCATCATAATTTTTTTTTAAAATATCTTTTTATACTTACATAAACTAATGCCATGTATATGGAGCTATAAGATTTAAAATTTAAAATTTAGATTTTGTTTTGATTTGAGGCAGCAACTACCTCCCACATGTTCATTTCAATGAGCAGTAATAATAAAATAAATGAAAAAGGGCAACTGTGCTGGAGTTTTTGAAGTCAAAAATTGGTTCTTGGAGGAATTAATGCCAAATTTTAGATGTTGGAGTTGTTTAGGCAAGATTTTGGTTTTATTTATTTTGTGGGGGGGGAAGCTTCCGTATTTTGGACATTTGGGAGAAGAAGAATAGGACAACAGAAAGAAGAAGCCATAACAACAAAAAGAAGAACAAAATAACAGAAATAGAGGAGAATAGAAGAGGATGATAGAGACTATCAGGGAATAATAGAAGCAATGTTTTGTCAGTGGCCATAGAGGATCATAGCAAACATGAAGAAGAAAAAGTGGAGGGAAATAGACTCCGTATTTTATTACAACAATTGTATATGTGTAAATTGATTGTAACTATTTGTATTTTCTAAGTTAATGAGAAGGTGTTTGCTTCTTTCCAAGTCTTGGTTCTCTGATATTGAATATGTATTTGCATAAAATATTATATAAATGTATTGTTCTAGAAGTTTGGGCTGTTCTGTGCAAGTTTAAAGTACCTTACATTGCTGAAATTCCAAATAGTCACCTATAGCCAGCGCTGTAGGTACCAGCAGCAATAGTATGATTTTGACAACAATTTAGTTTGTGCATCTGCAACTTATTTTATGCCTCGTAAACTTGTTATTTGGCTTGCATAATGTCTCTAAACCTCTGTAGAGGTTGTGTGAGCTGCTTACAGCAACACAACCTCTCCTTTTCTGCTTGTTTGCTCAATTTAAAGTGAGTTTTTAGGCGCCTACAAGGAGGTAGGTGTCATCATTATTACATATACAGAACTACACAGGCTTTTCAGGTTTAATTGGGAGGCACCATTCCTATAGTTGACGCGAATTGAATACAACACTAATCTTTTAAAAATCATTACAAATTATGCATAATTTTTTAGAAAAAAATTGAATTTTTTTTTTTACTATTTCATAAAGCGAGTTAAACAAATCTGCAGTAAACTTGAATTTGATTAGGAAAATCTTCGGTTGCCTGATTAATATGCAACAACTGTCTCTCAAATTCCAGTCCTGGCGCCATCATTCGGTGGTAGACGAAATCCACCTTTGAACTCAAAATTTCTTTATTGACATAAAAACCTAAATCCAACGATACTTCATTGTTTTATGAATAGTATAGTGTTGTCTCCAATGAATAACAGATAATGATACTTAAAAGCATACAGCTGCTGAAATCATTGCTAATTCAAACGTTTAGAAAGGAGTTTAACCTCTAAATACCAAACAACTCATGGAGGGTTTAAATAGTTCTCTTAATAACAGCACCATTATCCTACTTTCTATCGTTCCCTTAATAACAGTACTATTATTCTATTTTAACATACAATCAAATATGATATCAGAAACAATACTTTTTACCACTGCCCAACTGCAAAATATATCCCTGCTATGCTTAGCCCATCAATAAGGCCTATCACCGACGTAGTTTCCGGGGGGATCATAGCTGCATATAACCCATGTGTCCCTGTTCTTACATTTTATAATAGCACACCCAACACTTGTGGTGGTTCTCCACACAATCTGAGTATAGTGAGTGCAATCTGCGCCTGTGCAAGTGTTATTGGCATGTATATACCATTTCCTTTCATCAATCCATGCATTCACCGCCTGTAGAGGTGTCCAAGATGGGCCGCTGCCCCAGAATATGTTTTCACCGTAAGGCGATCCTTCAGAATGTTGAAGGAGGCAGTCGTTTCTTCTCTCTCTCGCATAACTACGGGCATAAGCGGTAACCGTACGGTTCCATGTAAGAGGGGGAACTCCAACTGCTTGCCTTGCCTTGTTCTGCGGAACAAGGAATTGCTTGACGGCCTCGGAGCTGGTTATGCCTTCCACACGGCCTAATAACCCCGCCACCAATAGCATTAGCATAAGCTGGCAAAATTTACCCATCCTTATCACAATAAAATCTCTGATCTCACAATAAGAACCAATAGCAATTAATAAGAACTGGTAGGAGATATTGAAATATGACAATGCTGTACAACAAGCTGTTCTTAAATACATGCAGGGCATGATTACAATTTTAGGTTTGACAGAGCAAAGAATCAGTCGAATCCTTATCGCTTTGAGCTTTCATGCCTTCATTTCTACGGTTACGACTTTTATTCTGCTGGCCTTCCCCTAACTTCTCTCGAGAGTGTCGCTTTGCTCACAAGTTTTATAATTTTACGCGTGATTTGGCTTCGAAATTTCTATTCGACCTTAGAAACATCACTTTCAGCACTAATTAATGCTGCCGACGCTAAAAATATAAGTTGCTTTAGACCTGAGCAAAACCTGTGACGACTTTTGTGAGGATTTATGAACTTGCTATTATATGTCGTTTCCTATCTAGTAGATATGAGTGCTGACTAGCCTACTTCGAACATGGGCCTCCAAACGAACTTTATTTTTTCTTTTGGTTAATATTTATAATTTATGCTGGTTGTAATGTCCCGCTGGCGGTTATTGCTTCTGTTGGACTATTTTAATGTCCTGCTGGCGGTTATTGCTTCTGTTTGAACATTTTACTGTTGCCTCAGAACAAAGGTGCAAGAATGTAGAAGATTACGGGAAGACATGCCAATATGACGAACCCCAAAACATTAGTGAAGAAGGAAAGGCAAGGAGTCATCGATGAAAATAGATTTTACCAAGGGGCCAATTGTAGGAACTCTCTAATAAAATATAAATGCTGGTTGAGGCAAGGCCAACACAACATAGAGGGAGCAATGGACTTAAAAACCATCATTGTTGTGGTAGATGATAATATTAGATCTAATTGGAGACATATGACTCTAACAAACCTAGTTAGAATATAGCTATCTATTAAAGAAAATTTAATAGTTAGAATATAGTTATCTATTAAAGAAAATTTAAATAGAAAGGTTGGGAAAGATGAGAGAGAAAAAATATAGTGATGATATATATGCAAATAAAAATGCAAGAATAATATAAAGAATATATATCTTCATGTACATATATATACATGTGTATATATGTATAGGTGTGTATATATATTTATACGTATACATATACATATACATATACACATATATATACACATACATATACACATATACATACAAATATACATACATACATACATATATATTTATATATAGATATGCGTTTATAGATATATCTTATATATGTATATATACACATATTGTGAGGCCTACTCCTATGATAGACCTATTATGTTGACTATTTTTGCATTCATTACATTGACACCTTATGAAACATATTATTATCATGTTGTGATGATATTGATGTTTGACATTCTTTCATTATGGGTCCATGATTGAAATAGCATGCTTATAATAGATGGATTTTGTTCAAGTACTCACATGCTTGATGATGAATTTCTAATTTTGATGCAATCATAAATAATACCTAATTTACTTAGAGTTCATAGAACCATGATATGAAAACCTAATCTTTATTGCCCGAGTAATGGATAAATGCTTTATGCAAATTGAATGAATATCAATCTTAGAAATCATATAAAAATTTAAAATTAGGAATAATTGAAAATGATTTGTTAATTTGATAATGTGATTTCATGTGTTATTTAATCTAGTTTCTTTAGCTATACATTTTGATAAAAAAAAATTTGATACATGGACTATAGTATAATTTTTATTGTATTTAGTTATTGATATATTTTTTGTTGATTGTTAATGTGGTTAAGGTTTTAAGCCTAGCAAGGTCACTAAGTGGGGTTTTGTAGTTTTGTTGTCTTTCCAATCATTGAATTTCAAATAGAAAATTTATGGGTTTTTAATGAGGTGAAAAATTATTTAATTTGAGCATATAGTAATTTTTTTAACACCTAGGGTGATTGCCTATGGTCTGGGTACCTAATTAAGCCCATGTCCTAGAGTGTATCCATTATATGACCCCTCTTAATTTCCCATTGAGAGGTGTGACAAATTTTTGATATTTTAGAAAGAGAGGGAATGATTTTTCCTTGAAAATCTCATTTATGAGAGGAGACTTTCAATGTGAAGTTTCTTAGTGCACCCACTTCTCTCAATGGGTTTTTAGGCTTCTTAGTTGGGTTCGAGTACAATCCTCATATTCCCATCTCCCTAAAAGTCTCACACATATGTGAGCATTTGTGGGGAGATATTATGGAGGAGTGAATGATAGAGTGACAAGTATCACTCCCTCATTCAAAGATTTCAAATCTTGAATCCTATTTTATATTTTGGGAAAAGAAATTGAGGGTTATTTATTTGGAGTTTTCTAGTTGTAATTGGGATATGTTTCTCATTATTTCTTGGAGTTAGAAAGGGAGCTTAGGGTATCTTTTTCAATTCACATCAACATTAGAATTTTTCTTGTGAAGGTAAGGATATTGTTCCTTTCTTTTATGCTTCTTTTTTTTGTATTGGTGTGTGAAAGAAAATTTTGTAAGTTGTATTTTAATATTTATGTAGTGTTCTTGTTGTTTGAATGTTGTCATTGGGTTGGGTGTATGGGATTGGTTCACTCCTATGTGAAGAGAATCCCTAGTTTTGGGGGTTGAGAGAGCTAGGAACCTATATGGAGAGCAGATTCCTCCTTAGAGAAGGAGGGGTTTAAGGGTATGCATGCCCATATCTTCCTTTGACATGGGGATTATTTTTTTAAAATATAGAGTTTTCTTATGAATATAGATAAATATGAAAAATTGCGTTAATTTGTGAGTCTCCCTATATGGAAAGTTGTTCACTCTTCTCCCCCCTTCAAGGTTATTTGAAATAATTCTTGTGTACGTGTGACCCCTTTGGGATGAGCATTACCTTTGTGTATGTGCTACTTATTTATATGTTTTAGTTAGTTGTTTTGTATACCCAGTTCCCATGGCCACCTCGTAGCTTGGGGGTGGCTAGTTTTCTAGAACTTGGTTGGGTAGTGATCACCACCATTGGCCCTTGGAGAATATATTTTGAGTTCTTATGTTGGTTTGGATTGGTTGGTTACTTTTAATATTTGGATAGAAATTAGCTATTATTTGTTCAAATATAAAAAAATTCCCACAATGTACGACCTCCTTGTGGTTTGTGGAGATTTTTTTGTAAAAGTATACAAGGATGTAGCATCAAAAATTGTCACCCTTGAAAATTTTGTGCTATTTTTGGCTCCCTCTTAAGTGCGTGTCATTAATTATGCCTATTATTTATCTATTTTATTATCTTTTTTAAGAAATTGACTTGAATTTGGGAAATTAAGTCAACTACTTAACAAAGATCTAAAAATCAAAATAGAATTAGACTAGGGTGCCTCACCCTTGTCCTCCCTGATCAAGCCTAAAATATCAAAATTTATTATCATCCTCAATACAACTATAAATTCAAAATCATTAGTTAGATTGTCATAAAGATTAATGTGAAATATGTTGAAACTCAGATAAATATAATTCTTTCCTTCCATTTTAACATTTAAGAGTGTTGTCTCATGGAGGGGAATCAAGATCTATTTTCATTGGATCAAGGGGTCCCATGAAGTAAAAGAATTTATGCTACAAGATTAATTGGAATATTTTCTTGAAAAATAGTAGCCCCTATCTTTTAGGACTACAAATTCAGTGGATGAAAATTAGGTGGGGCTAAAAATTACCCCTACATCTTAGGAATTTTTTTGCCACTTGTCTATCACTTCAAATTTTAAATTCCTATAAGAAAATAAAATGAGAAATTTTATGTATTTAATAATTTTTATCAAAGTAATCCAGTTCATTACTCAAATTGTGGAGCTCAAACTTTTAAGCCAAATTACACTATTAAATTCATAAGACTACCAGCTTTAAAATATTCTTAAAAAATCTCAACATCACCCATCGAAATTTTTTAGGAAGCCCCCCTCCATGCGACCTTACCCTAATTCTACCTAATTAAATTTTGATCTCTCAAGTAAAATTGAAAAGATAATTGAGTAAATTTGAAGAGTGAAATAAGTAGGATATCTACAAAACTATATTATCCAAAGTCATGTGTACAACACATTAGAAAAATAATATTTATACATAGTAAGATGTTTCATGTTTTATGTATATTATTGCTATGAGAACTAACACTTGGAAGATCTTCAAGAAATATTCAATTTTTCCTTTTATGTGATGAGCTAATTGACTTTAGTCCAACATGGAAAGCAGACGTGACTGATAAGTTACAATATTTTCATTTATCATTCATTTTATCCATTTTCCTCTACTCTCCATAGATCACATGCTTTATATCATTTTCATCATAGCTATTTGTGGAGGTGGAAATACCAAAATAGGGTTTTATTAAGGCAAGAACCTATAAGGAAAAACCCATCTCCCATTTTCCTTCTCATTGGTTACATGTCTGAAGTGGATTCATGTGAACTGGAGATCACAAGAGTTCAAAACCCTAAGATAAGAATTAAAGCATATTCACTCATTAAATTAGGGAAATTCAATTATTCATAAATTGTCAAACTTTGAAACCTAATCTCAAGACAAAAAGACCTACAAGCTATGATGCTCGTGTACAAGTTTTGAAACACTAAAAATACTCACTTTTATACTAGGGAACCCTCTCCCTAGTCCATCCAATTCTACATCACACTTTTATTTTAGATTCTCTCCTCTTTAAACTCTTTAATTTTACTTTATATTTTTATAGGGTAAAAGTACAAACCTATGTTAACTTTCGACCAACTAGATAATGTTGAGCTAACTATTTTCAAGAAAAAAGGATTCAACTATGTGATTTTTGGCCAAAACCACATGATGGTCACCTGGATCCAATGTGGCCACACATATTTGGTCAAAGAGGTTTCGGCTAAAACCCTTTTGACCAAATATGTTTCACTTCAATAGCTGAAATATAAAAAAAATTGAATCAAGATGGGTGTGGGTTATTTTCATGTTTGGGTGAATTCTTTGTGTTTGAAGATGATCAATCGAAGAAAGGTCCTACAATTACATACATCAAACCCCAAGTTTTCATTATGTATTCCTTCTTCCATAGTTATTTGCATTGAAAATGGTTGTTTTTTGTTATTTTTGGTAGCACTTTTGTTTGCGAAGTGTAGGATTTTGTGTTAGTGAGTGGTTGTTAAGTTATGGTTTTGTATTTTTTTACATATTTCATAGGTTCTCAAAAAATAACCTACCTCCCCCATACCCATAAATTTAAAATGATATGTGCTTGATTGCTATGCAAGGGATCTTTCTTTGAATGGTGTCAATATTAGACACGTCACTAGAAATGGAATGGCACTGGTAGATGCTCCAAGTTGGTCCATGTCTAGGTCTAGCAAGGGATTCTTGGGACCCTTATCCCTATGCTAACCCTTCTCCCCATTTATCCCTACTTAGTATTTCACTCTTATGCAACTTAACCCCTTCTGAGAATATTTCACACTTAACCCTTGCTGTGAATATTTCACACTTAACCCCTATTGAGAATATTTCACACTTAACCCCTACTGAGAATAACTCTTGCTATTGTATTTTTCACCTTTTCCCTTGTTTTTATTTTATTTTCATAGATACATTGCATAAACAATGGTTAATGTTTGATTTGAAATCTATCATAGGCAACAGGTAGTATATTTATATGTTAACTTTTAATTTTATCACTATGCAGAGTATTAAAAATGAGAAGCACAAAATTGACACATTTTGTCCAATAGAACCATAACTCAAACAATTAGTATTTTATATTTCTTTTAACAACATTACTACTATAATAATAATGCACACTAATAAAATTGTTTTATACATATCTTTTTACTATATTAAATTTTAATTTTCTCTTTTCCTTTCTGTAATAGGATAACTAGATACATCTTAATAAAATAGGCTATACACAAAATTAATATTTTAGACAATATTGAAGATCACTTATTTGTGTTAAGGAAAATCACCTCTATAACTTTATTTTATTATTACCATTTGTAGTAATGGAAAAAGTATCCCTTTTTCCTTAGTTTTGGAATAATTAATAATAAAATAAACTTAATTTTTGCTTGATTTAGTGTTATAATTTTTTTTACACATTCATATTAAGTTTAGGGCCCTTTCAAACTAAATGGACTTAATTATTCCTTATTTTGGGTGTTGTAAAGTGTATCTTTACATTTTCATAATAATCTAGGTTTTTATTAATTAATTGAGCTTAATTTTCCTTAATTCACCCCTTTAATTCAAATCCAACCCTACTTAATTGCAAATTCTATGGGATAAAACCTGACATTCATAAATGCCATTACACAACACTTAATTTTTGAAGGTGTGTGTCCTAGCTTAGTGGCCTAGGACTCATTTTCCACTTGGAAAATGGGTCATCACTAGGTCCTAGGACCCTATTTTCACATGGCATTTCATATTTCTTGAAGTGTATCCTAACTTAGACCTAGAACCCTCTTTGAAATATGTTTTTGGTGGTATTTTAATGATTTTAAATTGCAGATTTGATGTCGGCTTGTGATATTTGAATTTAGAGATTTAATGATAATATATTTATAAATACAAGAATACTTCAATAAGTTTCATCTAATAAATCCTAGCAATTTCAAGTCTTCAAGCATTCTCATAAAAAATGAAGTTATCTTATGAGCATTCAAGTGAGCATTATCAAGTGTAATCAAGAGCATTTCTAAGGAATTAAAGGGAATATTTGAAGAAGATTACTGCAGCAATCAAGATCATTTTCATCATGTAAAATATTTAGTGTGTCATGCATGTTGTTGAGCTAATGTTGCATTATAGCATTTTGAGATCAATTCAAGCATATTCAAGGCATTGTTTCACATGCAAGTTCATGATCAAGATCTACATTCATTGAGGCCATGTCATGCTAGTTTTCATATCTACAATCCAAGGTTTCAATTAAGGTTTGGTGAGTTGTTACATTCCTTTATCCATTCATCATTCCTTTATGCATTATTTCATTACAACGTTTAATTACCAAAAAAGGGTTTGACCAAGGCAAACCCAAATTCCCTAACAAAAAAAAATTCTCTCTCCCTTGATGTGTGATTGTAGGTTTTAGGTTGAAGATCATTTGGAGAGAAAAATTGCAAAAGTTGTCTATGTTGTCAAAGTTTCTAAGAAACTTGCCAAATCACATAAATTGAGATGCATGATTTATTTCTAGATTTTTGAGAATGCCTAACTAGAATAGGGGAGTGTATACTAAGAGGAACAAAACTGAGGAACTAATTTTCCAAAGCCCTAGCTAGGACCCATTCGCCATAGGGCGAATGGGTGCTTAGTGAGGTTTGGAAAAACACTTTTTCCATAGGTACACAACATTTAACACTCCTAAAACCTACCTTTTTATTGTTATATTAGTTAGGCTTAATCTATGTAACTCATTATACATCATAACCTTCATATTGAATGAAATATTTGTGAAATTAGGTTCATTATCTTGTTAATTCATTTTGGTGAACCCAACATTTGATCATTGCATTTTCTAATTTTGGAGTCCTCTTCATCATAGATTTAGATCTGGAATTTGTTGACATGGATGTTAGTCACACACCAGTAGATAGTTAAAATTCTCATAGACACACCACGAGAAACTATCTTTCTTGAAAGATTTCATCGAGAATACCTAAATCTTAGGCTAACTCACCTTAATCTCAAGGCTTTTTTATGTCAGGTCTTTATTGTACTAGGTTCTCTTAGGGTACATTGTGATAATTCTATTGTGTGTGATAGGTAAATGGTTCTTATGATTCTAGAAGGTATCATAAGGATATGACAATAGTCTCAGTCTAATCATTCAACAACTTCATTAAATCAACAAATTTACAAGAACATTTCATGAAATTCAAATAACTTGCACTTATCCAAGTAGATTTAGCTTTAATCATTCAAAATAATCATGGAGCCAAAATATTTGCAATAAAACTCCATGCATTCATTAATTTTTTTAAAACATTTTTTAAATTTAAACATCTATTCTAAAATAAATCATAAAAATTATTGAAAAAGTAAAATTTCTCTTGGGTATTATCCACACATGCCTCAAGAAATATCCAATCTAGAATAAACCATTCCATACATCACCAGATTGCTTCATAGTTAGGCACAAAATGATATGACATTTTAAAGAAAAGGGGATTATTTTCCACTAGATAGCGTCAGTATGCACCTTTAAATAATAGAGCACACAGTCTTGTTTGATAGGAACAATAAATCACCTACATATGATTTCGTATTGATCAGGAAATGACTTTCAAATTGTCTCTGATATTGATTAACTTCTAATGAAACATATAGCTTTTTAATCTAGAATGGAATAGAAAATGGGAAAAAGAACAAAACTTGAAAAAGTTTTTGTTCTTCAACATCCACAAATTTTGAACTTAAACTAAAACTAAAGCATTAAATGACCTTTTATAGAAACAAGTCCCTAAAGATCTTAAAATTAGTCCATCAAAGAGAGTCATAAAAATAAATTAAAATGCAGCATGCAATAGGTGATAGTTGCAATTAGAACATTCTAGGAAAAGTCAAGACTTTGACTTTGTCATCAACTATAATCTTCAACTTCGGGCTTTGGTTCACAAATGCTTTGCATAAATCTAGATTATCGGTAGTATTCAAAAGCTTTGGGACTAGCCACCTTCATCATGACCAGGAAAAAACCTACAAAATTTACTTCAAATCCATATCAACACACAAAAATTCTGGTATTCAATATCTAGCTATATACTTTCCTTCATTGAAATTTGGGTCTGAAGAATCATCTTCACCTTTCCTCTGTTGATACTCATGAAAAGAAACTAACACTTGATTCATACGCTCCTTTAAAACTCTTTGAATCTGTTTCCAACTATACTTAAGCATAGCATAATCCTCTAATATTTTAATGATTTTTTCATTCCTCTAAATCATTTCTACTTCATATTTAACCATAACATTCCTGCAATTTATAATCTCATCTATAAAATCCCAACTCAATCAAAAAACAAGGTCCTTATTCACTCTTTTAAGCCATTCCTTGATATATTTTACATCTTTATCACCCTTCCCAAAAGTACAAGGATCACAAATTTGTTGTGCTAACATTTCAATAAAGCTTGCATCCCTATCAATCAGCTTCTTGCATCTTTCAGTGAGCTTTTCAAATCCTTATACACATTGTAGCAAAGTGTCACTTCCCCAATTCATTTGTTTTATCCACTTCTCAAATATTGAAACTTCATATTCCATGGTTATCTTTTCATTCACCAACTCTTGGAAATTTGTCAGAATAAGATATTTTAACTTTCACCTTTCTGCATCAGTTTATTCTTGGCAAAATCGATATTCTCCTTCCAGTCTTTTAGATTTTTTTCACACAAAGGGTATTCCTCCTTATCTTTCCCAATTACATCCTTAATTAACTCTTCTCCTTTCCCGACTAGGTATTTCATCCATTCTTTGAATATTATTAACTTATGGTGAAGCATTTCAATGGCATCTACTTTCTCCTTAGACATAAGTACTAGATTTTGAGGCAATAAGGCCTACGCTTGATCAGATTGGGCTAATGAATTGACAAAACCTTCTAGGTAGGAAATCTTCTCCTTTAGCTCTCTTTTCTTCTATTTACTCTTTTGTACCCTAGAAATAGTGGTCTCTAAATTCATTTTCATTTCTTCTAATTCATATCTTTTGGAAAAATGTTTGACATTAATTGTTATTACCTTGTAATCCATAGGTGTTATTTCATGCTTTCTCTTATCTCCCACTAGAGTAGCTATTTGGAGATTTCCCCCTCCATCTGTATTTCTCTTCATAACATTCCTTGTCTATGGTCTACCTTTAGGTTTATCCTAGGTGTTGACTTCTTGTATTAAAATTCTAAGGTCTAGTGATATAATGACAAAGGATTCACAACTCAATAACCAAAATCAACTAATCAATAACTGAATCAATTCTTGTTGTCCTTACAATTAGGACTCCTTTTCCCTTCACAAACTCTTGATTTCAAGGAACTAAAACTTAAACAAGGCACCAAACCACTTATTTATTCCTTAAAAAATTTATAAAACATCAAAACAACTGATCCAAACCCTTTCTCCAACATGAATTTCTCAAACATAAAGACTTTCAAAGTAGATTGTTTTAATAAGCATTTAGGCCTAATTAGACCACATCCCAAAACAACAACAAAGTCCCAAGCTCTTTACACCTTCCTATTTCCACAAAAAAATGTAAATAAGTCTACACAACATGATTAGTCCATCACCAAATCCATATTCATGATTTTTCAACAAACTTGTATTCTAAACCTTCAATTTTGACTCCAAAAGATGACTATTATAACCTACCAGGAAAAGATCAACATATAAATGAACCCAAATAATTTTAATCCACAAAAATCTAATAGAAATGGGATCTAATTACTCTTGTTCAACCTTTGAAATCACTTTCATCCAAATAGGATGCCTCTTACTTCATTAAAATACAAGGTAATCCCCGATCTCTATCAAACTAGGACTTTCATCAATTTTTCAACACTGGACAATCAATAAGAAATGGCCACAAACATGTAAATCCACCAATCCCTCACTAGAAGTGACTCTCACTACACTTAACACCCTTAAAATTGTTGTGGAACAAAACCATTGAGTGGCAAGGCATAATTCCATTATCATTAATGCAATGTCTGAAAAGTTGGAAAAGTCGCAATAGGGCTCGTTGGTTGTTGATCTGGAAGACGACAAGGATAAAGGAAAGAATGAGGACCAATGAATATTGAAGAGGACTTGTGCCAACCTTAAGAGGAAGGTGGCTCCTACAAATGGTCCAGATCTTAAAAAGGGGGATTCAAGAAATGAATGACGTGGAAGCTGAGACAACAGAAATTTTAAAGTCCCAAGCTTAGTTGTTGCTGGTGTTTAATCTAGTCTTTTTGGGGTCTTTTTTTGTGGCCTTTGCTGGCCTTTTCTTGGTGGTTTTTGCTTTGTAATTTTCATGTCCTTTCTATAGCCTCTATGTTTATGGGTTCTTTGACGTTTTAGCTCTTTTTGTAAACTTTGTGGTTTCAAATCCCTATAAAACCCATTTTTTCCATTTTTAAAAACACCCTTAAGAAATAAATGGGATTCAAGAAAACTCACTCACTATAATCAAATCTCTCAAAACAACTCTGTAAATAGACATTTTCCAAATTTTAAGAAAAATATAGACCTAGGGCTTCATTGTTTCATATGATAACCATTATCTTTTGGTCAAATATTTTAGGATAGGAAATAATATACAAAAATACGCCTTCTCACCAAAATTCAGGATTTTCCACCAAGTAAAATGGAAGAATCTCAATTATGATTGCCCACAGTTACCCTAGAACAGGGTTTCAACCGCCTAGAGGAAAGTGCTTGCAACTTTTAAAATTTTTTATGGATTTTGATAAAACAAAATAAAAATCATAGTAGATGCATAGGGCCACAACACACAATGGAGGAGGAGAGGTTTCAAACACATTTCATGGCTATACAATGGCCTGCAATCATGAAAACACATGAAATTAATTGAAAACAGAGTATTTTATTGAATCCTTTTCCTCATACACCTTTCCCCAACCTTCCTCAAGATTTTATATTCCTCAAAAGGCCTTAAATAACCAATCCCAATGCTTCAAACCATATTTACAACTACTTGACCCTTGGTATTCCATTATTTTACATTTTTTTGCATCTTTACAAAATTGTCTTGACAACATTTTGTCAAATTTGCACCTTTTACATTTTTATACTCAAAATTACTTTCTAAGACCTAAAAAAACTTTAAAATGATCAAATTGGCCTTATTACAACATGATATTGAAAAAATTAAATCAAATTCCTAAAATTTCCTCTTGGAGGCATGTGCTTACAAGGGTGCACCTGCACCATCCAAAGCCACTAGTTCCACCTCCAATGGCAGAGCCATTTCCTTGACTAACCAATCAGCTTCTTCTTCATTCTATTCTATCTCTTTAACATTTCTTTTTTTTCTGATGACCTGCATGTTTAGGAACTTCTCTTGAACTATCAACTTTTCTTGTCACACTTCCCAGAACTTAAACATCTTCTATCATCACTAGCACGAATTTTGGATTATCGTGATTTATCATGTCTCTTCCTTTTCGAGACTTATATCTTCTTATCCTACCATGTTTTCAACATAGATCTTAAGGGAATCACCTTCCTATTATCTTGAAACATCAGGATTTTTCTCATTTCTTACTTCACTACCCAAGGTTTGTGAGGGCTCTAGATTTTCACTCTCAACCTTGCCTTGTCCTAATTTCTTAGATGTTTCTAGTTTCTCAACATCATCTTGACTTCTTCCTTATGGTAGATGGTCACCAACTATATCTTCATTACCAATATTATCAATGGGGTTCTAACTTGCAGCGTCCCATGTTTCTCTTTCATCAACTTTCTAAGGGTTTGCCACCTTTGTGGCAAGTGATCCTCTTATAAAATATTCTTCTTCTTTATCCATAGGATTTTCCCCTATATTTGGCACTTCTTCCAGTACTAGCTATACTATAGTATTTTTCTTAGATCATTTTTTTGCAATTTGTTTCATCATGACAATCAACTTCTCCCTCTATTCTCTAACTTTCTCATTTAGCTCAAGACTTTCCTTTTGAATTACAGGATTCCTTCCCAGTGTTTATGTCATTGCTATCATATTAACTGAAGGTGGAGAGGTAAATATATCTCAACCTTTTGGGATGCAAACCTTGTCTTAGCATGAGTATGTTTTTGAAAATATGGGTATGTGTAGGATCATCATGGAAAAAACAAGCCCTTAAGTGGCAAAAAAATTAGAAAAATTAGAGTTAGGCAACTTGACATAAATAATTGAATAAGTTATCTATATTATTTCAAAAATATGTAAGAATAGAATCTATAGAAAATTGAATGTACTTTCTAAACTACTAGGTTTGTTTAAAAAAAAAAGAAATCTATTTGGTGAAAACTTGAAATTTCAATGTAGTAGTACCTAAATTTTAGGGAAAAAATAAGAAGTAGGTGTCTGTTGGACCACCCTAACCACAATAAAATGATAATAATTTTTTATAATATTTTAGATATAAGTATAGGACTAATGTCCCAATGTGATGCATATTTTTTTGTAATTTTTTTCCAAGTAAATAATTAATTATGATTTTTTTATTACAAATTTTAAAAAATATTAAAAACTTGTATGTCTGACTGCCTTAACTTGGTAAAAAATTCATGAAATTTATTTTTTATTTTTTTATTCCTATAGTATATGAATCTTAGAGTGTGACACATTTTTTGGATTCAAAAAATATGATACTGTTTGAAAGCTATAGATGTTTTTCAATCAGTCTATCAATAAGGACTTTAGTTGTAATTTGAATACAAAATGAATAATAATTACTTATTAAATTCAAAGTAAAACATAATTTATATTGGTCGAAAGATGAGAATCTCCTTTAAAAACCCTTTTCATTTCATCAATTTTGGGTAAAAATAAAGTCGTTAGCCACATACCCATCATATTGCAACTTTTTGGCCCACCATGATCCTACACATACCCATATGAATGTGTTTTCATTGATGTCAACTCATTAACTGGTTATCAACTGGTTAGGATTAATTTATGTAACTCATTTACACATCATAAACCTCATATTTAATGAAGTCTTTGTGAAATTAGGTTCATCAACTTGTTAATTCATTTTGGTGAACCTAACATTTGATCATTCCATTTTTTATTTATTTTGGAGTCCTTTTCATCCTATATTTATATCTTGAATTTTTTGATGAGGATGTTAGTCATACACCAATGGATAGATAAAATTCTCACAGACACACCACAAGAACCTATCTTTCTTGAAATATTGCACCGATAAAACATAAATCTTAGGCTAACTAAGCTTAATGCCAAAGCTTTTTTATGTTAAGTCTTGACTGTACTAGGTTCACTCAGGGTTCATTTTGATAATTCTATTACACATGATTGGTAAACGATTCTTACGATTTTGAAAGGTATCATAAAGATATGAAAATAGCCTCAATCTAGTCATTCAACATCTTCATGAAATCAACAAATTTATAATAATATTTCATGAAATTAAAATAACTTGCACTTATCCAAGTATATTTAGCTTTAAGCATTCAAACATATCATGGATTCAAAATATTTTCATTACAACTTCATGCAATCATTTCTTTTTTTGAAAAAATTTCTAAAATTTAAACATCTAGATTCTAATATAAAGCATAAAAATAATTGAAAAAGTAAAATTTCTCCTAGTTATTATCCACATATGCCTAAAGAAATAACCAAACTTGAGAAAAAATTTCCATATGTTACCATATTGCTTCATAGTTAGGCACGTAATAATGTGATATTTTGAAGAAAAGGGGATTACTTGGGGCACCACCAAATAGTGCCAGTATGCACCTTTAAATGGTGCAACACACAGTCTTGTTCAAGAGGAACAAACAATCACCTACGTAATACTTCATATCAAGAAATAGCTTTCAAATTGGATCTAATATTGATTAACTTATGGGTATATGCAGGATCATGATGAGCCAAAAAGTGGCAATATGATGGGTATGTGGTTGACAACATTTTTTTCAACCAAAATTGATGAAATTAAAAGGGCTTTTAAAGGAGATTCTCAGATTTTTACTAATATAAATTATGCTTTACTTTGTATTTAATAAATAATTATTATTCATTTTCTATTTGAATTACGACTAAAGTCCTAATTGATAGGTTGATTGAAAAACATCTATAGATTTCAAATGGTATAACATTTTTTGAATTTGAAATATGCATCACATTCTATGCTTTGCATACTATAGGATTAAAAAAAAAAAAAAAAATTCAAAAAGTTTTGACCAAGTTAAGGTGGTCAGACATACGAGTTTTTTATATTTTTTGAAGGTTGTAATAAAAAATTCATAATTAATTATTTACTTGGAAAAAAATATAAAAAATATGCATCACATCTAGACATGAGTCCTCTACTTCTATCTAAAATCTTATAAAAACATATTATCATTTTCTTCTGGTTAAGGTGGCCAGACAGACACCTACTTCTTATTTTTTCCCTAAAATTTAAGTACTACTACATTGAAATTTCAAATTTTCACCAAATAGATTTTATTTTAAAAAAATGAACCTAGTAGTTTAGAAACTACATTCAATTTGCTATAGGTTCTATTTCTACATATTTTTGAAATAATATAGCTAACTTATTCAAATTTTTACGTCAAATTGCCCAACTCTGATTTTTCTAAATATTTTGCCACTTAAGGGCCTATTTTTTCCATGATGATTCTGCACATGCCCTTATAATGAAACATATAGGTTTTTAATATGGAATAGAATATAAAACAAGAAAAAGAACAAAAAATGAAAAAAAAATTGTTCTCCAACATCCACAAATTTTGAACTTAAAATAAAAATAAAGTAGTAAATGACCTTTTATAGAAACAAGACCCTAAATATTTCAAAACTAGTCCATCAAATAGAGTCATAATTTTTTTTAATATGTAGCACATGGTAGATGATAGTTCTCATCAAAACATTCTAGGAAAAGTGGGTATGTTTAGGATCATCATGGAAAAAATAGGCCCTTAAGTGGCAAAAAAATTAGAAAAATAAGAGTTAGGCAACTTGACGTAAAAAAATGAATAAGTTATCTATATTATTTCAAAAATATGTAAGAATAGATTATGTATCAAATTGAATATAGTTTCTAAAATACTAGGTTTATTTTTCATTTTTAAATCTATTTGGTGAAAAATTGAAATTTCAATGCAATAACACTTAAATTTCAGGGAAAAAATAAGAATTAGGTGTCTATTTGACCACCCTAACCACAATAAAATGATATTATTTTTTTATAAGATTTTAGATATAATGAGATGACTCATGTATCGATGTGATACATATATTTTTTGTAATTTTTTTTCAAGTAACTAATTAATTATGAATTTTTTATTACAACTTTTAAAAAATATAAAAACTTTTATGTCTGACCACCTTAACTTGGTCAAAAATTCATGAAATTCATTTTTTTTTATCGTATAGTATGTGAAGCATAGAATATGATGCATGTTTCAGATGCAAAAAATGTGATATCGTTTGAAAGCTATAGATGTTTTTCAATCAACGTATCAATCAAGGATATAGTTGTAATTCAAATAGAAAATGAATAATAATAATTTATTAAATTCAAAATAAAGCATAATTTATATTGGTGGAAAGCTGAGAATCTCCTTTAAAAACCCTTTTCGTTTCATCAATTTTGGGTAAAAAAAATTCGTCAACCACATACCCTACACATACCCATCATATCACCACTTTTTTGGCCCATCATGATCCTTCACATGCCCAAGTCAAGACTTTGTCTTCCTCATTAGTGAAAATATTCAACTTTGAGCTCCAATTCACAAATTCTTTTCATAAAACCAAATTATCGGTACTTTTCAAAAGCTCCAGGACTAGCCACCTTTATTGGGGCCAAGAAAAAACCTATAAAATTCACTTCAAAATGATATCGATGGACCCAACTTCCAATATTCGATATCTAGCTATCTATTCTCCTTCATTGAACTCTTGATTCGAAGACTCATCTTCACCTTTCCTCTACTGATAATCCTAGAAAGCAACTAACACTTGATGCATAGGCTCCTTTCAAACTCCTTGAATCACTTTCCAACTCTACCTAAGCCTAACATAATCCTCTGATATTTGAATGATGTTTTCATTCATCTGCATTATTTCTACTTCATATTTAACCATAGCATTCCCACACTTTATAATTTTACTTATAAAATCTAGACTCAATGAATGAATAGGGGCCTTATTCAATCTTTCAAGCCATTCCTTGATAGATTTTACCTCTTTATGACTCTACCCTAAAGTACAAGGATCACAACTTTGTTGTGCTAAAATTTCAGTAAAGCTTTCATCTCTATCAATTACCTTCATGCATCTTTCAGTGTCCTTTTCAAATCCTTCTCCACATTGTAGCATAGTGTCACTTCCCCAATTCACTTGTTTTATCCACTTCTCAAATATCCAAACTTCCTATTTTGTGGTTATCTTTTCATTCACCAACTCTTGGACATCTTTCAGAATAAGATCTTTTAACTTTCACCTTTTAGCATTAGTTTATTCTTGGTGAAATCAACATTCTCCTTCTAGTTTTTTATACTTTTTAGACCAATAGTACGCCTCCTTATGTTTCCCAATTGCATACTTAATTAACTCTTCTCCTTGCCTCACCGGGTACTCCATCCATTCTTGAAATATCCTTAACTTATGGTGAAATGCTCCAATGACATCTACTTGCTCCTTAGATATAAGTACTAGATTTTGAGGCAATTTCATATATGCTTGATCAGATTAGGCTAATAACTTGATAAAACCTTCTAGGCAGGCAATATGCTCCTTTAGCTCTCTTTTCTTCTATTTAGTCTTATGTACCTTGGCGATAGAGGTCTCTAAATTCACTTTCATTTCTTCTAATTCTTGTCCCCTAGATGAATGCCAGACATTAATTTTTGTTACCTTGTAATCCCTAGGTGTTATTTCATGCTTTATCTTATCTCCCACTAGAGTAGCTATTTCGAGATTTCCCCCTTCATCTGCATTCCTCTTCATAGCATGCCTTGTGTACGCTCTACCTCTAGGTTTAGGGATATCATCTTATTTTATTAAACATCTAATATCTAGAGGCACTAGTTATACCTCCAATGGAAGAGACATTTCTCTAACTAACCAATTAGGTGCTTCTTCATTCTGGGTATGTGCAGGATCATGATGGGCCAAAAAGTTGCAATACGATGGGTATGTGGCTGACGACTTTTTTTTTACCCAAAATTGATGAAATGAAAATGTTTTTTAAAGAAGATTCTCAGCTTTCCACGAATATAAATTATGCTTTACTTTGAATTGAATAAGTAATTATTATTCATTTTCTATTCAAATTATGACTAAAGTCCTGATTGATAGACTGATTGAAAAACATCTATAGCTTTCAAACAGTATCACACTTTTTGAATCCAAAACATACATCAAATTCTATGCTTTACATACTATAGGATTGAAAAAAGAAAAAATGAATTTCATGAAGTTTTTACCAAGTTAAGATGGTCAGACATATGAGTTTTTTATATTTTTTAAAATTTGTAATAAAAAAATCATAATTAATTGTTTGCATGGAAAAAAATTAGAAAAAAATATGCATCACATCGGGACATGAGTCCTCTACTTATATCTAAAATATTATAACAAAATATTATCATTTTATTGTGGTTAGGGTGGTTAGAAAGACACCTACTACTTATTTTTTTCCCTAAAATTTAAGTACTATTGCATTGAAATTTCAAATTTTCACCAAACAGATTTTATTTTAAAACAAACCTAGTAGTTTAAAAACTTCATTCAAATTTCTACAGATTCTTCTGTTACATATTTTTGAAATAATATAAATAACTTATTCAAATTTTTACATCAAGTTTCCTAACTCTAATTTTTCTGATTTTTTTGCCACTTAAGGGCTTGTTTTTTCCATGATGATCTTGCACATACCCTTCTATTTTTCCTCTACAAAATTTATTTACTCTTGATGACCTACATGTTCAAGAACTTCTCATCTCTAAGTATCAACATTGCTGATGACATCTCCCATAACTTGAACATCTTCTATCATCACTGGTACAAATTATGGATTATCTTGATTTATCATTATCTCCTTCTTAAGACTTATATCTTCCTATCCTACCATGTGTTCAACATCAATCTACACCATAGAAAAAAGGACCCCTTTGCTTGAAATGGGAATAATTCATGATAAATTACAGTTAATGAGGCCTTGATTTAGTGTTGTGAGGCATTTTATGCATCCACACTAGGCCTTGGACCCTTGCAAATTGAAACCCTAATTCACATCTCTTATCTTAAAACAGGTGAATTTCCTATAAATATAAGTCTTTAAACCCTAATTCACATCTCTTATCATTATCCATCCACCAATCTTCCATCTCAAGTCAAGCAACTTAGGGTTTTATCATTTCAAGTCTCCAAGATATCAATTTTTAGACATTCAAGGGAATATTCTTCATGTTTTACTAAAAAATTTAAAGATCAAACATCGTGGAAAGGTAATAAACTCCATTATTACATGTTTCATTCTATTCTTTCATCATTTTGGTTTAATCACCTAAAAGGGGTTTGACCAAGGCAAACCCCCAAGCCCTAACATTCACCATTTCTCTCTCTTATATTGTGTGTGTGCATATTTAGGTA
This sequence comes from Sequoia sempervirens, assembly GCA_007258455.2. Classification (NCBI taxonomy): domain Eukaryota; kingdom Viridiplantae; phylum Streptophyta; class Pinopsida; order Cupressales; family Cupressaceae; genus Sequoia; species Sequoia sempervirens. The sequence goes on along the minus strand of VDFB02271358.1, from coordinate 437,016,185 downwards.
TCTTGAAATATTTAAAGTAATTAAAGATCAATTTATCAAGTTTCTTAAGTCTTTTCTTCATTCAACAAGTCAAAATATCAACAAAAACTCATTTTTAGGTTCAAAAATTAGAGTTTCAGAAGCGAACAATTATAGAGAATCAAAGTACAGATCGAAAGCTCTGGATTCCACTTTTGAATATTCAAAAATTCAAAAGTGGACTTATTCACCATGAGTGGTGAATGAGTCCCACTTCCAGGTCAATTTTGAGTTTTTTGGATTTTTAGATAGCCTTTTCTTAGAAATAGGTTCTGACACAGTTTTTTAGAATTGGAACTAATTCACCTAGAATGGTGAATGAGTCCCACTAGGCCTATAAATCAACATCAACAACATTCTAGAATCCATTTCCAGTCTTCATCCACATTATAGGTGCACACTTTCATTTTGGTTCATTTCTTTTGCAATTTTCTATTCATTTCCAAGTATTCTTGCATTGCACAATGTGTTTTAAAACAAGTTGTTTTCCTTTAGTTTCCATTCAATAATCAATCAATATTATTAGTTTCTTGCATTCAAAAATTGTATCTAGGAATATTACATCCATATTCCATCCATAATGCAATAACATTGAATGTAATCATAAGCATTTTTGGCCTATCTTTCTCCTTTTAGGTGAAAAATCCTAAAAGCACTAGAAAGAATTAGGGTGCCAAAAATATATGGTACATTTTGGTGAACCTTATTTTTAGAATACTTTCTTGTCTGATTTGGAGTCCATCATACATCTAGCTTGCATTTATCTTGCATTAGGACTTGCATGAATTCATTTGCAAGATAGATTTCAAATTTTGCATTCATAGAAAAGTGCATTTAGGTTGCATTTTTGTCATGTCAAAATTCATTTAAATTTTTTGAAATTCTCATTTTTTAACTTAGATCTCCATCATAGCACTCATAACACATCGAAATTGGTCAAAATTTTCAAAAAATTATGAGAAAAGTCCATATTGGACTCTTTCGCCACCCTGGGCGAATTAGTCCCTTTTGACCCCTGAAACTTCCTTTTACAGAGTTGGAAACCCTATTTTAAGGCTTCTAATTGGTGCCATTTCCTAGTTGTATTAGTTGGTTGCATATCTGTAACATTAATTTCATCAAATCTAGCCTAACATAGCTCATTTCGTGCATTGTTTCATTTCAAACTTTTCATTTTTCAGACTATTGCATATTGTGATTAGCAACTTACTTTGTTTTACATCTACAAATTCCATATAAATAATTGCATTGCAATTTATTTAGTTTTGCTTAGCATGTTATTTTTCACAAGATGTGTCTTTTATTGAATTAAACATGGATTTTATAAGCATAATATCCCCTCTTATGAGTTTTATTTTGATTACAACTATGAGAAACATAGCTTTGACCAAAAAATTTCATTACCCATTGGTGTGAATAGAGGTGTAGACAATCATAATGCACATACTTTTTTTCCTCCCAATACCTCTCCTATTAGTGATGAAGGTACATCTTGGTGAAGATATTTACAAGCCTTGTGGGTCTTGATTGTCCGTCTCCTCATTCCCCTTTGGATGATGTTAGATAATAGGAACATGAGAGCATAGACATATTTATAAATATCACCTTACCAAGTCTCGATGGTCATGATAGTCAAACTTTTCCTTCTCCTAATATCCCTCCTGGATGTAAAGTGGATAGGTTGGTGTTAGAAGACATCCCTATTAAGAGTCATGATAATCTTGACCCTCCCTTCCCTAATTCTCCATCCATTGTGAATAATCTCTATGAAAACCATAGTGGTCCTTCTCTTGATGCCTCCTCCACTTGTGATGAAGCTACTTTACAAACATCAAATTTGGATGAACATAATACAAGCTCTCCTACTAGGGTAGATAACATGGCACAAGAGAATGAGAACTTAAAAAGAATGGACATTCAACTAACACCTTCTCCTAATCATTCCCCTTTTCATAATCCCATCATCGATCATTCCCCTATTGGCGATGAAGTCATTTTGGAAGAACCAAGCCTTACTTTTCAAGAACATGTGGCTTGTTGTTCTCCTCAAATCTCTCCTTCTAGATAGAATATCATGGTGTTGGAAAAAAATGATAATAATAATGTATATTCCTTAGATAAAAAGGTGATTCTTAATTTCCCTTCATTTGAGATACATGAAACCAAGACCACTGAGGTTATGAATGTTCAATTGTCTATTAGATCCCCCTCGATCAATGGTCCTTATACATACCTCGTTAGACATCCTAACAACCCTCTAATTCTCTAACCACATTCACACCAAAAAAAACTCAAAATAAAGTTGAACATATTGCTTACCCTCCTCAAACTCATGTATCATAGCAACCGAGTTATAATACTATTGCTGATACGTATAACAGTCAAAACAATTTGCAACCCCAACAACCCACACCAATACCCTTACCATTTCCTAATCCTATCCCACCTAATCCTTTCTTTCCAGGGCACAAGGAGTATGATCATATCAAGCAACTTAAGAATACTCCTACTAAGATATCGTTGTGGGACCTTATTCAATCCTCCCCTCACTATCACAACATGATCCAAACAACCTTACAAAAAGTTCTTGTTCCTTCTAATGTGCCACCAACTGATATTGCATCAATGATTCAAGGTGAAAATGTTGATATTGTTTTCCACCAAAGTGAACTCCCCTCTTTGGATGTGCAAAAAAAAAATGATGCTTTCATGATCATCACTCAATACAAAGAAAAAGGGATAAAGATTACTCTTGTTGATATTGGTTGTTCTCTTAATGTGTATAGTGTGAGCCTTTTGGATATGCTTGGCATTGATCAATCAACCATTCAACCCAATTCTTTCTCTATTAAGGGATTTGACAATGTCGAAAAAGAAACCACTAGGGGTACTCATTATGCCTCTTACCATTGGAGTGGTCACCTTGAATACACCAATCCATTTTATGCCTTATGAACTTTCATACAATCTTCTCTTAGGTAGATAGTGGATTCATGCCATGAAAGGGGTGCCTTCAACTCTTCATCACAAAATGAAATACATCTACAACAACAAAGTCCACACACTTGACACTGATCTTGAGCTTGATAGTGTCTTAAAACTTGATAAAAATAAAGACAAATCCTTAAACACATCAACATCACCTAAAAAAGTGGAACTCATTCAACAAAATGACAATGGGCAGCCACTTACACAACACACAAAACTATATGCAGATTATTGGGGTTCCTTCAATTTTAAACATGACATCATGGGTGAGTACAAAATCATACAAAAAGATTCAAATCAGGCCAAAGATACAACAATAATGTCCACATAAAATTTGGATAACCTTTCGAAAGCATCCACCTCAACCACTTTAGACAAAGACACAAAATACACAACAAACTTTGACTAACACAATAATGAACAACCACCCAATCAAAACATAATGAAAAAGCTTTATGGAAAAGGTTATGAACTCATGAAACACCTTGGGTATAATGGAAAAGGATGTGGCACTAGCTAACAAGGTATCTATGTCCCCATCGATCCTCACACATAACAAACAACTCATGGTCTTGGTTATTTCCGTTTGATAGAAATTGCCAAGCCTTCCCTCAACATCAATACTCTCACACAACATACTCCTAAATCAAGCTTAACTGTCATCCATGATGAAATCCTCAACACTAGTTGTTTTGAACCTCATCCTTTACCAAACATTAAACAAACAAATACACCTTCGCTTAATGTCAATGTCATCTCACAAAACATTCATCGTTTGAATTCGTTAGATTTTATACCCTCCTATAATGGAGAGAATAAAATATCACAATCTAAAGAGTCTTGCAAAGATATGATAACCATTAATAAGCAAGATGTATCTTTGTCACATACCACAAGACCACCTTCTACCATATATCAAGAGGGTATCTTGTTGAGACTCCTCCAAGATCACTTGATCACCCTCCCTCCCAGAACTCGTAAGAACTGTTATGAAAAAACTTCATTATGAACCTATCATAGAATTCATGGTCACTCCACTAATGAATGTAAATCCTTGAGTCATAAAATCAAACATCTCAAGGATTTTCATATGCTTCCCTCTGTGGAGGCACTAATTTCTTTAATTGATATGGATTTTCACTATCATCTACATTTCAATCAATCATTTTGGCTCACCCTTGTCCTGCACTCAGTGGGGCCATGGGTATATGTAGCTTGATTATTGTATTTCACTTGTGATTTCCCCCTTTATATAGCCATTAACCTTTCATGAACATATAAGAGCAAGCTTGGGATATGGACGAATGTGCCTTAAATTGGCTCGCATGTGACATACTACCCTTTTTCATGACATAGCTTCTTGAAAACATATGACTTAGCATAGGGAATTTTTTGTAATCTCTCATGTCCTCTTCTTCTACTTTAAAGAAATTTCTCACAATACTGATGCTTGCAACCACTTTAAAGTGGGGGCATACATCACCACTCACATTTCATTATGCAAGTTTCTTTTTCTTGCAATTCCCTCTCTTGGAAACATTAGGTACAATGTTACCTAGGATGAGGCCTTGCACTAATACTCTCTTGGAAACAAGATGAGACCATTCCACTTATCCTCTCTTGGAGACATTTGGAATGATGTTCCCTAATATGATACTTTCCCCATAGTCACATATGTGTTTGAGTGCCTATCAACTAGTGTATGTTTCTCACCTTTGGTTTTTCTCACCCTGCAAACAATCAAAACTTCCATAGCACCAGAGTGAGTATATTGTGGACTTCTCACCCAACAAAAAACCAATATTTTCATCACCCTAGAGTGAGTATGCATTGTCTTTTTGAAGCAAACAAGCCTAGATCTAATCCACAACTAGTTGGACAAATGATTGATGCTTGATCCACCTTTTCATTTTCATCTTCTTGCCATTGTATGATTATGTATCTTGATGGTTTGAATTAGGATCATTGATCATGGGGGCTTGCACAACCTTCTTTGATCTTTTTCATTCTTTGTCATCTACATCTGTACACTTAGATCTCTCTTGAATGTCTACTTTAGTGTGAGTTTGAAGCAAGTTCATCCTCGCACTAAAGTGGGGGCTAAATGCACTATAGAAAAAAGGACTCCTTTTCTTGACATAGGAATAATTCATGATAAATTGGACTTAATGAGCCCTTCATTTAGTGTTGTGAGGCATTTTATGCATCCACACTAGGTCTTGGACCCTTGCAAATTGAATAACATGCTTTTAATGCATCTCGAGGATTAAATTGATCAAATAACTAACAAAGTTTAAATTTAAACCTTACTTCCATATCCCCTAGCATCTGAGCTATCAAAATGGCCCCTTTGGGACCCATTCACCATTGATGGTGAATCAATCCCAACTAGGTGGGACCCATTTTCCATGTGTGGTGAATCAGTCCCATTTGGCCCAATTTTGACCTTTGAGTAGGAGAAAAGTGAAATTTAAGTTTAATCTTACTTCATGTTAGCCTGCGATGAGGTATTAAAAAGTAAAATAGGTGAATCTCCTATAAACATAAGTATTTTAACCTTAATTCATATCTCTTATCATTATTCATCCACCAATCTTCCATCTCAAGTCAAGCAACTTAGAGTTTTATCATTTCAAGTCTCCAAGATATAAATTTTTGAACATTCAAGGGAAGATTCTTCATGTTTTACTATAGAATTTCAAGGTTCCATTATTACATGTTTCATTATGTTCTTTCATCATTTCAGTTTAATTACCTAAAAGGGGTTTAGCCAAGGAAAACCCCCATGCCCTAACATTCACCATTTCTCTCTCGTGTCTTATGTGTATGTATATTTAGGTATATTGGAAGCTTTGAAGTCATTAAATATCAAGTTGTCAAGTAGATCAATTATTTTCTTCATTCAACAATTCAAAATATCAACAAAAACTCATTTTCAGGTTTGAAAATCAAAGTTTCAAAAGTGGACACATGTAGAGAGTCAAAGTATAGATTGGAAGCTCTGAATTCAAATTTTGAATATTCAAAAATTCAAAAGTGGGCTCATTTTCCATGAGTGGTGAATGAGTCCCACTTATAGGTCAGTTTTGAGTTTTCTACATTTTTAGATACCCTTTTGTTAGAAATAGGTTACAACACAATTTTGTAGAATTGGGACTGATTCGTATAGAATGGTGAATGAATCCCACTAGGCCTAAAAATCAATGTCAACAGCATTCCAAAATACATTTCTAGTCTTCATCCATATTCCAGGTGCACAGTTTCAATTTTGTTCTTTTTGTTGCAATTTTCTATTCATTCCCAAGTATTCTTGCATTACACAATGTGTTTTCAAACAATTTGTTTTCGTTTAGTTTCCATTCATTAATCAATCAATCTTATTAGTTTCTTGCATTCAAACATTTCATCTAGGAATATTTCATCCATATTCCATCCATATTGCATTAACATTGAATGTAATCATAAGCATTTTGGCGCTATCTTTCTCCTTTAAGTTGAAAAACCCTACAAGCGCTAGAAAGAATTAGTGTGCCAAAAATATATGGTACACAATCCTAGGGGTATCACCTTCCTATTGTCTTCAAATATTGAGATTTTCCTTATTTCTTAATTCACTACCCAAGGTTTGTGAGGGCTCTATATTTTCACTCTCAACCCTAGCTTCTCCTAATTTCTTAAAGGTTTGAGGTTGCTCAATCACATCTTGACTTCTTCCTTGTGGAATCTAATCATTAATTGTATCTTCATTACCAATACTAACAATGGGGTTCTAACTTGCAGCATCCCCTATTTATCTTTCATCAATTTTCTTAGGTTTTCCTTCCTATGTCGTTAGTGAGCCTCTTATAAAATCTTCTTCTTTATCCATAGGATTTGACCCTATATCTAGCACTTCTTCCACTACTAGTTGTACCATAGCATTTTTCTTTACATTGTTTCAGCATGGTAGTCATCTTCTCCCATTTTTCTAACTTATTCTTCATTTATCTCAAGACTTTCCTCTTGAATTATAGGAGTCCTTCCCATTGTTTGTCTCATTGCTACCGTATTAACTAAAGGTGGAAAGGTAAATATATCTACAACCTTTCGGGATGCAGAACTTGTCTTCTCACAAGTATGTTGTTACAAATATGAAGGTTTTGTCATTGATTTCAATTAGTTTTTTTTTAGACTGTAGGAATTGGGTAGCATGACCCCCTATAAACTACAGGTGCGCCTGGTAAACTTTTTAACGTGACCGGTGGCACTGGTGTGACACGCCCTCTGGTACCACGGGGGTGGGGGAGACTAGAACTTGTGACCAACCTCCTGCTACAGGAAAGATTTAGCCAACCAAGCTAGGGCCCCAACCCCATTGATTTCAATTGGTTAATTGACTATCAACCAGTTGTTTTTGTTATTGATTTCATGGAAGTTGGTATTTGGCTATATATGTCGATGATGTTGAGAAAATTGTAAAAAGGAAATTTTGCAAGTATCTTGTGTGTGCTTCAAGATGTGCTTCAACACGTGCTTCATATTACCAATATTCTTTTGATGTTTTGACATATTATTAATAGTTATTGGTACTTGTTGTATCCATAATTAGGGTCTTTGGATCCTTGTGGAGTGTGAGATATCTTCACCAGTTGTGTCTATTCAGTTTGGTGTGTCTGGTTGAGGTATGAGAGAAGTGTAGTTGCCCCAAAAAAAATTATCAATTGGTTTTATGCCTTGCAATTCAAAGACTAAGCTGATAAGGTCGAGTTCAAGTGATTTTTTTTCTGATAAGATTGGATCAAGTTAAGGATGCGTGTGCTTAATTTTTTTATATGTATTACATTGGTGTTGGTTGACCTTATGTTAAAACACTACTTATGAAGTTCATGGAAGTGTTTTGAGGAATTTTGGGACTTATTTAGGTCCTCAATTAAGTGTATGTTTGGGTCACCCTCATTTTAATTCCACTATAGAATTTTTTGTTGCCAACCTAATTTAAATTTGTAAATACAAATGATGTGTGGCTGACCTTGGATGAGTTTTCGAAGTTGAAGATGGTCTAAATACTGTTGTATAAAAAAATGCATAGCTTTTTATTTCCACACTTAATTTGGAATTATTTTATCACCCCTTGCATTAATTTCCCTTTAGGTCACATATTATGGGCCCCTAAGACCCCTTTTTGTGCATCCCAAGGCATATTGCAGCTTTAAATCCAACCAAAACACAAAAAAAAGCATCAATATTGGTAACCCACATTTTGAATTGCAAAATTAAGCCTTGTGGGACCAAGACACCACCTAGGGTGTCCTAGTCCCAAGGGCTTTATTTTTGGGAATTAAGAGTGAGAAATGAAAATATTTGAATTTATTGGACCTTTTGTCAGCCTTTGGGATCTAATAACCGGGTTATTAGGTAGGAATTCCTATAAAAGTAAGATTGACACCCCATTTTCACATAAGTCTAAAAGTTGAAGCAAAAAAGTGATAAGTGAAGCTAGTTGAAGGAAGTTTCAGAGAATTGGAGCATCCTTCTATTATGTTTTTTTTTGGTTTTTCAATTCTATTTTCAAGCCAATATATAGCATTGCCAAGGATTAGTAATGGATGCCTATTATGGATCTCGAGAGATTCTAGGTTGGAGATGAAACTAGCCATTTATCCAAGACTAAAGACTTGTTTCTTGATTGATTCCATCTTCCATTATTTCTCTATTTTCTGGCTAAGGAAGGTACATTTCATGTTTGTGACTTGTTAGGGTGATTAGAGATCTCCTTTGTAGGTCATTTACATTAGCATCTTAGGAATATTATTCTAATACATTTGAATAGGGTCTCTTCATATTCTAGCTTGAATAATCTTAGACAAACTTAATATTAGGGAACACACTCATTTCCATTTTCCTTTTCCATAAACAATGAATCCAAATTCCTTTGTTTTGCAAGTCTTTTTATAGGTTCAGATCTGAAGACTTGGTGAAGAAGGAAGTTTAGATCATAAGCTTCGAGACAACACTTGGAAATTCCTAAAATTTGGAATAGGACTAATATGCCATCTTGGGCATCTTAGTCCTCCCAAGAATATTTTTCAAATATTCTTTCAAATTTGGTTCTGACATCCAAAGATTTTGCATCTGCCCCAAAAAATAGTAACAGGACTAATACGCCATCCTAGGAATATTAGTCCTCCATAAGACTTTTTGGAATCCTTTTCACATTTCTAGAATCCTCACATCTCCAGGCTTCCCAAGTGCACATCTCTAGTTTCATAGTTTTCTATTGTATTTTGTTTATCTATCTAGTTCATTTAGTATTCATTTACATATCACATTGTGTTTTCCAACATTTTCTTTTCCAAGCATTTGCTTGGTGGTGAACCCCTTTAAAGCTAAGAGAACCCACTCCTAGGTCCTCCTCATTGTTAATTGAATCACCTCGTGAGGTTTTAGTCAATCCAATTGGGACTCCCAAGACATTATTGACTGATTAGTGGAGAGAGAGTAAAATTTCATTTTGGCGAACTTGACTTTTAAGTATTCATTTCTGATTGGGAGTCCATTACAATCCTTAGATATAGATTGTATCCATTCTTGCATTACATCTTACATTAGTGAAAGTGCATCTAGGGTTCCTTGCATTTTTCATTAGTGAAATTGCATTTAGGGTTTCCTATATTTGCATTAGCGAAAGTGCATATAGGTTACATCTTTACTTTATTGCATCATTTAATTTCGTTGAAAAAACAAAAAAGTGCATTATTACTCATCCTAATTTCATTTAGAAACATTGAACTATTGCATTGAAAAATTTAAAATTTGCATTCAATCACTTCTTATTAGTTGTTTTTCTTTACATCCATTTGCATAGTTTCTTGTTTCCAAATATTAGTCCCCTAGGTAGGCAACTTGGGAACACTATTTTAAACTTAGATCTTGTTGTTTTTATGAAAAAAACCTTGAATGGGACTAAAACACCTTTATTGGTGTCTTAGTCCCTCTTAGGGTTTTTGGTCAAAAATCTTGTCTGAGTTCTGTGTTGTCTATTCTAGTGTTTGGAATCTCTAAATTTCATTAGGAGGACCAAGATGCCCTTCCTGGCTTCATAGTCCTTGTGTAGTTTGAGGCTATAGTTTCTCGGGTTAAACAGTGCATTTTTGTGCTTCTGTTTGTTATAGCTAGATTGTTGTTTTAGTTTTCCAATTTATTATTTTATGCATTTTCATAGTTTATGTTTACATTTTATTTATAAAGGTAGCTCATTAGATTTCCATAGTATTTTTTGTAGACTCCATTCATTAGCAAATCAAAACATTAAACTTAAACATGCATAGATGTATGGTTACTTAAGCATGTTAACACCCTTTTTCAAAGTTAGCCTAAAGCCCAAGCCTTTTAGTCACGATGACCTTGATGTGTTAGATGAATCCCTTGAGGACTTCACCTCGCGAGGTTCATCCAGTAAGGCTTGTTCAAAAAAACCTAATCAAAGTGAAGTAAACAAACACAAGCCTTTTAGTCATGATGATTTTGACATGTTAGATGAAGCCCTTGAGGAATTCCTCTCACAAGGTTCATCCACTAATTTTTTTCAAATAAATCTAAGAAAAATTAAGTAAATGTTATTCAACCTCAACTTATCCTTTATCTTCCTTTAAACAAACCTATCCTTATCCTTGACACACCTAAGGAGAATATATTACATCAACTGAATTATAACATTGTTGCTCATACATATAACACAAGGAATAATAGATAACCTCAACCTAATCCTCTTTCATTACCATTGTTGAATCCTGTATTTTCTAGTGCTCCTTGTTTACCATCACATAGTGGAACGGAGTATCATCTTGTTGAACAACTTAAGAATACTTTGGATAAGATTTCATTATGGCATCTTATTCAAGCTTCAACTAGTTACCACACCATGCTTCAAATGACTTTGCAACACAATGTGGTTTCTCCTAATAAAAATGAAAATGATGTGGTAGCTCTAATACAAAGAATGAATACAGTTAAAGTATACATTACCTTTCACCAACATGAGCTCCCTCCCTTGGAATTGTGAAAGAGATAATGATGTATTCATGATAATAGTCAGATACAACACCAAGGAAATAAAACAAAAGCTTATTGATACTAGCTCAGCTATGAATGTGTGCATTGTAAATATTTTAGATGAGTTGGGAGTAGATAAATCACAAATAAACCTAATTCCCCATCGATTCTAGGATTTCACAATATAGGGAAGTAACTACTCTGAGTGATTACCTTGCCCATTTCAATCAGAAAGGCTACCCTACAAACTTCTATCCATGTTATGCCTCATGAAGTTTCATACAATATTATTTTAGGAAGACCTTGGATTCATGAGATGCATGTGGTGCCTTCAAGGTATGTGCAGGATCATCATGGAAAAAATAGGTCCTTAAGTGGCAAAAAGTTCAGAAAAATAAGAGTTAGGCAACTTGACCTAAAAAATTGAATAAGTTATCTATATTATTTAAAAAATATGTAAGAATAGAATCCGTATAAAATTGAATGTAGTTTCTAAACTACTAGCTTTATTTAAAATAAAAATAAATCTATTTCATGAAAATTCAAAATTTCAATGCAGTAGTACTTAAATTTTAGGGAAAAAATAAGTAGGTGTTTATCTGACCACCCTAACCATAATAAAATGATAATATTTTTTTATAATATTTTATATTTAAGTAGAGGAATGATGTCCTAATGTGATGCATATGTTTTTGTAATTTTTTTCCAAGTAAATAATTAATTATGATTTTTTAATTAAAACTTTAAAAAATATAAAAACTCGTATGTCTAACCACCTTAACTTGATCAAAACTTCACGATTTTTTTTTCCTTTTAATCCTATAGTATGTGAAGCATAGAATGTGACACATGCTTGAGATTCAAAAAATGTGATACCATTTGAAAGCTATAGATGTTTTTCAATCAGTCTGTCAATCAGGACTTTAGTCATTATTCAAATAGAAAATGAATAATAATTATTTATTAAATTCAAAGTAAAGCATAATTTATCTTGGTGGAAAGCTGAGAATCTCCTTTAGAAACCCTTTTCATTTCATCAAATTTGGGTTAAACAAAAGTTGTCAGCCACATACCCTACACATAACCATCACATCGCCACTTTTTGGCCCATCATGATCCTGCACATACCCTTCAACTCTTCATCATATCATGAAGTATGTTTATAAGAATAAGGTATACCAAATTGAAATGAAAAATGGGCTTGAAATTTGCTTGCAAATTGAAAAGGGAACTACTAGTCCTTTGAAAACATTAATTCCAACATAAAAAGAAATAAAGCCTATCATAGAGGAAACACAAGATATGGAAATAGTGTCAAAATTAGCAGATGATGATTAGGGTTCCTTGGAGTTCACACCTTCATTCATGGGGGAATATATAATCACAAGGGAAGAGGATGTAAAACAAAAGCAACCAATTTTCATGTCAACATGAAATTCGGGGGAAAACTCACAAACATCTACTCTTGAACAAGACACCAATTACACAACAAATTTTGATGAGATAAACTATCAACAACCACCAAACCCAAAAGCAGTCTACAAACTTTATGGGAGAGTTTATGAACTTTTGAAACAATTAGGTTATAGTGGAAAAGGATATGGAAAGAAAGAGCAAGGAATTCATGTCCCTATAGAACCTAACACACAAGAGACAAAAAATGGTTTGGGATATTTTCCTTCTAAGATAACGCAAACCATGGAAAGACCTTCATTAAACATCAACTCCATTACATACAAACCAGATATCAATATAACTTTGAAACATCTTGAATTACTTGATATAGAATTACCGCCATCATGGGAGTACTTTGAAAATGATGAAGCCTTAAAACAAAGGCTTGGAGTTTATGATAAACCATATACTCCTCCTCACAAGAACAAGGTTACATGTGGTATGATAAGCACAAAACAAGTAGATCAGGTTACATGTTCTATGATAAGCACCAAACAAGTAGATGGAGAAAAAGAGAATAGTGAGATAGACATGCATAGTGGAGAATACAATCTAGAATTTCCAAGATCAAACACACGTCATTCAGGGGATAGTCCTTATGATCCCTAAAATCTTTTGCTTCATGACTTTCCTAAACTCTTTTCCTAGACTTATTTTGATATGTCGAGAATTGACCCTAAGATTGTAACACACGACATAGTCCTCATTGAAAATGACAAGCCTGTTAGATAGAAAATTCAAAAAATGAACACTAAAATAGCCTTGCTAGTTAAGGATGAAATTGAAAAACTCCTAGAGGTTGGATTCATAAGACCTATAGACTATTCTCCTTGGATATCAAACATTATCGTAGTCACAAAACCTAACAATCATAGTAGGATGTGTATGGAATTTTGTGATCTAAATAAGAATCTTTAAAAGATGACTTTCCTCTTCCTAATATTGACATGATACTAGATTTGACTATTGGACATGCCTAGTTGTCATTCATGGATGGATTTTCTGGATATAATCAAATTTTCATCAACTCTCAATATCAGTACAAAACAATGTTTACAACTATTTGGGGAACATTTTGTTGGGTTATGATGTCTTTTGGATTGAAAAAAAAAGGTGCAACATATCAATGAGCTATGACACTGATATTCCATGATTACATACACAAGATCTTGGAAGATTATGTCAATGATATTCTCACTAAATATTTGAATGACAAGATAATGCGAATGTTCTTCAAAAGATCTTTGAGAAACTTCAAAAATACACGAGATTGAATCCAAAAAATGTTTGTCTTTAGTGTACATAGTGGAAATATTTTAGGTTTTATTGTATCTCATAGAGGCATCAAGGTGGATACAAATAAAATTGATGCTATAGTTAACATGCCACCTCCTAGAAATATCTCTCAATTGTGTACCTTACAAGGAAGAATTCAATCCATTCAAAGATTTGTAGCATCCTTAGTAGATCGAATGTTACCATTCACAAATCTTCTCAAGAAAGGAATACACTTTGAGTAGAATGAGGATTGTAAATAGGCTTTTGAGATTTTGAAAGATTATCTTTTCACTCCACCTTCTTTACAACCTCCTATACAAAACAAACCATTTATTCTTTACACATCAGCTTCAACCCATGTTCTTGTGACATCGTTGGCTCAACCATATGACAAAGATAAAGATAATTGTATTTATTACATTGGTCAAACATTGATTGATTATGAGAAATGATACACCACAATAGAAAAATAATGTTTGGATCTAGTATTCACTACTAGTAAGTTTCGACATTACTTATTGAACATTGAAATACAAGTAATGATGAAGTTTGATCCTTTAAAACACTTGTTCACTAAAATAGATTTAGATGGATGCTTAGCTAAGTGAGTAATGTTGTTGACCAATCTTGATCTTAAATTTTTTTCACAAAAAACAATTAAGGGTGAAGCCTTTTCCAACCAATTAGCTAATGCTCCTTCTCCTTTAACATTACCTAGCAATGATTCTTTACCTGATGATAATGTGTTAACAATCAAATAAGATACATGGAAATTGTATTTTAATTGATCTAAGTGCAAAAACGGCTCTAGGATAAGGGTTATAATAAAACTTCCCACAAAAGAGCCTATTCTCTTGTCATCATACTAGTTAAATTTCCTATGTACAAATAATGTTGTTGAATATGAGGCGTTAATCACTGGTTTGTGTGCCACTCTAGTTATGGAGGCTAGAAACACTAAGATACTTGGTGATTCACAATTATTCATCAAGAAAATATATGGAACATATCAAACTGTGAACCCCAATCCTAGACCTGCATAAACATAACAAACAAGCACAATATTAGATCCATATGCAAGTTAGAACTAAGATTCCCCATGAAATTCATCTACAATGCTCAAAATAGGAAGGAAAATAAAGAACAAAACAAGAAAAGTAATGAAATCTTATTTAAACATGAAAAATCTCAATCCCATGATGGAATTGGTGCCAATTTGATGTGGAAATTGGTCCTTTGCCAACTCCATTGCAAGTTTGATGATCTTGATGAAGATTGATCCACTTGGTGATGAAGAACAATGTGATTCCTTGATAAAATATGCAATAACCTAGATATGATAATGGAAAATGCTATGGAAATGGATGAAATTGCTCTAAATGTGAAAATAGAAACTTTGCTCTAAGTTGCTGATCCAAAATACAAAGGAAGGCCTTCTATTTATAGAAAGAAAAGATGGAGGAATGAGAAAAATGAAGCAATGTGGGATCATTCAACATCAAATGGCCAAGTTCCACTTGTCAAGATGTGAATGCAGGAAGCTTGAGCACATTTTGATGAATGTCCACAATAAATGATATTAGGTGAAATTTGAAAATCATGAAATGACTTGTTGGAGGGAGAAAGGAATGAATTAAATGCCACTTGGCTCAATGCACAAGGACATGTAAGAGGAAATGAATGCCTTATTGGAAGGACAAATCCATTTGGAGGGAGTTTCAAACTTG
Organism: Sequoia sempervirens; assembly: GCA_007258455.2. Taxonomy (NCBI): domain Eukaryota; kingdom Viridiplantae; phylum Streptophyta; class Pinopsida; order Cupressales; family Cupressaceae; genus Sequoia; species Sequoia sempervirens. The sequence goes on along the minus strand of VDFB02271358.1, from coordinate 437,000,688 downwards.
GAGGAATATTCCCTTTTTTATGCCATTTTGAAAGTAATTAGGGAATTATTAAATAAAAGAAATGATTTATTGGTGCAATTTGCAAAATCTCGAGGATTCAAGTGATTAGGATTAAATTAACTAGGATTTGATTAATTTAATAGGAGGTTAGTTGATGTGACTATTTGATTTAGATTTTTGGATTGATTTAAGTCAAAGTTGAGAGGAATATGATTTGGATTTAATAAAAGATTTTGATTTAATTAATTAAAGACAGGTGATGTTATATTAAATAAAATAAGATTTAATTTATTTAATTTAATAAGATGACTTTAGAGATTTAATCAAATAAAATTAATTATTTAATTAAGTAGAGACATAAGGTTAATTAAAGTAGATTGATTAATTTAATTAACAAGAAGATGACAACTTAATTAGATAAAACCAATTTATTCAATTAAGGGATGAAAGGTGATGATTAGCTAAAAAAATGATTCAAGACAAAACAATGTTAGTAAATCAAGATCAAGTGTGTCAGTATATTTTCCATGTCTACACAAACAAAACATGATAAATTATCAAAATACAAAGATCTCACAATGAAACTGTTAGAGAAGTTTTAATCCTTCACCATTAATAATATCCCTCAAAAAGATAATCATCATGCAGATGCAATGGGAAGTGTGGCTTCTCTCATTTCCTCTCAAGATCTTTCAAAAGACTTCACTTTCATTATGCATACAATTATGAAACCATTGATTGATGATAAAGAAGACGAAGTGTTTGCAACAACAATCGAAAAATTGAGTGAATGGTATGACACAATATTCAATTATTTGAAAGATGGTACCTTTCCTGAGCCAACAAATAAAAACACTTGCTCTCATATTCAAAAAAATTCATCTAGATATATCATCCTAGAAAACATCTTTTGTAAGTCATCCTTTGATGGCCCCTTACTTAGGTGTCTTAAACAAACAGAAATACCTATAGCAATTGAACAAGCTAATGTAGGTGCTTGTGGGGGGAATTTCAAAGGAAGATCATTAGTTCAAAGTTACTTTGTATAGGATATTAGTGGAAGAATATGGAACAAGATTTCTTTGATTACGTTAATAAATGTCACAAGTGTCAAAAGCATCAAAACTTAATTCATGCTCCTACCTCTAAGCTTCATGCACAAGTTCCTACTTGGCCATTCTTGGTATGGGGTTTGGATATTATTGGAAAAATATATTTTCCCTCATTTGCAAGACATACATTTGTAATCATGGAAATGGATTATTTCACAAAATTGGTAGAATCTATCACCTTAGATTCAACACTAGCTAATGTAATATGTCATTTCACATTGGAACAAATTATTGCTCACTTTGGGCTTCCTTCTACATTAGTTTTAGACAATTGAACACCATTTAAGAATAATGATGTGAAGAAGTTCATGGAAACATTTAATATACAACATTAATTCTCAACACCTTAATACACAAAATTTAATGGACAAGCCGAATCAACTAACAAAACTCTTGAGAAAATCCTAAGAAAGATAGTGAACAAACATAATAAAGAATAGCATATGCAATTAACATATGCATTATGGGCTTATCATACTAGTATTAGAACATCAATAGAAAACACACCTTATAACCTTGTTTATTGTGCAGAGGGAATTATTCCCCTGGATTTAGAGATTCCCTCCTCAAGAGTCACTCTTGAAGGGCTAATTGATGATAATACTTATAAGGAACAATGATTACACCAACATAAAATTCTTGATGAAAGGTGTGTCAACGCCCTCAAACATATTCAAGCCTATCATAAAAAATGTAGAGAAGTTATAATGATCATGTCATCCCTTGTTCATTTAAAAAGGGTGATTTGGTGCTATATGAAAATCAACAAAATGTCAATACTAACCTGATAAAAAAAGGAAAGTTTAATATCCATAATTGGTTAGGACCTTATATAGTTGAAGAAAGTGATGGATCTAAAGCATACCTAATATTTGAAATGGATTGCACATCTCTTCGAGAACCTATTAATTCCACAAATTTGTGTGGGTATTATATCTAACCCTTTTCTAAATAGTGTGAGTTTTAAAGCATCATTGTTAGAGTTAATGGATAGTATGTCATTATCTCTTGCATTTTCTGGATTCCTAACACATAATTCTTTGTATCTTGAATCTTGGAGTAATGGTTCCAATGTGGTTTTGGATTCTTACTTTAGGTATCATTATATTTAGACCTTATGGTGTATGCTATGTTACATTAAATCCTTATTGGTATTTAATTTTTTACAATTAAATCATAAGTTCATTTAATCTAATATAACATACTTCATCATATAATAAAAATTAAAGGAAAAACATGTTAGATCATGGAGATATTTATTGAATATTCTAATATAGATTATTTAATAAATCACATTGATGTCTAACACATAAACATAAAATCTATTCATTCTCATATATATATATCTCAAAAATATTAATACATCTCATCAGTAATACAATGTCAGTATGGTCTATGGCTACTAGATTGATCCAGATATGGTTTCCATGCCCATCGAGAGACATTGGTGTGTGATATGGATCTACTCATGTTGGTCATCTCCTGCATATTTTGTAGTGACCTACGTAGCTCACCCTCACATATCAATGACTCCACCTACTCTCGCTCAATGTGGTCTTTATCAACCTAGATCCTGACAACCTATCTCTGAAGCCACTCAACCTTTGAATATAAGATAGACTCCTTGTCATATCTCTGAGCTGATTGAGCCTCCTCTAACTCCACTACTAGTACTAATAATGTACCATAAACATGCTTAACATTCCTGGATATGACAACATATGATCCCTTGAGCCTCACATAAGGCTTAAATACGTCCATGCACTCTGCTATGAATGGTGGCAGAATGTACTCTATGACAATAGCCTCATCTGCAAGAAGGGGTGGCACTATCACTATAGCCACACATCAAAATAAGTCCTCAAACTCTATCATAGGCCTTGCAAGATAGAAATCATAAGAATAATCAGTATTCGTCATCATAATATATCCATATATATGAGCATGATATACATAAAAACATAAAACATAATCATAAATATCATCACCTAGGTCTATAGCATGATTATTAGGAATCTCAAATTCCTTGCTACTCTCCCCATGCTCTTGAACATTGACACATGCATACTATGACCTCGTAACTCATGTGGGAACTATATCTCTCCATTTGGGTCTAGGAGGACTAGCCTTACCTCTATCATCATCCTCGCTCATGGGTTGGCTCTTCTCATCCTCTGTCTCCTCCTCATCCTCATCCCCCTCATAGTCACTATCCTCCTCTATATCCTCCTCATCCTTGTCTAGGAATAGGTCCACTAGATCTACCTTCCTACCTAACTCCCTATCCTCCTCCCCTGAATCTAGTAAAGACCCTACAAATCCCATAGAGTAATCCATAGGAAAGATGGCTCCTGGTTATGTCACCTCCCACCACTCAACATACTCTAGCACTGTTCCATTGTCATCTGTGTTGGTGACCAGGGGCATGTTTTTATCATCCTCCACTATGTCGCTCGAGATGACATTGTTTGTTGTTAGCCGTTCAAGATCTCTAGGTCTATAGGCACTTCGTACTGACTATCTATATAAATCCCATAGCCGTAGTCACCTCTATATCTATCCAAACTACCTAATGAATTGATCATAGTAGAAAGGTCTTACTACGTGATCATGCCATCCTATTAATAGCTTGTCTCTCTGCATCCATCTTAGTTGTACTATTGTGTCTGGCCAGAATAGCTCCATGAGGTAGGGTCTCTATATGATATCCTCCTCACTCATTTTATCAAACCTCACCCTCCATAATAGTACATCACCATGTTGCCATTCCTATCTCATGGAATAGTTGAAAACTTGAGGATATCCCACCATTGTTGTGATAAAAAATCCCATAGGGCGGGTATAGGTGATATGCTCTATGATCCATGTCTATAGTAGGGTACATTGCAACATGTTATGCATCTATCCATAGGTAAATAGACCCAAATCATAGTATAAGTGTTCTAATATGCTATCGACCTAGGTGAAGACCACACAATAATGCTCCATGTCTCTAATCATGTAAACTATCCCCCCCTCCAAGTGTACTTCATGGCCATTAGGGACTAGTACTCATGCTACTGTAAAAATCAAGATGTGTCTCACTAGTGGTGAGTGTGCATGTAGCAGCCAAGAAATTTTGATGCATAGTCTCACAATCCTGTGGCGAACTAGTTTTCCTAGGAAATACTTGGTCTTTATGCACATATCCTTGAAACTCCTTCCCTATGCTAAGAATACCCTCTCTCCTCGGATGGGAACTCATAGTATGTAGTGCACATCCTCCAACATGATTGTCATCAGCTATTGATAGGTGGAAGGTGCAGGTCTCTATGTCCCATCTCTTTGCTAGTTCCATCAACATGGCATCATAGTATGACATGACTGATGTGAGATAGGCCTAGTAAAGACCCATCTCCTAGAGGATTTGCACGTCCTCCTCAGGTAGCATATCGACAAGCTCTCAAAGTTAGTTGAGCATCCGACCACCTAGGTGTTGGCATGATCAGGGTGTAGTATATTATTGTGCTGTAGAAAAATGACCCCTTGTCATTTTCATGGCCTTCTAGGTCTTGTTTCATGGTGTTTGACCTATTTTTCTTTTATTTTACGTTGTGACATGGTTTGAACATGCATATTTAGGTACTAAAATTCAAATAATGACATCTTGTGAAGGTGTTGTGAATTGTTGTAACACATTTCTACATTCTTGTAGACTTTATTCATTACAATTCACCTAAAAAACACATTTTTATTCATTAAGAAGTCCTATTTTGAAGTGTTGTAAGGTCTTGTAACAAGATTTCATGCTTTTCTAGGCATGATTTCACTATTTATCTATTTCTCATGCTTTATTTGGTCCCTTTATGCCCTCATATGTACTAATTAAGTGTATTTTTGAATGTTAACTAGACAAACACCATTAAATACAACATATTTCCTGACACATATTTTCAGGTCTTAGGTAGGATCCATTTGCCATGGGTGGCGAATGAGTCCTCCTTGGCTCCAAATTCAATTTTTTTAAAATTTCCTTTTGGTTTTTTATTCAAAATCACTTTATGTTAGCATGTGATGAGGTATGAATGGGTAACTAAGGAACAATATTGTATAAATATGTGATTTTCACCTCATTTTAGATCTCCTCATTCATTCAAGCATTCCATCTCACTCCTCATTCATTCAAGCATTCCATCTCACACCTCAATAATTCAATCAAATTCTAGATCCTAATAGATAGAAACCAAGTTTGGAAACTTTTTCACTAGTAGGAGGACTAATTTTCCACCGTGGGTGAATGATTCCCACTATGTAAATTCAGTGATTTCAGTCAACATACAAAACATTCTAGATTCATCAGATATTTCCCAAGTACACTCTATTTTTTCCTATTTCTTTCTGTTCTACATTATTTCTTCTTCTAGTTCATTGTTTGCATCACAACATGTTTTCAAACATAGTTTAAATCTTGGCTTTTCATTCAAATTCACTCATTTGGATCACTTAATTGCATTTATTTTACTTCATTTAGCTTAGACAACATCACACATAACATAATTTGAATGAACTAGTTAGCATTTTCAGCCCTACCTCTCTCCTTTTAGGTGAAAAACCTTAGAAGAGTTAGAGAAGTCCTAGAGAGCAAAAAATCAACGGTTCAGTTATAAGAAAAGAAGCAAAATATAATTTAAAAAAATATTAAATCTTTAATTTGTGTTTTAATGGTCAAAAATTTTACTAAAGTTGTTCTAGAATATCTTAATTAATGGTTCTAGACACTTTATTTCTTAACTGGGACACTTTGCAACAAAGTGGGACACTTTGTGCCAAAGTTGGACACTTTGAGCTGAAGTGGGACACTTTGCAACAATCTAAAAAAATGAAAGAAAATCCTTCCTTTCCCTATAAATTCATTTAAAAATTTCATACAAATATAAAAAATTGATTAACTCAAAGTACAAAGAAGGCTAAATCCACTCATAGTGTGTTGTAGCTCACCTCGTGCGACTGCCTCCCGTAGAATCTCAATCCATCGACAGGTAGATGGAATTCTACTCAACACAATAGCTCACTCTACTCTAAGCTCACTATGCAAAAGGTAAAATGATGAAATGGATGTGATTTTCCCTCTCTTTTAGCTTTTTATGCATGCACTTTTAGGTGAATTTTATTACAAACAAAAATAAGTTCTTTTTGTTTAAATTAACATATTTTGAGCTAGAAAACTCCATTCTTTATGTTGTTTGTTGCATTGAGATCATGATTCTACTCCTGTTCTCGTCAAATTTATACCATCAAGTGGCATGGTACTTGGAAATTCCCTATTATGGACTTTTCCATTTTGATATGGTTGATTTGCTACCTTGATTAGATAATACATCTACCCTTGAATGTAATTTGCTAGGAAAGTTAGATAAGAGGATACTTTTGAGCTACTAACAAATCTATAATGCAAAATGTGGCTTCTAACATTGTGGTTTTGCAAGTGAATACAATGGGGGCTTCATTTTCCCTAATGAATCCTTATGAGTATCATTTTATAAACTTACTTGTTGAAGTACTTTAGCTTGCATATACATGTAGTGTGATATGGGTGCTAAAGTGGGGGCTAAATGTAGTGTATAAAAATTCATAATTTTGCATTTTCACACTTAATTTGGACCTATTTTGTCACCCCTTGAATTAATTTCTCTTTAGGTCACTTATAATGGCCCCCTAAGAGCCCTTTTTATGCATCTCGAGGCCTATTTCAACTTTAAATTTGACCAAAACCCATGAACAATCATTAATCTTGGTAACCTACCTTTTAAATTGGAAAATTAAGCCTTGTGGGACTAAGACGACATTGGTGGCATCTTAGTCCCACCTAGTGGGACCAAGATGCCACCAAGGGAATCTTAGTCTCGGGGGCTTTATTTTTGAGAATTAAGAGTAGGAAATGAAAATATTTGAATTTATTTGACCTTTTGTTGGCCTTTGGGATCTAGTAACTGGGTTATTAGGTAGGAATTCCTATAAAAGAAAGATTCACACCCCATTTTCACATAAGTCTAAAAGTTTAAGCAAGAAAGTGATAAGTGAAGAAAGTTGAAGGAAGTTTTAGAGTCTTGGAGCAGCCTTCTATTATGTTTTTGTAGGTTTTTGAAGTCTATTTTCTAGCCAAGGATTAGTAATAGATGCCTATTATGGATCATGAGAGATTCTAGGTTGGAGATGCAACTAGCCATTTATCCAATCCTAAATACTTGTTTCTTGATTGATTCCATCTTCCATTATTGCTCTATTTTATGCCTAAGGAAGGTACATTTCATGTGTGTAACTTGTTAGGGTGAATAGAGATATCCTTTGTAGGTCATTTATATTTGCATCTTAGGAATCTTATTCTAACATATTTGAATAGGGTTCCTTCATATTCTAGCTTGCATAATCTAAGACACACCTCATATTAGGGCACACACACATTTCCATCTTTAGATCTACTTTTTTCACCAAAGTTTAATTACCAAACAAGGGGGTTTGACCAAGGAAAACCCCCATAAAAATAATCCCAATTCCTTTGTTTTGTAGGTCTTTTTATAGGTTTAGATCTAAAGACTTGGTGAATAAGCTTCAGGACCACACTTATAAATTCTAGAAATTCAAAATGGGACTAATACACCATCTTGGGCTTCTTAGTCCTCCCAAGCATATTTTTCAAAGATTATTTCCAATCTGGTTCCAAAATTCAAAGATTCTACATTTACCCCAAAAAATAATAGCAAGACTAATATGCTATCTTGGGAATCTTAGTCCTCCATAGAAATTTTTGGTAGCCTTTTTACATTTCTAGAATCCTCACAACATCTCCAAACTTCCCAAGTGTGCATCTCTAGTTTCACAATTTTCTATTGCATTTTGTTTATCTTTCTAGGTCATTTAGTATTTGTTTGCATATCACATTTCATTTTCCAACATTTTCTTTCCCAAACATTGCTTCGTGGTGAACCCCTTTAAATATGAGAGAACCTCCTCCTAGGTCCTCCTCATTGTGAGTTGACTTACCTCATGAGGTTGTTAGTTAATCCAATTGGGACTCCTAGGAAATTATTGAGTGATTAGTGGGGAAAGAGTGATATTCATGTATCGATTTTTCCACCAATCAAATACAAGTTGATAATTTTGTGAAAGATGAATGCAAGAAAGATAGATGTGAGATAGATACAAAATAGTGTCTGTGATATGAATTTGAGTAGTGCAGTGTGAATTTCTTGTTAGGGTTTTGAAGGCAATGAGATGAAGGAATCCAACATCTTTTCATGTGTATTTTCAAGTGTGTGAGTGAATTGTGGTGGAAATCTCTATTGCATTCAGATAGTTTTCTCTCTACGAGAATCCTCTTCTATCTTCTTTGTAATTATTTGGTAGTTAGCCCTCTAGGAAGTAATCCCTTATTAGACTATGAGCCCTCCGGGTAGCGAGTCTTGTTTTGGACAGGGGTATGTGCAAGATCATCATGGAAAAAATAGGTCCTTAAGTGGCAAAAAAATTAGAAAAATCAGAGTTAGGCAACTTCACGTAAAAATTTGAATAAGTTATCTATATTATTTAAAAAATATGTAAGAATACAATATGTATAAAATTGAATGTAGTTTCTAAACAACTAGGTTTATTTAAAAAAAAATCTATTTGGTGAAAATTTGAAGTTTCAATAATATTAATTTTTTTTATAAGATAATATTAAAAAAATTGAAATGATAATATTTTTTTATAAGATTTCAGATATAAGTAGAGGACTTGTGTCTCAATGTGATGCACTATTTTTTTAAATTTTTTTCCAAGTAAATAATTGATTATGAATTTTTTGTTACAACTTTTAAAAAATAGAAAAACTCATATGTCTAACTACCTTAACTTGGTCAAAAATTCATGAAATTCAATTTTTCTTTTTTTAATCCTATAGTATGTGAAGCATAGAATGTGACATGTGTTTCATATTCAAAAAATGTGATACCATTTGAAATCTATATATGGTTTTCAATCAGCCTATCAATCATGACTTTATTCATAATTCAAATATAAAATGAATAAGGGTATGTGCAAGATCATCATGGAAAAAACAAGCCCTTAAGTGGCAAAAAATTCAGAAAAATCAGAGTTAGGCAACTTGATGTAAAAATTTAAATAAGTTATCTATATTATTTAAAAAATATGTAAGAAAAGAATCTATAGAAAATTGAATGTAGTTTCTAAACTACTAGGTTTGTTAAAAAAAAAGAAAATCTATTTGGTGAAATTTTGAAATTTCAATGTAGTAGTACTTAAATTTCAAGGAAAAAATAAGAAGTGTCTGTCTAACCACCCTAACCACAATAAAATGATAATATTTTTTTATAATATTTTAGATATATGTAGAGGACTCATGTCCTGATGTGATGCATATTTTTTTGTAATTTTTTTCCATGTAAATAATTAATTATGAATTTTTTATTACAACTTTTAAAAAATATAAAAAACTCGTAAGTTTGACCACCTTAACTTGGTCAAAACTTCATGAAATTGAATTTTTCTTTTTAAATCCTATTGTATATGAAGCATAGAATGTGACACATGTTTTGGATTCAAAAAATGTGTTATTCTTTCAAAGCTATAGATGTTTTTCAGTCAACCTATCAATCAGGACTTTAGTCATAATTTGAATAGAAAATGAATAATAATTACTTATTAAATTAAAATTAAAGCATAATTTATATTGGTGGAAAGCTGAGAATCTCATTTAAAAACCCTTTTTGTTTCATCAATTTTGGGTAAGAAAAAATTCATCAGCCACATACCCATCATATTGCCACTTTCTGGCCCATCATGATCCTACACATACCCATAATAATTATTTATTCAATTCAAAGTAAAGCATAAATTATATTGGTGGAAATTTAAAAATATCCTTTAAAAACCCTTTTCGTTTTATCAATTTTGGGTTAAAAAAATTCATCAGCCACATACCCTATACATACCCATCATATCGCCACGTTTTGGCACATCATGATCCTACACATATCCACAGGTAAGTCCTATCTTGGCAGTGAGCCTCTTCACTAGTGAGACTTTGTATTAAGTTTTGGAATTATTTATATTGTGAGCTAATCCTCATCATGGTTTTTCCCTCATTGGTTTTTCCACATAAATCCGGTGTTATTTTGTGTATGGTTTTACTTCTTTTGTTTCTACTTATGCACTTAATTATTAATCACACTAGCAGAGTACATGATTTGTGAATGGTTAGTGATCTAAATTTTGTGAAAATTTTAAAGGTTAAAATTGCTACAACTAATTCACCCCCTCTCATTTATCTTGCTCAATGATTGGTATCAAAGCTTGGTTCCTTGCAAAAGAGCTTAACCACTTAAGTAGGGTCTAGGATGGAAAACAAGATAGTTATTGAGTTTCTTCAGTTTGATGGCACTGACTATACTTTCTAGAAAGAAGAGATGGAAGGATATCTGGGATATTATGGATATGACATTTAGAAAGCTTATAATACTCCATACAGTACTCCTACCAATGGTTCGAGTAATACTAATGAGATCAAGTCACATGAAGCAAGTTACAATAAGGAAAAAAATATTTTGAAGAATAGTCTTTGACATTCTGAATTAATTAAAGTTGTAAATCTTAATATTGCTAAAGAGGTTTGGGATGCACTAGAAAAAAATCATGAAGGAGATGAAAATGTTAAAGAAGCAAAGTTGTAGTATTTGGTGGCACAATTCGAGATCCTACGAATGTCTAAAGATGAGAACATTAAATCATATGTATAGAGAGTGGATGAGTTGGTAGGTGGAATGTAAGTACTTGGTGCAATAGTGGATGAATCTAGGATAGTGAAGATTCTTTTAACTCTACCTGATGCATACAGTGAAAGGTATTTGTTGTTGAGGAATTTGTAGATTATTTAAGACCTATATCAAGGATTAGTTGTTGGGCACTCTAACCTCATTTAAAATGAGAAATCCTATCTTGAGAAATGAATCAAAGATAGAAACTTCTTTTAGGGCTACAAAAATTGGATATCTAGATGAAGTTTTAACTTCAATGAAGTGGAAGCTAGCTTTGTTAGAATAATTAAAAAGGGCTCTAGTAAGTATCAAGGTAAGTTACCTCTCAAATGTTTTAGTTGTGGAGGAATTGGTAATTATGCTTCAAGATGTCCTAAAAGAGCTTAGAGGAATAAACAAAGAGAAGGAAAAGAAAACAAAGGAAAGATTATGAAGAGAGCATATTATGTAAAAGAAGATGCTGGCGTTTTTGATGAAGAATTCGATTATGGAGATTTTGATGATAATGAATGCTTGTTCTTAGCTATAAAAGATGAATCTACTAGTGCTAACATTGAAATATCTATGAAGGAAAGGACTTTGGAGAAAGTTTATAATATTGTGATCTTTTCTCTTCATGCTAAACGTGAAAATAATTACTAGGTTGTTGATATTGGCTATTCACATCACATGACTAGTGACAAAACTATTTTTTTTAAACTTCAAAAATATGATGGAGGCTTAGTTAAGTTTGGAGATGATACTAGTGCTAATATTTGTGGGATAGGTTTAGTAAGTTTTGATGGAAAGCATAAAACCAATGATTTATGCTATGTTAAGAGTTTAAGGCATAATATTTTGAGTGTTGGATAGATGTGTAGTAAAGAATATAATATTTTGTTCGAGTATGAGAAATGTGAAATAAGGAAAGGATCCAAAATAGTGATTGTTGGTGGAAAGAAGTTTGAAGGAAATATTTATCAACTTAAGGATGTTGGAAAACATTGTTTTATGTCTCAGATTAAAGTTCATTATGGCACCAAAGGATGTCATATGAATTTTGATAATATTTTGAGAATTAGTGTTGTACAAGCTATGAGAGATTTGTTGAGGATTAAAAATCATATTACTACTATTTGCAAGGATTGTCAGTTTGGAAAGAAAGCTAGAAACAACTTTAGCTCAAAAGAACAATCTACTTCCACACTACTAGATTTGATTCACACAAATCTTTGTTTTCCTACTAGGGTGAGAAGTCTACAAGGTGAAAAGTATTTTATGATTTTCATTGATGATTATTGTAGATTCACATGGGTTACTTTTCTTAGAATTTTTTTTGATTAATTAGACAAATTCAAAGCATTCAAAGCTATAGTTGAAAATGAAATGGATATGAAAATAAAATGCTTAAGTTTTGATAGAGGTGATGAATTCACTTCCAATGAGTTTAACTTGTTTTGTGAAGCACATGGAATAAGAAAATGATTGTTTGCTCCTAGAACTCCTTAGCATAATGGAGTTTTTGAAAGAAATAATAGAAAGATTCAAGAAGTTTCTAGATCAATTATTACTAAGACAAGTCTACCAAAATTTTACTAGAGAGAAGTAATTCACACTGCTATTCATGTGTTTAATTGAGTTCAAGCAAAATCCAATAATACGAAGACTCCCTATGAGTTGTGTTATGGAAAGATTCCTACTGTAAAATATTTTTAGGTATTTGGAAGAAAATGTTCTATCAGAAGAGATGAAGAAAATTTAAGAAATTTCGATACAAGATGTGATGAGGGTATTTTCCTTGGATACTCCCTCAGAAGCAAAGATTACGTATGCTACAATAAAAGGCTAAGAAATATTTTAGAAAGTAGAAATTTCAAGGTTGATGAAGCATTGAAGAATTCAATTGAAGTTGATGGATATGTATTAGATGAACCTAAATGCAAAGAATTAGAAATTTTTTTTGAAGAACAAGAAAAGAAGAATGAGGAGGTAGAAGCTCTAGTGGTGTCCCAAAAGAAACCTAAATATAAGCAAGAGAATCATTCAAAAGATCAAATCATTGGAGACAAGAGAAAAGGAGTATTGATAAGAAGAATAGTTGCTATTGCTGCTGAAATAAATGTGTTTAATTTTTGAAGTTGAACCTAAGATGTTTAGTAAAGCATGTAAATATGAGCATTGAATGAGGGAAATGGAAGAATAACTTATGCAGATTGAGAAAAAAAAACTAGGAATGGGTTCCTAGACCGACAAATAAAAACATAATTGGATCAAAATGGGTATTCAGAAACAAATTGAATGAGATGGAGATGTGGTTAGAAATAAGGAAAGGCTTGTGTGTAAGGGTTCCTCAAAAGTAGAATGCATAGATTTTTAGGAAACCTTCACTCTAGTGGCTAGGATGGAAGCTATCATAATGTTTCTGGAATTTTCTACTCATAAGGATTTTAAAGTTTATCAGATGGATGTGAAGTCTACATTTTTGAATGGTGAGCTAGAAGAATTTTACATGGAACAATTGGAAGGAGTTTAGTTGTCAGATCAATCAGAAATTATCTACAAATTAAGGAAGGATTTATATAGATTGAAGAAATCTTCTAGATGTTAGTATGCAAGGTTGGAAAAATATTTGACTTAGCAAGGTTTCAACAAAAGTTATGATAGATAGCAATATTTATTTATTAACATGAGTATGTGTCCTCATTCTCATCTCTTCATCAATCATAGGCTAAACTTTTGGATTTACTACGGAAGAAAATGTTGCCTTAGGCTTTACTGTTACAATGGCTTGACTAGCCACAATATTTTTACATTGGCTAGATGGCACCACTGGAATCCCCTAGCTTGAAGAATCAGGAGTTCTCTCCTCAACATGTCTAGCTACCTTTTCTTTTCAAACTATTTGTTTCTTTTTAGCAATCTCAAAACACCTGATTCTTCTTCTAACCATTACTTTTTCTTCATATCAGGTGGGTATGTGAGCTTTAACCCAACTTCTTTTAATGTTGAACTATAACCACAAATCTAGTTTTGAGTGTATGTCAACACTTGCTTGGAAATATTGTAAATGGTTACCATTTGTTTCTTTGTATAGTCTAGGTCTGGGATAGGTTCATCAAAAATATTTTTTGTATTATAAATTGGGTTCAACAAATCTTTGTATCCAACTACTCCAAAATATCATTGAGTTCTTGAATCCTTGCTATTTGCAATGGAAAACTCTAGTATGACCACTTCCTTTCTTGATGCTCATCATCGCAATTATGCTAAAAATATTCTAAATAATAAACATGACCATACTTACTACCTATTTTTCTAGAAAGGTTTCCATCTTGATCATAGTTCTTTCATTGGAGTTTAAATGAACTCAAACTGATATATCTTCAACACTTCTTCAGAAATATCAACATTTTTAGTTGTAACACATTTGTAATTTCTGATTATGATGGAGAATTTGATAAAAAAATTCTTGTGTGCTTGAGAGAAAAGGGCATGAGAAGGTTGCATCCATCTCAACAATTCTAATAGCAACATTTTGTCTATTGGATACCAAGGTAGCATGAAGGGGTGTCCTTAGAATCCTTCCACCTTGATGTAGGTGAAAGTAATAAATTGAATGTACCAACCCCCAACCAATTGAATGACACTTTGTGCTTCTAGGGACAATATTTTGGCTTTGTTTCCTTCCATTTTTCTTACCAACTTCATAGAAAACACATCATTAATCCTCTGGTAATTCTCTTGATATAAATGAATAGTGATTTATGGTACATGAGCATATATCAAATTATTCCCTAGTTATCTACCTAGGGTACTGACTTTTTTCAATCCTTGAATATTTACCCTCAAGGCGTAGGAATAAAAACATAAGAAGACAGAAAAACATAGGATTTCTGAGAATTTCATTAAATTTTCATGCAACCTATCATTGATAAAACTTCCCCAGTGAATTTTCATAGGGCCTTCCATTATTTTTATTATAAGCCCGAAGGGTTCAAATTTTTTGGCATCTCTAACTCAAACTATCCTACTTAATAGGGTTATGATGTCTTGGACATCTTGAATAAAAAAAATACCTCAAGATTTATCTTGTTTGCTTGGAAATCTCCTCCTAGAACCATGTTTCATTCATAAATATTCTATTCTATTCTTCTGCACTCAAATATTTAGTGGCCAAGACTTTCATATCCAATAGATTCATTTGTCTAAATGTGTTGATCCCAAGTGTGTATACAATCCTTTTTTTACAGAGAGATTTGCATAGAATCACCCTTCTTTCTCAATGACCCTCTTGTTTGGGTCATACCAATTAATGCATTCTATTAGCAGTTCAGGGGCTTCCATTGCTAGCAAAAACCCTCCTACCAAATTCAATACACTTGCAATAATGTTCTTTGTGCACTGAGAATAATTCACTTGTTGAATCCGTGTGATGAATTCAATGTTAGTAAACCATCCTAGATGAGTGTTTGTAATTATCCCACTGATTAATATGGCTTATGAAATATGGTACTCCAATTCCTCATCTAGCTTCCTTCTAGAAGTGCTCATATGTTCTTAGGTTTCCTACATTATTCATAGATATGTGCCTTGTGTATGAGTTAGGGTTAAATCTAACCATTCATTTTAAATAATTCATAAAACTTTCAATCTCCAATTAGGTTAAATTTATTTCAAAATAATTGAAATTTTAATTACGAAACTAGGGGAAACACCATTTATCCTAAGACATGCATGGATAAAGAAATTAATAGAATTTCAGTTATTGAAATCATACTTAGTTTTGTTGGTGATACAGTTTTCCTTCTAAATGCAACCTTAAAACCCTTGGTAGTTGTGTTCTTCAACTTCTCAAGGTTTACCTTTCTTTGCACACCATAATCATGGTTATAATTCTTCAATGTCTTTATAGGTGAGCCATATGGCACAAGGTAGAGTGTTGTGAATGCAAGTGCATGCTCAAGGTGGTGCCAAGTACATTTGTTGTTTTCCACCTTTATTAATTTCCTTTTACAATACATTGATTTCCCTAAATAAAATTGCAATCATGGATGATTAGGCTTCAAGTCACAAATTCCTTCATTTCTAAGCAAGGCCCACCATTCTAGAGAAGAAGATGGTGTAAAAGGCTAATGTGGCACAATTACACGGCACTTCAATTCTTATGAGGAAAAGGATTTATAATAAATGCCACCATTGGATACTGAATGATTTACAATCAAAAGAGGTTTGAATCATCTAGCGTTGTACCTTGAAAATATTACTAGGAGTTGGGAGTTTTACCCACAAGGTTCATGAGAACAGGGTGCCAAGGGATACTTAGGACCGGGTTCAAGTGGGACCATCTTGATTAAATAAATATTCATAATAGAACCTTTGCTCTCTAGTTTCTAGTTTTTGATTTTCAATTTCTCATTTTAGGTTTTATAGAAAAGAAAAGGCCACCACCCAAATAACTAGAAAAGAAAAGGAGAATGCACACACCAGGACAATTTATCTAGGTGACGACTCACTGGGCACAACTAACTGACTAGGTGAAAAGTGAAACTTTCCAAAGATACAACATCCTTAGTGTAACAACATCAACTCCCAAGACCCAAGGGCCTAATAAATTGATAAGACTAGGGAAAAGTGTAGTGTACAAAATAGGGTCCCACCTTTTTGCGAGATGGAACAAGGGATATGAGAATCCTTTTATTTCGCTATCATTACACTGAAGGAAATTCTAGAGATCTTAATTTGAATGTAGAAAGGGGTGAGAGATCTTGTAATAGGGTGTCCTAAGGTATGGAAAATGATTAAAGAGGGGTTCACCACCAAGCTATGGCTTGGAAAGACTAATGAAATGAGTTCAATATGCAGAGTACCATGCAAAACCTAACTAGATGACCTAGGAAATGAAATTTAATTATAAAATATAAAACTACAAATGAATAGAGGTGCACCTGGAAGAGTGATAAGTCAAAACAAGCTTCAAAACCTAGAAAGTTTTCTATTTGGTGCCCAATGGGACTCATATGCTAGTCAGCGTGATTTAGTCCCACACTAGGTTTTATGTGCTAAAAATAGAATTTGACAGTGCTTAATCTGAATCTCCTAAAACCCATAAAATAGAAATACTAAGACTCATATGCCCAAGCTAGTGTATCAGTCCAAGTATGCTTTTTCATAAGGTCAAGCCCTGAATCTTCTCTCCTAACTCTACTCTTTATTTCACACTTTGCTTCTAGATTTGAAACCCTGATTTGCAACTTTTAGGTGAATTTTAGTGAAGATGACATCCATGTGATGACTTGACGACTTTCATTAACCTTGCAACCTAATCTTCAAGGAAACTTCAAGCTCGACGACACCTAGATCTACAATCACACATGTAGAGAGAGGAAAAAATGTTGATTTGTTAGGAAATTGGGGTTTTCCTTGGTAAAACCCTATTTAGGTAATTAATCCAAATTATGAAACAATTAAATAAAGACATGAAACATGAAACATGGGACATGAAACATGAATAATGATACTTTGAAATGATGTCTTGAGATGTAAATGAGTAATCTAGCATGAAGTGGTAATGTAGAATGTAGTTCTTGATCTTGAACTTTGATATGAAACGATGCTTGCAAATCGATTTTCAATACTACATCACAACATTAGCTCAACATGCTTGTTGCTCTTAGTCTTTCACATGATGATGGATCTTGAATTGCTACAACAAATGATATATAATTCTACCCTTAAATTCCTTGGAAATGATCTTGAATACTCTTGTGGAGTCTTGTAAACTCTTGAATGCTCTTTTGAACTCAAATTTTCTATAATGAATGCTCTCATGAAAGTCTTGGGTGAAAACGATTGAAATACTTATGTCGAATTTCTTGAAATTACAACACCACAACCTGACATTAGATCTAGGAGGACAAAATCATACCATGAATTTTATTTAAATTTTGTTTTGAGCCACATGGGACTCATACACCATAAGTGGCATATAAGTCTCATTAGGCTTAACTATGGGGCACATTTTTCAAAAATGCTTAGAATGATGTAAAATTAGGATCGGGGCCCAAAAACCTAGGTGGGAATCGTACACCCAAGGTGGCATATGAGTCCCAAATCACTAAATATAGGCCAAAAATTTTAAAAACACCACAATTATGATTGGATGTTGATTTATGTTGGGATTATCCTCATAAAGATGCATTAATTAAGGCTTGTGGATGCAAAATAAGGCCAAATAAGGCATAAAGAAGCCCAATTATTTAATGAAACCCTATATTAGCATGAAAGTGTTAGGATACACTTTAAAACACCCTAAATAAGGTATAATTAGGTTCATTTAGTTTACAAGGGCCAAAAACTTAATGTGAAGGTGTAAATGAATACACTTTACAACACTAATTTAAGGAAAAATTATGATAATTTAGCTTAAAAGGGCCCTAAATCCAATGTGAATGTGTAAAAAACATTACAACACTAGATCGAGGAGAAATTAGGTCCATTTTAATGTTAACCATTCCCAAATAAAGTGTGAAAATGTAAACAACATGTAATACCCCTCATGTTGTTGATACTCTTTGATACTCTTATATGTTGGTTTGATACTTGGTTGTGTGTGGATTCATAGTTTGGTTGGTTTGATACACTTGACATTACTTATGATTTTTTATGACACATTGTTTGGTGGTTATATTATTTGGTTGTGCTATGTTTTTCTTTAATATTATATGTGACGATGTTGTGATTCTATGTTGCTATGTTTTATGATGTGTTTGTTGGTGAGTCTTGGTGAAAGGATGAAGTAGCATCACTTGCTTGTAAGTTCCTTGCTACCCTGCGATTTACTTTCATGGTGTGTCTGCAATGGAGATTTACATGTTACTTGACGTTTGTTTGATTTAAATTAACCCAACGGGTATGATGTTCAAAAAGGGAGTTGATAAGGAATTGTCCCCATCCCAAGTCCGTCACCTCATTGTGAGTCTTGTTGTGTCATGGTTTTGGCTTTTTCCTTGTCTCAGTATTGTTGTTTATTTATTTTATTGTGGTTAGTTGTTATTTAATTTATCTTTATTTTATATGGGTTTAATTAATGATATTTTGTGGATATGATTATTTGTGTGTAATTGTAATTTTGAATTTAAATATGGTAAATTAAAAGTTATTTAATTAATTAAAAGGGGTAAGTAATTAATTTAAATAAATAATGTTGGTGATAATTATAAATTATCTTTTTGAAGATATTAAAATTAAAAAATCAGAAGAAAATATTTTGTGAGGATAATATCATGTGAAAATAATGAATTTTTAATTAAAAATTGTGAGATAAGTGTGAGCTTTTAAAGCAGTAAAAAGAACTAATGGATGGGTTGGATTTTTGTGAAAAGAGGAGCTTTACATATTTTATTTTATTTTTAATTTTTATTTTATTGTAAAAAGGAAGAAGTTTTTCTCTGCAGATAGACTAGATGTTTTTTTTGGTTTTTGGTCTAGAAAAGAAAAAAAAATGAAACAAAGATGGGAAGAAACTAGATGTGTGTTTTTCTCTATTAAAAAAATTGATCTTGGAAGAAATAGATTATTGATCCAGAAGTTAGTTGAAAGAAGAAATTGGAGAAGAACGACAGAGGAAATCAGTTTTCAAAAGAGGAAGAAGGGCTACAAAATTTGGATTCGACATCAAATGAAGGACTCTAGGTTCTTTTTGATATAAATTTATTTTTTCGGTTAATTAATTCATTTGTTCTGAAAGGGAAATGAAAATCATGTCTGCCATATTCAAAAATCAATGTCTATATTTTGAAAAGAAAATTTTGTTATTGAAATTTGTTTGTGTCAACTTTTAAATCTTCTATAGAAAATGATTGAGAAATCTTTTGGTTTTCTTCAATAAATCTGGTTGTGAAATTCTGGTTTGAAATGAAAATTAATTTATTATGGAATTAAAATTGTGTGCCCAAATTATTATGTTCCTGGAGAATAAACTGGACTATTGATTCATTTTATTCATTTATTTTATTTACGTTGAAGGAAAATTTCTATATATATACCTATATATATGTATATATATATGTATATATATATACATGTACATATGTTATATGTTGTTTAAAAAATATATAAATCTATTCTTTTCGAAATTCATGTTCTTTGGTTTTAAAATAAAAATAAATAAATAAAATTAAAAAATATATATAAAATAAAATATTTTTATGGGGGTGGAGTGGTCGGCCAAAGCCGTACCACCCACAGCCCCCCTGTGGGTTGTACGCAACCACCATAGGTTGTGCACAACAACTAATGCTGCACACCGTAGCCGAGGCTACTAGACGCAACCATGTGGGCACTACGGCCTCCCACACATTGGTACGCAGTACCATTGGCAGTGGTGGGTTTTGTGTTTTAAATTTTTTTTTTTAAATTTCAAATTTATTTAAAACGTTTTATAGTATATATATATGCATATATATATATATATTAATTATATATGTATATATATTTATATGTATGTTAATATATATGTGTGCATATATATATTATTGTTATTTTACAATAAGATATTTTGTTAGTTTTATAATATGAGTTATATACATGATTTTTAATATATGATTTTAATATATATATATATATATATATATATATATATATATATATATGGTGGTAGATATATATGTTGTGGTTATGAATTTAATTAGATAATTTTTAAAATTGTAATGTTATGGTGTAATCGTGTAAATTAGAAATAAACTTTGTGATTTAAATTAAATTGAATATTCTTGAGTAAACTAAATTTATTTATTTGATGAAATTGTGTATTGAAATGTGTTATATGGCATTGTTTAAACGTAATTGATTACTCTTGAGATTATTCGTTGAATATATTATGGTTTTCTCTTTATTGGTTTTTTCGTCATGTAGGAAAACTCTTGAGTTAGTTTATCCCTCTATAGGAGCTTAAGTCATTGATTAAGGACTTCTAGAGGTGGGGATACTGATGTTTATATTTTGTCTTGTAAATTGATATTTGGTCCTAATAGTTTTGGCTATGGTTGTGATTTGAGTTACACATGGATTGTAGTGTTTTATGTATGTGTTTCATATGATTTTGGCGACCTGGTTATGCCTCGTGGATGTTCCATTTGTTGGTTCAGTGTTCTTGTTGGTACAATCCCTTGGTGTTAGATTTTATGGTTTGGGTGTCTAGAGAGAGTGGCTCTAAGTGGGGGCCGGTGAACAAAGGGACCCACGTAGAGTTAAAGTAATAAGTGATAACCTAAATAATTAATTATGGGGTGGGTAGTTAAATATTAATAAGATAATTATGGATGCCTCATCCGCCTGTTAGTGCTATCATAGACTAATGGTGAGCTGAGAAGGTCATGGTTGGCATGATTGTTGCCTCATCTCCACGAGAGGTTAACGGTTCCGCATGAGTAACCCTATGGAATGGCACCTTGAGATAGGTAGTTAGGATAACTATAGATGGAGGCAGCACCTGGTGATAGGTTGTCTAGATAATCCATGTATAGATGGAGGCGACACCTTGAGACAGGATGTCTAGATAATCCATGTAAGGCCATGCGATGACACTCTCCTCTAGCATTCCTTTTGAGATTTTTTTTATTGAAATCCTCTAGAAGTGGTCTATTGATATAATGTCTTGAAATTTATTGATGATATGATTTGTGACTTATTGTTGTAATATGTTGGAACTGGTCTATTGTTATATTTTTGATGATTTGTCAATGTTTTGTTTTGTGAGTAGTCTTTTGATATTATGTTATTTTTGTCCGGAGTTTAGTTTTTTCTTACTATTTGGATGTGCTTGGTCAGGGATCCTTCCTTGTTTACTCCCAGCACGGGGGTGGTTGGGTGGAACGTGCTACGTACCCCATTGGTTCCCCTTGGATGTAGTTGTACCATTCAACGCAGAGTTTTGCAGATGTGGGTATGTGCAGGATCATCATGGAAAAAATAGGCCCTTAAGTGGCAAAAAAATAGAAAAATCAGAGTTAGGAAACTTGACATAAAAAATTGAATAAGTTATCTATATTATTTCAAAAATATGTAAGAATAGAATTTGTAGAAAATTGAATGTAGTTTCTAAAGTTCTACTAGGTTTGATTAAAAAAACAAAAATCTATTCAGTGAAAATTTGAAATTTCATGTAGTAGTACTTAAATTTCAGAGAAAAAAGAAGTAGGTGTCTGTCTGACCACCCTAACCACAATAGAATGATAATATGTTTTTATAAGATTTTAGGTATAAGTAGAGGACTCATTCCTTGATGTGATGCATTTTTTTTGTAATTTTTTTCCAAGTAAATAATTAATTATGAATTTTTTATTACAAATTTTAAAAAATATAAAAACTCGTATGTCTGACCACCTTAACTTGGTCAAAACTTCATAAACCTTTTTTTTTTTTAATCCTATAGTATGTGAAGCATATAATGTGACATATGTTTCGGATTCAAAAAATATGATACCATCTGAAAGCTATAGATTTTTTTCAATTAGCCTATCAATCAAGACTTTATTCGTAATTCAAATAGAAAATAAATAATAATTACTGATTAAATTCAAAGTAAAGCACAATTTATATTGGTGGAAAGCTGAGAATTTCCTTTAAAAACCCTTTTCATTTCATCAAGTTTGGGTTAAAAAAAGGTCGTCAGCCACATACCCATCATATTGCCACTTTTGGCCTATCATGATCTTGTACATACCCATGTTGTTGATCTAGGATTCATATTTTACCAAATGTATATTTGTACTATAGATGTATTTCATTTATGCATGTATCACTGCCACGTGTGTTGGGAAGACCTTGATGTAATTTTGTATATGTGATTATTGTGATGTACTATCAACCTAATGTAATGTATTATCATACCATGTAATCATCTGTGAACTACCATTTGTAAATATTGTTAATGTTATGTTGTATCTATGGAAATATATATACTTAATATCTTCATGATTAATTTCTTGTAATTTTCATGTATGGTTTTATATGGATTATTCTTGTCACATTGTTTATCATTTATTAATGTTTAAAATTGAAGTTAAGTGAATGAATGGGTTAGCTACATAATGTCACCTTGTGTACCCCAAAGGATTTAGGTGTTTTAATTTATAATCTTTTAAATTTAATGTATACAATAATTTATACACTTTAATAGTTTTATTAAAAAAAATTGTACCATAAATGTTAGATGTATTAGTTTCTTTGGGGTTGCATGGTGGGGCATTACACGACAACATTTTTTGACACTACATTTAGCCCCCACTTTAGTGAGAGGAGGAACTTTCTTCAAACTTGCACTAAAGTAGACATTCAAGAGTGGTCCAATTGTACCAATGTGGATGGTATAGGATGAAAAAGATCGAGGGAGTGGTCAAGCCCCAGAATCCAAGATACTACCTCAAACCGACATAAGAAAAAAAGGACATGCACAAGGTGTATGATATGCAACAAAACAAGATACACAAACATGCAATGTCAATGACTAAAAGAAATAAAAATTAAAACAAGAAGAAAAAAAAAGAGGTGGATGAATCCTCAACCACTTTTCCCACACATTGTGGATCAGATCTAAGCTATTTGTACAAAGATGCACACTTACTCTAAGGCAATGGATCTTTAGGTTGTCCATTGGGTGAGTATCCAAAAAGGGTAGATTAGTGAGAAATTCATGTCTCTATATCATATTCTCACCATATATTGAGAAATTCATGCCCACGTTTAAGCTTCTCATCATACGTTAACCATACCAAAGCTATACCTCCTAATAACTTTGACAAGGCACCATAAAACAATGAAATTTGAGCTTTATGAGACAAGAAAAGCCTCATATGCTTGAAAATCATGAAAAAAAAAAGATGGCACCATAAGCAAACAAAGTGTGTTATGTCAGGTGGCCATATAACAGATATTGTAAATGCGAAATAGTGTAGGGTACATTTAAAGGTATTTATCTTAGTTTTCATGTAAGGTATCCTCTTAGTGGTAATCATTCCTAATGTCTCCAAGAGAGGAAAATTCAAAGAAATATCACAGTCTTGGAGGATAGCAAGCCTAATGAAAACACCAAGAAGAAGATGCATTGCAAGAAGAAAGAAAATTGTGCAATGAAACAAGAGTGTTGATGCATGCCCCCACTTTAAAGTAGTTGCTAACACCATTACTTTGATAAATTTATTTAAAGAAAAAGAATATATGAGATCTTACTCCGAAATCCCTATACCAAGTCATATGCTTCCAATAAGCTATGTCATGAAAAAGGGAAGAGGTTGCCTCTAAAATGTTTAACTTTGTATGTCACATGTGAGCCAAATTAAGGAATTTCATTCAAATCCAAAGATTTCTCTCATATGTGCATAAAAGGTGGTCAAATAGCCAAAAGAGACAATTAAAATTGTCATATGATGACAAGGCTACTTAACCCCTTGACCCCACTTAGTGCAAGACAAGGATGAGCCAAGATGATTGATGAGAAACATAATAGAATGAAAATAAATGTAAATTAGAATAAATAGGTGCTTCAACACAAGGAAGAATACCATATTCCTTAATATGTTGAATTCTATTACACAAATCATTACATTCATTAGTAGAATGACCACGAATTCTATGATATGTGCAAAATGAACTCTTTCAGTAAAATTTCTTTTGTGTTCTTGGATGGAGAGATATAAAACGATATTGGAGGAGTCTTGACAAGATACTCTCTTGATCAATAGAATATGTTATTTTATTTTACAAAAAAGATATCTTTTGCTTGGTATTAGGTGTCATACTTACATAAGACTCTTTAGATTGCGAGATTTTGTACATTCCTTTATAGGAGGGTGTAAAATCTATTTAAATTTCAAATCATAAGTGTATTGTGTGATGACATTAATGTTAAGTGAAGATTTATCTATTTTATCATTTCTTTCAAAGGATGATAATCAAGACCACTAGTGTCTATCAATTCAGGATGCACTACTTTTATATTCAACTTAGAAGAATCTTTTGTAAGAGTGTTGATAATGAGGGAATATGTTTTTGTTTCTTTCAAGGGACAATAACCAAGACCACTAGTCTTTTCTTGCGTGTGATGCTCTATAGGGACACAAATAAATTATTCTCTAATACCACATCCTTTTACACTATATCTCAATTTTTTCATAAGTTCATAACGTCTTACATAAATATTTTTCATTTGTTTTAGATTCTATGGTTGTTCATAATCAATTTTTTCAAAGTTTTTTGTGTAATTTGCTCGATCTTCTAAAGTAGTTGAGGTGGATACTTTTGAAGGGTCTTTTGATCATTGCATTTTTTATTTATTTTGGAGTCCTTTTCATCCTATCTTTATATCTTGAGTTTGTTGATGAGGATGTTAGTCATACACCAATGGATAGATAAAATTCTCACAGATACACCACAAGAACCTATCTTTCTTGAAATATTGCACCGATAAAACATAAATCTTAGGCTAACTAAGCTTAATGCCAAAGCTTTTTTATGTTAGGTCTTGACTGTACTAGGTTCACTCAGGGTTCATTTTGATAATTCTATTACACATGATTGGTAAACGATTCTTACGGTTTTGAAAGGTATCATAAAGATATGAAAATAGTCTAAATCTAGTCATTCAACATCTTCATGAAATCAACAAATTTATAATAATATTTCATGAAATTCAAATTACTTGCACTTATCCAAGTATATTTAGCTTTAAGCATTCAAACATATTATGGATTCAAAATATTTTCATTACAACTCCATGCAATCATTGCTTTTTTTTGAAAAAAATTCTAAAATTTAAACATCTAGATTCTAATATAAAGCATAAAAATAATTGAAAAAGTAAAATTTCTCCTAGGTATTATCCATGTATGCCTAAAGAAATAACCAAACGTGAGAAAAAATTTCCATACGTTACCATATTGCTTCATAGTTAGGCACGTAATAATGTGATATTTTGAAGAAAAGGGGATTACTTGGGGCACCACCAAATAGTGCCAGTATGCACCTTTAAATGGTGCAACACATAGTCTTGTTCAAGAGGAACAAACAATCACCTACGTAAGACTTCATATCAAGAAATAGCTGTCAAATTGGATCTAATATTGATTAACTTATGGGTATATGAAGGATCATGATGAGCCAAAAAGTGGCAATATGATGGGTATGTGGCTGAAAACAAATTTTTCAACCAAAATTGATGAAATTAAAAGGGTTTTTAAAGGAGATTCTTAGATTTTTACTAATATAAATTATGCTTTACTTTGTATTTAATAAATAATTATTATTCATTTTCTATTTGAATTACGACTAAAGTCCTGATTGATAGTTTGATTGAAAAACATCTATAGATTTCAAATGGTATAACATTTTTTGAATTTGAAATATGTGTCACATTCTATGCTTCGCATACTATTGGATTAAAAAAAAAAAAATTCAAGAAGTTTTGACCAAGTTAAGGTGGTCAGACATACGAGTTTTTTATATTTTTTGAAGGTTGTAATAAAAAATTCATAATTAAATATTTACTTGGAAAAAAATATAAAAAAATATGCATCACATCCGGACATGAGTCCTCTACTTCTATCTAAAATATTATAAAAAAATATTATCATTTTCTTGTGGTTAGGGTGGCCAGACAGACACCTACTTCTTATTTTTTCCCTGAAATTTAAGTACTACTACATTGAAATTTCAAATTTTCACCAAATAGATTTTATTTAAAAATAAATAAACCTAGTAGTTTAGAAACTACATTCAATTTGCTACAGATTCTATTTCTACATATTTTTGAAATAATATGGCTAACTTATTCAAATTTTTACATCAAATTGCCCAACTCTGATTTTTCTGAATTTTTTGCCACTTAAGGGCCTATTTTTTCCATGATGATCCTGCACATGCCCTTATAATGAAACATATAGGTTTTTAATATGGAATAGAATATAAAACAAGAAAAAGAAATAAAAATGAAAAAAAATTGTTCTCCAACATCCACAAATTTTGAACTTAAAATAAAAATAAAGTAGTAAATGACCTTTTATAGAAACAAGGCCCTAAATATTTTAAAACTAGTCCATCAAATAGAGTCATAATTTATTTTAATATGTAGCACATGGTAGCTGGTAGTTCTCTTCAAAAAATTCTAGGAAAAGTGGGTATGTGTAGGATCATCATGGAAAAAATAGGCCCTTAAGTGGCAAAAAAATTAGAAAAATAAGAGTTAGGCAACTTGACGTAAAAAAATGAATAAGTTATCTATATTATTTCAAAAATATGTAAGAATAGATTATGTATCAAATTGAATGTAGTTTCTAAAATACTAGGTTTATTTTTTATTTTTAAATCTATTTGGTGAAAAATTGAAATTTCAATGCAATAACACTTAAATTTCAGGGAAAAAATAAGATTTAGGTGTCAATCTGACCACCCTAACCACAATAAAATGATATTATTTTTTTGTAAGATTTTAGATATAACGAGGTGACTCATGTCTCGATGTGATACATATTTTTTTTGTAATTTTTTGTCAAGTAAATAATTAATTATGAATTTTTTATTACAACTTTTAAAAAATATAAAAACTTTTATGTCTGACCACCTTAACTTGGTCAAAAATTCATGAAATTCATTTTTTTTTTATCCTATAGTATGTGAAGCATAGAATATGATGCATGTTTCAGATGCAAAAAATGTGATATTGTTTGAAAGCTATAGATGTTTTTCAATCAACGTATCAATCAAGGCTATAGTTGTAATTCAAAGAGAAAATGAATAATAATAATTTATTAAATTCAAAATAAAGCATAATTTATATTGGTGGAAAGTTGAGAATCTCCTCTAAAAGCCCTTTTCGTTTCATCAATTTTGGGTAAAAAAAATCATCAACCACATACCCTACACATACCCATCATATCACCACTTTTTTGGCCCATCATGATCCTGCACATGCCCAAGTCAAGACTTTGTCTTCCTCATTAGTGAAAATATTAAACTTTGAGCTCCAGTTCACAAATTCTTTGCATAAAACCAAATTATCAGTACTCTTCAAAAGCTCCAGGACTAGCCACATTTATTGGGGCCAAGAAAAAACCTATAAAATTCACTTCAAAATGATATCGATGGACCCAACTTCCAATATTCGATATCTGGATATCTACTCTCCTTCATTGAACTCTCGATTCGAAGACTCATCTTCACCTTTCCTCTACTGATAATCCTAGAAAGCAACTAACACTTGATGCATACACTCCTTTTAAACTCCTTGAATCACTTTCCAACTCTACCTAAGCCTAACATAATCCTTTGATATTTGAATGATGTTTTCATTCATCTGCATTATTTCTACTTCATATTTAACTGTAGTATTCCCACACTTTATAATTTTACTTATAAAATCTAGACTCAATGAATGAATAGGGGCCTTATTCAATCTTTCAATCCATTCCTTGATAGATTTTACCTCTTTATGACCCTACCCTAAAGTACAAGGATCACAACTTTGTTGTGCTAAAATTTCATTAAAGCTTTCATCTCTATCAATTAGCTTCATGCATCTTTTAGTGTCCTTTTCAAATCCTTCTACACATTGTAGCATAGTGTCACTTCCCCAATTCACTTGTTTTATACACTTCTCAAATATCCAAACTTCCTATTTTGTGGTTATCTTTTCATTCACCAACTCTTGGACATCTTTCAGAATAAGATCTTTTAACTTTCACCTTTTAGCATTAGTTTATTCTTGGTGAAATCAACA
The DNA here is from genome assembly GCA_007258455.2 of Sequoia sempervirens. Lineage (NCBI taxonomy): Eukaryota > Viridiplantae > Streptophyta > Pinopsida > Cupressales > Cupressaceae > Sequoia > Sequoia sempervirens. The sequence continues at coordinate 436,972,039 of VDFB02271358.1, read as the reverse complement.
TTCTCCTTCTAGTCTTTTATACTTTTCAGACCAATAGTATGCCTCCTTATGTTTCCCAATTGCATACTTAATTAACTCTTCTCCTTGCCTCACCGGGTACTCCATCCATTCTTGAAATATCCTTAACTTATGGTGAAATGCTCCAATGACATCTACTTGCTCCTTAGATATAAGTACTATATTTTGAGGCAATTTCATATATGCTTGATCAGATTAGGCTAATAACTTGATAAAACCTTCTAGGCAGGCAATCTGCTCCTTTAGCTCTCTTTTCTTCTATTTAGTCTTATGTACCTTGGCGATAGTGGTCTCTAAATTCACTTTAATTTCTTCTAATTCTTGTCCCCTAGATGAATGCAAGACATTAATTGTTGTTACCTTGTAATCCCTACGTGTTATTTCATGCTTTATCTTATAACCCACTAGAGTAGCTATTTCAAGATTTCCCCCTTCATCTACATTCCTCTTCATAGCATGCCTTGTCTACGCTCTACCTATAGGTTTAGGGATATCATCTTATTTTATTAAACATCTAATATCTAGAGGCACTAGTTATACCTCCAATGGAAGAGACATTTCCCTAACTAACCAATTAGGTGCTTCTTCATTCTAGGTATGTGCAGGATCATGATGGGCCAAAAAGTTGCAATACGATGGGTATGTGGCTGACGACTATTTTTTTACCCAAAATTGAGGAAATGATTTTTTTTTTAAAGGAGATTCTCAGCTTTCCACGAATATAAATTATGCTTTACTTTGAATTGAATAAGTAATTATTATTCATTCTCTATTCAAATTATGACTAAAGTCCTGATTGATAGACTGATTGAAAAACATCTATAGCTTTCAAACAGTATCACATTTTTTGAATCCAAAACATGCGTCAAATTCTATGCTTTACATACTATAGAATTGAAAAAATAAAAAATGAATTTCATGAAGTTTTTACCAAGTTAAGATGGTCAGACATATGAGTTTTTTATATTTTTTAAAATTTTAAATAAAAAAATCATAATTAATTGTTTGCATGCAAAAAAATTACAAATAAATATGCATTACATCAGGACATGAGTCCTCTACTTATATCTAAAATCTTTTAACAAAATATTATCATTTTATTGCAGTTAGGGTGGTCATACAGACACCTACTACTTATTTTTTCCCTAAAATTTAAGTACTACTGCATTGAAATTTCAAATTTTCACCAAACAATTTTTTTTTTAAAACAAACCAAGTAGTTTAAAAACTACATTCAAATTTCTACAAATTCTATTGTTACATATTTTTTAAATAATATAAATAACTTATTCAAATTTTTACGTCAAGTTTCCTAACTCTAATTTTTTTGATTTTTTTGCCACTTAAGGGCTTGTTTTTTCCATGATGATCTTGCACATACCCTTGTATTTTTCCTCTGCAAAATTTATTTACTCTTGATGACCTACATGTTCAAGAAATTTTCATCTCTAAGTATCAACATTGCTTATGACACCTCCCATAACTTGAACATCTTCTATCATCACTGGTACAAATTATGGATTATCTTGATTTATCATTATCTCCTTCTTAAGACTTATATCTTCCTATCCTACCATGTGTTCAACATCAATCCACACCATGGAAAAAAGGACCCCTTTTCTTGACATGGGAATAATTCATGATAAATTGCAGTTAATGAGGTCTTGATTTAGTGTTGTGAGGCATTTTATGCACCAAACTAGGCCTTGGACCCTTGCAAATTGAATAACATGCTTTTGCAATGTCTTGAAGAGGTGTTGTAAAGTCTTGTAATGGACTTTAATGCTTTTCTAGACTTTATAAACCCCTAGTAGGCCCCTATTAACCCATATTATGCATCCTAAAGGTTAAATTGATCAAATAACTAACAAAGTTGTAATTTACACCTTATTTCATTATCCCCTAGCATCTCAACTATCAAAATGGCCCTTGTGTGACCCATTCGCCATCCATGGAAAATTAGTCCCATCCAAGTGGGGCCCATACGCCATGTGTGGTGAATCAGTTCCATTTGGCCCAATTTTGAACTTTGAGCAGGAAAAAAGTGAAATTTAAGTTTTATCTTACTTCATGTCGGCTTGTGATTAGGTATTAACAATTAAAATAGGTGAATTTCCTATAAATATAAGTCTTTAAACCCTAATTCACATCTCTTATCATTATCCATCCACCAATCTTCCATCTCAAGTCAAGCAACTTAGGGTTTTATCATTTCAAGTCTCCAAGATATCAATTTTTAGAAATTCAAGGGAATATTCTTCATGTTTTACTAAAAAATTTAAAGATCAAACATCATGGAAAGGTAATAAACTCCATTATTACATGTTTCATTCTATTCTTTCATCATTTTGGTTTAATCATCTAAAAGGGGTTTGACCAAGGCAAACCCCCAAGCCTTAACATTCACCATTTCTCTCTCTTATATTGTGTGTGTGCATATTTAGGTATCTTGAAATATTTAAACTAATTAAAGATAAATTTATCAAGTTTCTTAAGTCTTTTCTTCATTCAACAAGTCAAAATATCAACAAAAACTCATTTTTAGGTTCAAAAATTAGAGTTTCAGAAGCGAACAACTGTAGAGAATCAAAGTACAGATTGAAAGCTCTGGATTCCAATTTTGAATATTCAAAAATTCAAAAGTGGACTTATTCACCATGAGTGGTGAATGAGTCCCACTTTGAAGTCAATTTTGAGTTTTTTGCATTTTTAGATACCCTTTTGTTAGAAATAGGTTCTGACACAGTTTTTTAGAATTGGAACTGATTCACCTAGAATGGTGAATGAGTCCCACTAGGCCTATAAATCAACATCAACAACATTCTAGAATTCATTTCCAGTCTTCATCCACATTATAGGTGCACACTTTCATTTTGGTTCATTTCTTTTGCAATTTTCTATTCATTTCCAAGTATTCCTGCATTGCACAATGTGTTTTAAAACAAGTTGTTTTCCTTTAGTTTCCATTCAATAATCAATCAATCTTATTAGTTTCTTGCATTCAAAAATTGTATCTAGGAATATTACATCCATATTCCATCCATATTGCAATAACATTGAATGTAATCATAAGCATTTTTGGCCTATCTTTCTCCTTTTAGGTGAAAAATCCTAAAAGCACTAGAAAGAATTAGGGTGCCAAAAATCTATTGTACATTTTGGTGAACCTTATTTTTAGAATACTTTCTTTTCTTATTTGGAGTCCTTCATCATACATCTAGCTTGCATTTATCTTGCATTAGGACTTGCATGAATTCATTTACAAGATAGATTTCAAATTTTGCATTCATAGAAAAGTGCATTTAGGTTGCATTTTTCTCATGTCAAAATTCATTTAATTTTTTTGAAATTCTCCTTTTTTAACTTAGATCTGCATCATAGCACTCATAACACATCAAAATTGCTCAAAATTTTCAAAAATTTATGACAAAAGTCCATATTGGGACTCATTCGCCACCCTGGGCGAATTAGTCCCTTTTGACCCCTGAAACTTCCTTTTACAGAGTTGGAAACCCTATTTTTAGGCTTCTGATTGGTGCCATTTCCTAGTTGTATTAGTTGGTTGCATATCTATAACATTAATTTCATCAAATCTAGCCTAACATAGCTCATTTCGTGCATTGTTTCATTTCAAGCTTTTCATTTTTCAGACTATTGCATAATGTGATTAGCAACTTACTTTGTTTTACATCTACAAATTCCATATAAATAATTGCATTGCACTTTATTTAGTTTTTCTTAGCATGTTCTTTTTCACAAGATGTGTCTTTTATTGAATTAAACATGGATTTTATAAGCATAATATCCCCTCTTATGAGTTTTATTTTGATTACAACTATGAGAAACATAGCTTTGACCAAAAAAATTCATTACCCATTGGTGTGAATAGAGGTGTAGACAATCATAATGCACATACTTGTTTTTCTACCAATACCTCTCCTATTAGTGATGAAGGTACATCTTGGTGAAGATATTTACAAGCCTTGTGGGTCTTGATTGTCCATCTCCTCATTCCCCTTTGGACGATGTTAGACAACAGGAACATGAGATCATAGACATATTTATAAATATCACCTTACCAAGTCTCGATGGTCATGATAGTCAAACTTTTCCTTCTCCTAATATCCCTCCTGGATGTAAAGTGGATAGGTTGATGTTAGAAGAAATTCCTATTAAGAGTCATGATAATCTTGACCCTCCCTTCCCTAATTCTCCATCCATTGTGAATAATCTCTATGAAAACCATAGTGGTCCTTCTCATGATGCCTCCTCCACTTGTGATGAAGCTACTTTACAAACATCAAATTTGGATGAACATAATACAAGCTCTCCTACTAGGGTAGATAACATGGCACAAAAGAATGAGAACTTAAAAAGAATGGACATTCAACTAACACCTTCTCCTAATCATTCCCCTTTTCATAATCCCATCATCAATCATTCCCCTATTGGCGATGAAGTCATTTTGGAAGAACCAAGCCTTACTTTTCAAGAACATGTGGCTTGTTGTTCTCCTCAAATCTCTCCTTCTAGATAGAATATCATGATGTTGGAAAAAAATGATAATAATAATGTATATTCCTTCTTAATTTCCCTTCATTTGAGATACATCAAACCAAGACCACTGAGGTTATGAATGTTCAATTGTCTATTAGATCCCCCTCGATCAATGGTCCTCATACATACCTCGTGAGACATCCTAACAACCCTCTAATTCTCTACCCACCTTCACACCAACAAAAAAATCAAAATAAAGTTGAACATATTGCTTACCCTCCTCAAACTCATGTATCATAGCAACCGAGTTATAATACTATTGCTGATACGTATAACACTCAAAACAATTTGCAACCCCAACAACCCACACCAATACCCTTACCATTTCCTAATCCTATCCCACCTAATCCTTTCTTTCTAGGACACAAGGAGTATGATCTTATCAAGCAACTTAAGAATACTCTTGCTATGATATCATTGTGGGACCTTATTCAATCCTCCCCTCACTATCACAACATGATCCAAACAACCTTACAAAAAGTTCTTGTCCCTTCTAATGTGCCGCCAACTGATATTGCATCAATGATTCAAGGCGAAAATGTTGATATTGTTTTCCACCAAAGTGAACTCCCCTCTTTGGATGTGCAAAAAAAAAATGATGCTTGCATGATCATTACTCAATACAAAGAAAAAGGGATAAAGATAACTCTTGTTGATATTGGTTGTTCTCTTAATGTGTATAGTGTGAGCCTTTTGGATATGCTTAGCATTGATCAATCAACCATTAAACCCAATTCTTTCTCTATTAAGGGATTTGACAATGTCAAAAAAGAAACCACTAGGGGTACTCATTATGCCTCTTACCGTTGGATTGGTCACCTTGAATACGCCAATCCATTTTATGCCTTATGAACTTTTGTGCAATCTTCTCTTAGGTAGATAGTGGATTCATGCCATGAAAGGTGTGCCTTCAACTCTTCATCAAAAAATGAAATACATCTACAACAACAAAGTCCACACACTTGACACTAATCTTGAGCTTGATAGTGTCTTAAAACTTGATAAAAATAAAGCCAAATCCTTAAACACATCAACATCACCTAAAAAAGTGGAACTCATTCAACAAAATGACAATGGGCAACCACTTACACGACACACAAAACTATATGTAGATTATTGGGGTTCCTTCAATTTTAAACATGACATCATGGGCGAGTACAAAATTATACAAAAACATTCAAATCAGGCCAAAGGTATCTATGTCCCCATCGATCCTCACACATAACAAACAACTCATGGTCTTGGTTATTTCCCTTTGATAGAAATCGCCAAGCCTTCCCTCAACATCAATACTCTCACACAACATACTCCTAAATCGACCTTAACTGTCATCCATGATGAACTCCTCAACACTAGTGGTTTTGAACCTCATCCTTTACCAAACATTAAAAAAACAAATACACCTTCGCTTAATGTCAATGTCATCTCACAAATCATTCATGGTTTGAATTCATTAGATTTTATACCCTCCTATAATGGATAGAATAAAATATCACAATCTAAAGAGTCTTGCAAAGATATGATAACCATTAATAAGCAAGATGTATCTTTGTCACATACCACAAGACCACCTTCTACCATATATCAAGAGGGTATCTTGTCGAGACTCCTCCAAGATCACTTGATCACCCTCCCTCCCAGAACTAGTAAGAAATGTTATGACAAAACTTCATTATGTGCCTATCATAGAATTCATGGTCACTCCACTAATGAATGTAAGTCCTTGAGTCATAAAATCGAACATCTCAAGGATTTTCATATGCTTCCCTCTATAGAGGCACTAATTTCTTTAATTGATATGGATTTTCACTATTGTCTACATTTCAATCAATCATTTTGGCTCACCCTTGTCCTGCAGTCAGTGGGGCCATGGGTATATGTACCGTTATTATTGTATTTCACTTGTGATTGCCCCCTTTAGAAAGCCATTAACCTTTCATGAACATATAAGATCAAGCTTGGGATATGGATGAATGTGCCTTAAATTGGCTCGTGTGTGACATACTACCCTTTTTCATGACGTACCTTCTTGAAAACATATGACTTGGCATAGGGAATTTTTTGTAATCTCTCATGTCCTCTTCTTCTACTTTAAAGAAATTTCTCACAATACTGGTGCTTGCAACCATTTTAAAGTGGGGGCATACATCACCACTCACATTTCATTATGCAAGTTTCTTTTTCTTGCAATTCCCTCTCTTCAAAACATTAGGTACAATGTTACCTAGGATGAGGCCTTGCACTAATCCTCTCTTGGAAACAAGATAAGACCATTCCACTTATCCTCTCTTGGAGACATTTGGAATGATGTTCCCTAATATGAGACATTGCATGAACTAAGAAAATCCCTTTGAACAAATCCTTGCACTATTTTGCATTAACAATGTCTATGTTTGCCAAGCATACAAAATTTTTCTTATCTCATAGAGCTCAAAAATTATTTTCCTTTCTAGTGTCTTATTAAAGTTATCAGGAGGTATAAATTTGGTATGGTTTGAGTGGGAAGCCCATTAAGTGGCATGAATTTCCCCATAGCCACATATGCATTTGAGTGCATCTAGGAATATTTCATCCATATTCCATCCATATTGCATTAACATTGAATGTAATCATAAGCATTTTGGCCCTATCTTTCTCCTTTAAGTTGAAAAACCCTACAAGCACTAGAAAGAATTAGTGTGCCAAAAATATATGGTACACAATCCTAGGGGCATCACCTTCCTATTGTCTTCAAATATTGAGATTTTCCTTATTTCTTAAATCACTACCCAAGGTTTGTGAGGGCTCTATATTTTCACTCTCAACCCTAGCTTCTCCTAATTTCTTAGAGGTTTGAGGTTGCTCAATTACATCTTGACTTCTTCCTTGTGGAATCTAATCATTAATTGTATCTTCATTACCAATACTAACAATGGGGTTCTAACTTGCAGCATCCCCTATTTATCTTTCATCAATTTTCTTAGGTTTTCCTTCCTATGTCGTTAGTGAGCCTCTTATAAAATCTTCTTCTTCTTTATCCATAGGATTTGACCCTATATCTAGCACTTCTTCCACTACTAGTTGTACCATAGCATTTTTCTTTAAATTGTTTCAGCATGGTAGTCATCTTCTCCCATTTTTCTAACTTATTCTTCATTTATCTCAAGACTTTCCTCTTGAATCATAGGAGTCCTTCCCATTGTTTGTCTCATTGCTACTGTATTAACTAAAGGTGGAGAGGTAAATATATCTACAACCGTTGGGGATGTAGACCTTGTCTTCTCACAAGTAGGTTGTTACAAATATGAAGGTGTTGTCATTGATTTCAATTAGTTAATTGACTATCAACTAGTTGTTTTTTTTATTGATTTCATGGAAGTTGGTATTTGGCTATATATGTCGACGATGTTGAGAAAATTGTAAAAAGGAAATTTTGCAAGTATCTTGTGTGTGCTTCAAGATGTGCTTTGACACGTGCTTCATATTACCAATATTCTTATGATTTTTTGACATATTATTAATAGTTATTGGTACTTGTATCCATAATTAGGGTCTTTAGATCATTGTGGAGTGTGAGATATCTTTACCAGTTGTGTCTGTTCAGTTTGGTGTGTCTGGTTGAGGTATGAGAGAAATGTAGTTGCTCAAAAAAAATTTGTACTTTGGTTTTATGCCTTGCAATTCAAAGACTAAGCTGATAAGGTCGAGTTCAAGTGATTTTTTTCTGATAAGATTGGATCAAGTTAAGGATGCGTGTGCTTAATTTTTTTATATGTATTACATTGGTGTTGGTTGACCTTATGTTAAAACACTACTTATGAAGTTCAAGGAAGTGTTTTGAGGAATTTTGGGACTTATTTAGGTCCTCAATTAAGTGTATGTTTGGGTCACCCTCATTTTAATTCCACTATAGAATTTTTTGTTGCCAACCTAATTTAAATTTGTAAATACAAATGATGTGTGGCTGACCTTGGATGAGTTTTTGAAGTTGAAGATGGTATAAATACTGTCGTATAAAAAAACGCATAGCTTTTTATTTCCACACTTAATTTGGACTTATTTTATCACCCCTTGCATTAATTTCCCTTTAGGTCACATATTATGGGCCCCTAAGACCCCCTTTTGTGCATCCCAAGGCATATTGCAGCTTTAAATCCAACCAGAACCCAGAAAAAAGCATCAATCTTGGTAACCCACATTTTGAATTGCAAAATTAAGCCTTGTGGGACCAAGACACCACCTAGGGTGTCCTAGTCCCAAGGGCTTTATTTTTGGGAATTAAGAGTGAGAAATGAAAATATTTGAATTTATTGGACCTTTTGTCAGCCTTTGGGATCTAATAACTGGGTTATTAGGTAGGAATTCCTATAAAAGTAAGATTGACACCCCATTTTCACATAAGTCTAAAAGTTGAAGCAAAAAAGTGATAAGTGAAGCAAGTTGAAGGAAGTTTCAGAGAATTGGAGCATCCTTCTATTATGTTTTTTTTCGGTTTTTCAATTCTATTTTCAAGCCAAGATATAGCATTGCCAAGGATTAGTAATGGATGCCTATTATGGATCCCGAGAGATTCTAGGTTGGAGATGAAACTAGCCATTTATCCAAGACTAAAGACTTGTTTCTTGATTGATTCCATCTTCCATTATTTCTCTATTTTCTGGCTAAGGAAGGTACATTTCATGTTTGTGACTTGTTAGGGTGATTAGAGATCTCCTTTGTAGTTCATTTACATTTGCATCTTAGGAATATTATTCTAATACATTTGAATAGGGTCCCTTCATATTCTAGCTTGAATAATCTTAGACAAACTTAATATTAGGGAACACACTCATTTCCATTTTCCTTTTCCATAAACAATGAATCCAAATTCCTTTGTTTTGCAAGTCTTTTTATAGGTTCAGATCTGAAGACTTGGTGAAGAAGGAAGTTTAGATCATAAGCTTTGAGACAACACTTAGAAATTCCTAAAATTTGGAATAGGAATAATATGCCATCTTGGGCATCTTAGTCCTCCCAAGAAATTTTTTCAAATATTCTTTCAAATTTGGTTCTGACATCCAAAGATTTTGCATCTGCCCCAAAAAATAGTAATAGGACTAATATGCCATCCTAGGAATATTAGACCTCCATAACACTTTTTGGAATCCTTTTCACATTTCTAGAATCCTCACAACATCTCCAGGCTTCCCAAGTGCACATCTCTAGTTTCATAGTTTTCTATTGTATTTTGTTTATCTATCTTGTTCATTTAGTATTCATTTACATATCACATTGTGTTTTCCAACATTTTCTTTTCCAAGCATTTGCTTAGTGGTGAACCCCTTTAAAGCTACGAGAACCCACTCCTAGGTCCTCCTCATTGTGAATTGAATCACCTCGTGAGGTTGTTAGTCAATCCAATTGGGACTCCCAGGACATTATTGACTGATTAGTGCAGAGAGAGTAAAATTTCATTTTTGCGAACTTGAATTTTAAGTATTCATTTCTGATTAGGAGTCCATTACAATCCTTAGATATAGATTTTATTCATTCTTGCATTACATCTTGCATTAGTGAAAATGCATCTAGGGTTTGTTGCATTTTTCATTAGTGAAATTGCATTTAGGGTTTCCTATATTTGCATTAGTGAAAGTGCATATAGGTTACATCTTTACTTTATTGCATCATTTAATTTCATTGAAAAAAAAAAAAGTTGCATTGTTACTCATCCTAATTTCATTTAGAAACATTGAACTATTGCATTGAAAAATTTAAAATTTGCATTCAATCACTTCTTATTAGTTGTTTTTCTTTACATCCATTTGCATAGTTTCTTGTTTCCAAATATTAGTCCCCTAGGTAGGCAACTTGGGAACACTATTTTAAACTCAGATCTTGTTGTTTTTATGAAAAAAACCTTGAATGGGACTAAAACACCTTTATTGGTGTCTTAGTCCCTCTTAGGGTTTTTGGTCAAAAATCTTGTCTGAGTTCTGTGTTGTCTATTCTAGTGTTTGGAATCTCTAAATTTCATTAGGAGGACCAAGATGCCCTTCCTGGCTTCATAGTCCTTGTGTAGTTTGAGGCTATATTTTCTTGGGTTAAACAGTGCATTTTTGTGCTTCTGTTTGTTATAGCTAGATTGTTGTTTTAGTTTTCCAATTTATTATTTTATGTATTTTCATAGTTTATGTTTAAATTTTCTTTATAAAGGTAGCTCATTATATTTCTATATTATTTTTTGTAGACTCCATTCATTAGCAAATCAAAACATTAAACTTAAACATGCATAGATGTATGGTTACTTAAGCATGTTAACACCCTTTTTCAAAGTTAGCCTAAAGCTCAAGCCTTTTAGTCACAATGACCTTGATGTGTTAGATGAATCCCTTGAGGACTTCACCTCGCAAGGTTCATCCAGTAAGTCTTGTTCAAACAAACCTAATCAATGTGAAGTAAACAAACACAAGCCTTTTAGTCATGATGAATTTGACATGTTAGATGAAGCCCTTGAGGACTTCCTCTAACAAGGTTCATCCACTAAATTTTTTTCAAATAAATCTAAGAAAAATTAAGTAAATGTTATTCAACCTCAACTTATCCTTTATCTTCCTTTAAACAAACCTATCCTTATCCTTGACACACCTAAGGAGAATATATTACATCAACTAAATTATAACATTGTTGCTCATACATATAACACAAGGAATAATAGATAACCTCAACCTAATCCTCTTTCATTACCATTGTTGAATCCTGTGTTTCCTAGTGCTCCTTGTTTACCATCACATAGTGGAATGGAGTATCATATTGTTGAACAACTTAAGAATACTTTGGCTAAGATTTCATTATGGAATCTTATTCAAGCTTCAACTAGTTACCACACCATGCTTCAAATGAATTTGCAACATAATGTGGTTTCTCCCAATAAAAATGAAAATGATGTGGTAGCTCTAATACAAAGAATGAATACAGTTAAAGTATACATTACCTTTCACCAACATGAGCTCCCTCCCTTGGAATTGTGAAAGAGATAATGATGCATTCATGATAATAGTTAGATACAACACCAAGGAAATAAAACAAAACCTTATTGATACTAGCTCAGCTATGAATGTGTGCATTGTAAATGTTTTAGATGAGTTGGGAGTAGATAAATCACAAATAAACCTAATTCCCCATCGATTCTAGGATTTGACAATATAGGGAAGTAACTACTCTGAGTGATTACCTTGCCTATTTCAATCGGAAAGGCTACCCTACAAACTTCTATCCATGTTATGCCTCATGAAGTTTCATACAATATTCTTTTAGGAAGACCTTGGATTCATGAGATGCATGTGGTGCCTTCAAGGTATGTGCAGGATCATCATGGAAAAAATAGGTCCTTAAGTGGCAAAAAGTTCAGAAAAATTAGAGTTAGGAAACTTGACCTAAAAATTTGAATAAGTTATCTATATTATTTAAAAAATATGTAAGAATAGCATCTCTATAAAATCGAATATAGTTTCTAAACTACTAGCTTTATTTAAAATAAAAATAAATCTACTTCACGAAAATTTGAAATTTCAATGTAGTAGTACTTAAATTTTAGGGAAAAAATAAGAAGTAGGTGTTTATCTGACCACCCTAACCATAATAAAATGATAATATTTTTTATAATATTTTATATTTAAGTAAAGGAATGATGTCCTAATGTGATGCATATGTTTTTGTAATTTTTTTCCAAGTAAATAATTAAGTATTATTTTTTTATTAAAACTTTAATAAATATAAAAAATCATATGTCTGACCACCTTAACTTGATCAAAACTTCACATTTTTTTTTTCTTTTAATCCTATAGTATGTGAAGCATAGAATGTGACACATGCTTGAGATTCAAAAAATGCGATAGGTCGTTTGAAAGCTATAGATGTTTTTCAATCAGTCTGTCAATCAGGACTTTAGTCATTATTCAAATAGAAAATGAATAATAATTATTTATTAAATTCAAAGTAAAGCATAATTTATCTTGGTGGAAAGTTGAGAATCTCCTTTAAAAACCCTTTTCATTTCATCAAATTTGGGTTAAAAAAAAGTTGTCAGCCACATACCCTACACATAACCATCACATCGCCACTTTTTGGCCCATCATGATCCTGCACATACCCTTCAACTCTTCATCATATCATGAAGTATGTTTATAAGAATAAGGTATACCAAATTGAAATGTAAAATGGGCTTGAAAGTTTCTTGCAAATTGAAAAGGGAACTACTAGTCCTTTGAAAACATTAATTCCAACATAAAAAAAAATAAAGCCTATCATAGAGGAAACAGAAGATATGTAAATAGTGTCAAAATTAGTAGATGATGATTGGGGTTCCTTGGAGTTCACACCTTCATTCATGGGGGAATATATAATCACAAGGGATGAGGATGTAAAACAAAAGTAACCAATTTTCATGTCAACATGAAATTCAGGGGAAAACTCACAAACATCTACTCTTGAACAAGACACCAACTACACAACAAATTCTGATGAGATAAACTATCAACAACCACCAAACCCAAAAGCAATCTAGAAACTTTATCTGAGAGTTTATGAACTTTTGAAACAATTAGGTTATAGTGGAAAAGGATATGGAGAGAAAGAGCAAGGAATTCATGTCCCTATAGAACCTAACACGCAAGAGACGAAAAATGGTTTGGGATATTTTCCTTCTAAGATAACGCAAACCACGGAAAGACCTTTATTAAACATCAACTCCATTACATACAAACCAAATATCAATATCACTTTGAAAATGATGAAGCCTGAAAAAAAAGGCTTGGAGTTTATGATAAACCATATACTCCTCCTCACAAGAACAAGGTTACATGTGGTATGATAAGCACAAAACAAGTAGATCAGGTTACATGTTCTATGATAAGCACCAAAGAAGTAGATGGAGAAAAAGATAATAGTGAGACAGACATGCATAGTGGAGAATACAATCTAGAATTTCCAAGATCAAACACACATCATTCAGGGGATATAGTAGACATAGCAATGGATATCAATGAGAAAATTCCCCGATGATGATGAAAAAAAAGATATTGTAATCTTGCTTCATGACTTTCCTAAACTCTTTTCCTGGACTTATTCTGATATGTCGAGAATTGACCCTAAGATTGTAACACACGACATAGTCCTTATTGAAAATGCCAAACTTGTTAGATAGAAAATTCAAAAAATGAACCCTAAAATAGCCTTGCTAGTTAAGGATGAAATTGAAAAACTCCTAGAGGTTGGATTCATAAGACCTATAGACTATTCTCCTTGGATATCAAACATTATTGTAGTCAAAAAACTTAACAATAATAGTAGGATGTGTATGGAATTTTGTGATCTAAATAAAGAATCTTTAAAAGATGACTTTCCTCTTCCTAATATTGACATGATACTAGATTTGACTATGGGACATGCCTGGTTGTCATTCATGGATGGATTTTCTGGATATAATCAAATTTTCATCAACCATCAATATCAGTACAAAACAATGTTTACAACTATTTGGGAAACATTTTGTTGGGTTATAATGTCTTTTGGATTGAAAAAAAAAGGTGCAACATATTAATGAGCTATGACACTGATATTCCATGATTACATACACGAGATCTTGGAAGATTATGTCGATGATATTCTCACTAAATATTTGACATGACAAGATAATGCAAATTTTCTTCAAAAGATCTTTGAGAAACTTCAAAAATACAACATGAGATTGAATCCAAAAAATGTTTGTCTTTAGTGTAGATAGTGGAAATATTTTAGGTTTTATTGTATCTCATAGAGGCATCGAGGTGGATACAAATAAAATTGATGCTATAGTTAACATTCCACCTCCTAGAAATATCTCTCAATTGTGTACTTTACAAGGAAGAATTCAATCCATTCAAATATTTGTAGCATCCTTAGTAGATCGAATGTTACCACTCACAAATCTTCTCAAGAAAGGAATACACTTTGACTAGAAGGAGGATTGTAAATAGTCTTTTGAGAGTTTGAAAGATTATATTTTCACTCCACCTTGTTTACAACCTCCTATACAAAACAAACCATTCATTGTTTACACATCAGCTTCAGCCCATGTTCTTGCGACATCGTTGGCTCAACCATATCACAAAGATAAAGAGAATTGTATTTATTACATTGGTCAAACATTGATTGATTATGAAAAATGATACACCACAATAGAAAAATAATGTTTGGATCTAGTATTCACAACTAGTAAGTTGTGACATTACATATTGAACACTGAAATACAAGTAATGATGAAGTTTGATCCTTTAAAACACTTGTTCACTAAAATAGATTTAGATGGATGCTTAGCTAAGTGGGTAATGTTGTTGACCAATCTTGATCTTAAATTTTTTTCATAAAAAACAATTAAGGGTGAAGCCTTTGCCAACCAATTAGCTGATGCTCCTTCTCCTTTAGCATTACCTAGCAATGATTCTTTCCCTGATGATAATGTGTTAACTATCAAAGAAGATACATGGAAATTGTATTTTAATTGATCTAAGTGCAAAACTGGCTCTAGCACAAGGGTTATAGTAAAACTACCCACAAAAGAGCCTATTCCCCTGTCATCATACTAGTTAAATTTCCTATGTACAAATAATGTTGCTGAATATGAGGCGTTAATCACTGGTTTGCATGCCACTCTAGTTTTGGAGGCTAGAAACATTAAGATACTTGGTGATTCACAATTATTCATCAAGAAAATATATGGAACATATCAAACTATGAACCCCAATCCTAGACCTACATAAACATACCAAACAAACACAATATTAGATCCATATTCAAGTTAGAACTAAGATTCCCCATGAAATTCATCTACAATGCTCAAAATAGGAAGGAAAATAAAGAACAAAACAAGGAAAGTAATGAAATATTATTTAAAAATGAAAAATCTCAATCTCATGATGGAATTGGTGCCAATTTGATGTGGAAATTGGTCCTTTCCCAACTCCTTTGCAAGTTTGATGATCTTGATGAAGATTGATCCACTTGGTGATGAAGAACAATGTGATTCCTTGATAAAATATGCAATAACCTAGATATGATAATGGAAAATTCTATGGAAATGGATGAAATTTGTCTAAATGTGAAAATAGAAACTTTGCTCTAAGTTGTGGATTTAGAGATTCCCTCCTCAAGAGTCACTCTTGAAGGGCTAATTGATGATAATACTTATAAGGAACAACGATTACACCAACATAAAATTCTTGATGAAAGGTGCATCAACACCCTCAAATATATTCAAGCCTATCATAAAAAATGTAGATAAGTTATAATGATCATGTCATCCCTTGTTCATTTAAAAAGGGTGATTTGGTGCTATATGAAAATCAACAAAATGTCAATACTAACTTGATAAAAAAAGGAAAGTTTAATATCCATAATTGGTTAGGACCTTATATAGTTGAAGAATGTTATGGGTCTAAAGCATACCTAATATTTGAAATGGATGGCACATCTCTTTGAGAACCTATTAATTCCACAAATTTGTGTGGGTATTATATCTAACCCTTTTCTAAATAGTGTGAGGTTTAAAGCAACATTGTTAGAGTTAATGGATAGTATGTCATTATCTCTTGCATTTTCTTGATTCCTAACACATAAATCTTTGTATAGATTGAATCTTGGAGTAATGGTTCCAATGTGGTTTTGGATTCTTACTTTAGGTATCATTCTATTTATACCTTATGGTGTATGCTATGTTACATTAAATCCTTATTGGTATTTAATGTTTTACAATTAAATCATAAGTTCATTTAATCTAATATAACATACTTCATCATATAAGAAAAATTAAAGGAAAAAACATGTTAGATAATGGAGATATTTATTGAATATTCTAATATAGATTATTTAATAAATCACATTGACATCTAACACATAAACATAAAATCTATGAATTCTCATATATATATATATATATATATATATCTCAAAAATATTAATACATCTCATCAGTAATACAATGTCAGTATGGTCTATGGCTACTAGATTGATCTGAATATTGTGTCCATGCCCATCGGGAGACATTGGTGTGTGATATGGATCTACTCATGTTGGTCATCTCCTGCATAGTCTGTAGTGACCTACGTAGCTCACCCTCACATATCAATGAATCCACCTAATCTCGCTCAATGTGGTCTTTATCAGCCTAGATCCTGACAACCTATCTCTGAAACCACTCAACCTCTGACTATAAGATAGACTCTTTGTCGTATCTCTGAGCTGATCGAGCCTCCTCTAACTCCACTAAAAGTACTAATAACTAACCATCAGCATGCTTAACATTCTTGTATATGAAAACATATGATCCCTTGAGCCTCACATAAGGCTTAAATAGGTCCATGCACTCTGCTATGAATGGTGGCAGAATGTACTCTATGACAATAGCCTCATCTGCAAGAAGGGGTGGCACTATCACTATAGCCACACATCAAAATAATGGTGGGATATCCTCCTCAAGTTTTCACCTATTACCTGAGATAGGAATGGAAACATGGTGATGTACTATTTTGGAGGGTGAGGTTTGATAAAATGAGTGAGGAGGATATCATATAGAGAGCCTACCTCATGGAGCTATTCTGTCCAGACACGATAGTACAACTAAGATGGATGCAGAGAGACAAGCTATTACTAGGATGGCATGATCATGTAGTAAGACCTTTCTACTATGATCAAGTCATGAGGTAGTTTGGATAGATATAGAGGTGACCACGACTATGGGATTTATATAGATAGTTAGTACGAAGTGCCTGTAGACTTGGAGATCTTCAACGGCTAACAATAGACAATGTCATCCCGAGCGACATAGTGGAGGATGATAAAAACATGCCCCCGGTCACCAACACAGATGACAGTGGAACAGTGCTAGAGTATGTTGAGTGGTGGGAGGTGACATAGCCAGGAGCCATCTTTCCTATGCATTACCCTATGGGATTTGTAGGGTATTTACTAGATTTAGGGGAGGAGGATAGGGAGTTAGGTAGGAAAGTAGATCCCGTGGACCTATTCCTAGACAAGGATGAGGAGGAGATAGAGGAGGATAGTGACTATGAGGGGGATGAGTATGAGGAGGAGACAGAGGATGAGAAGAGCCAACCCATGAGCGAGGATGATGATAGAGGTGAGGCTAGTCCTCCTAGACCCGAATGGAGAGATATAGTTCCCACATGGGTTACGAGGTCATAGTATGCATGCGTCAGTGTTCAAGAGCATGGGGAGAGTAGCAAGGAATTCGAGATTCCTAATAATCATGCTATAGACCTAGGTGATGATATTTATGATTATGTTTTATGTTTTTATGTATATCATGCTCATATATATGGATATATTATGATGATGAATACTGATTATTCTTATGATTTCTATCTTGCAAGGCCTATGATAGAGTTTGAGGACTTATTTTGATGTGTGGCTATAGTGATAGTGCCACCCCTTCTTGCAGATGATGCTATTGTCATAGAGTACATTCTGCCACCATTCATAGCAGAGTGCATGGACCTATTTAAGCCTTATGTGAGGCTCAAGGGATCATATGTTTTCATATCCAAGAATGTTAAGCGTGTTGATGGTTAGTTATTAGTACTAGTAGTGGAGTTAGAGGAGGCTCGATCAGCTCAGAGATACGACAAAGAGTCTATCTTATAGTCAGAGGTTGAGTGGCTTCAGAGATAGGTTGTTAGGATCTAGGCTGATAAAGACCACATCGAGAGAGATTAGGTGGATTCATTGATATGTGAGGGTGAGCTACGTAGGTCACTACGGAGTATGCAGGAGATGACCAACATGAGTAGATCCATATCACACACCAATGTCTCCCGATGGGCATGGACACAATATTCGGATCAATCTAGTAGGCATAGACCATACTGACATTGTATTACTGATGAGATGTATTAATATTTTTGAGATATATATATATATATATATATATATATATATATATATATATATATATATATATATATGAGAATGCATAGATTTTATGTTTATATGTTAGATGTCAATGTGATTTATTAAATAATCTATATTAGAATATTCAATAAATATCTCCATGATCTAACATGTTTTTCCTTTAATTTTTCTTATATGATGAAGTATGTTATATTAGATTAAATGAACTTATGATTTAATTGTAAAACATTAAATACCAATAAGGATTTAATGTAACATAGCATACACCATAAGGTATAAATAGAATGATAGCTAAAGTAAGAATCCAAAACCACATTGGAACCATTACTCCAAGCTTCAAGATACAAAGAATTATGTGTTAGGAATCATGAAAATGGAAGAGATAATGACATACTATCCATTAACTCTAACAATGTTGCTTTAAAACTCACACTATTTAGAAAAGGGTTAGATATAATATCCACACAAATTTGTGGAATTAATAGGTTCTTGAAGAGATGTGCCATCCCTTTCAAATATTAGGTATGCTTTAGACCCATAACTTTCTTCAACTATATAAGGTCCTAACCAATTATGGATATTAAACTTTCCTTTTTTTATCAAGTTAGTATTGACATTTTGTTGATTTTGATATAGCACCAAATCACCCTTTTTAAATGAACAAGGGATGACATGATCATTATAACTTCTCTACATTTTTTATGATAGGCTTGAATATGTTTTAGGGCGTTGACGCACCTTTCATCAAGAATTTTATGTTGGTGTAATCGTTGTTCCTTATAAGAATTATCATCAATTATCCCTTTAAGAGTGACTCTTGAGGAGGGAATCTCTAAATCCACAACTTAGAGAAAAGTTTCTATTTTCACATTTAGAGAAATTTCATCCATTTCCATAGAATTTTCCATTATCATATCTAGGTTATTGCATATTTTATCAAGGAATCACATTGTTCTTCATCACCAAGTGAATCAATCTTCATCAAGATCATCAAACTTGCAAAAGAGTTGGGAAAGGACCAATTTCCACATCAAATTGGCACCAATTCCATCATGGGATTGAGATTTTTCATGTTTAAATAAGATTTCATTACTTTTCTTGTTTTGTTCTTTATTTTCCTTCCTATTTTGAGCATTGTAGATGAATTTCATGGGGAATCTTAGTTCTAACTTGCATATGGATCTAATATTGTGTTTGTTTGTTATGTTTATGCAGGTCTAGGATTGGGGTTCACAGTTTGATATGTTCCATATATTTTCTTGATGAATAATTGTGAATCACCAAGTATCTTAATGTTTCTAGCCTCCAAAACTAGAGTGGCATGCAAACCAGTGATTAACGCCTCATATTCAGCAACATTATTTTTACATAGGAAATTTAACTAGTATGATGATAGGGGAATAGGCTCTTTTGTGGGAAGTTTTACTATAACCCTTGTGCTAGAGCCGTTTTTGCACTTAGATCAATTAAAATACAATTTCCATGTATCTTCTTTGATAGTTAACACATTATCATCAGGGAAAGAATCATTGCTAGGTAATGCTAAAGGAGAAGGAGCATCAGCTAATTGGTTGGCAAAGGCTTCACCCTTAATTGTTTTTTTGTGAACAAAATTTAAGATCAAGATTGGTCAACAACATTACCGACTTAGCTAAGCATCCATCTAAATCTATTTTAGTGAACACGTGTTTTAAAGGATCAAACTTCATCATTACTTGTATTTTAGTGTTCAATACGTAATGTCACAACTTACTAGTTGTGAATAGTAGATCCAAACATTATTTTTCTATTGTGGTGTATCATTTCTCATAATCAATCAATGTTTGACCAATGTAATAAATACAATTCTCTTTATCTTTGTGATATGGTTGAGCCAACGATGTCACAAGAACATGGGCTAAAGCTGATGTGTAAAAAATGAATGGTTTGTTTTGTATAGGAGGTTGTAAACAAGGTGGAGTGAAAAGATATTCTTTCAAACTCTCAAAATCCTATTTACAATCCTCATTCTAGTCAAAGTGTATTCCTTTCTTGAGAAGATTTGTGAATGGTAACATTCGATCTACTAAGGATGCTACAAATCTTTGAATGGATTGAATTCTTCCTTGTAAAGTACACAATTGAGAGATATTTCTAGGAGGTGGAATGTTAACTATAGCATCAATTTTATTTGTATCCACCTCGATGCCTCTATGAGATACAGTAAAACCTAAAATATTTCCACTATCTACACTAAAGACAAACATTTTTTGGATTCAATCTCATGTTGTATTTTTGAAGTTTCTCGGAGATCTTTTGAAGAAAATTCACATTATGTTGTCATGTCAAATATTTAGTGAGAATATCATTGACATAATCTTCCAAGATCTTGTGTATGTAATCATGGAATATCAGTGTCATAGCTCATTGATATGTTGCACCTTTTTTTTTCAATCCAAAAGACATCATAACCCAACAAAATGTTTCCCAAATAGTTGTAAACATTGTTTTGTACTGATATTGAGGGTTGATGAAAATTTGATTATATCCAGAAAATCCATCCATGAATGACAACTAGGCATGTCCCATAGTCAAATCTAGTATCATGTCAATATTAGGAAGAGGAAAGTCATCTTTTAAAGATTCTTTATTTAGATCACAAAATTCCATACACATCCTACTATGATTGTTAGGTTTTGTGACTACAATAATGTTTGATATCCAAGGAGAATAGTCTATAGGTCTTATGAATCCAACCTCTAGGAGTTTTTCAATTTCATCCTTAACTAGCAAGGCTATTTTAGGGTTCATTTTTTGAATTTTCTATCTAACAGGCTTGGAATTTTCAATGAGGACTATGTCGTGTGTTACAATCTTAGGGTCAATTCTCAACATATCAGAATAAGTCCAGGAAAAGAGTTTAGGAAAGTCATAAAGCAAGATTACAGTATCTTTTTTTTCATCATCATCGAGGAATTTTCTCATTGATATCCATTGCTATGTCTACTATATCCCCTGAATGACGTGTGTTTGATCTTGGAAATTCTAGATTGTATTCTCCACTATGCATGTCTGTCTCACTATTCTCTTTTTCTCCATCTACTTCTTTGGTGCTTATCATAGAACATGTAACCTGATCTACTTGTTTTGTGCTTATCATACCACATGTAACCTTGTTCTTGTGAGGAGGAGTATATGGTTTATCATAAAATCCAAGCCTTTGTTTTAAGGCTTCATCATTTTCAAAGTACTCCCATGATGGCAGTAATTCTATATCAAGTAATTCAAGATGTTTCAAAGTGATATTGATATTTGGTTTGTATGTAATGGAGTTGATGTTTAATGAAGGTCTTTCCATTGTTTGCGTTATCTTAGAAGGAAAATATCCCAAACCATTTTTTGTCTCTTGTGTGTTAGGTTCTATAGGGACATGAATTCCTTGCTCTTTCTTTCCATATCCTTTTCCACTATAACCTAATTGTTTCAAAAGTTCATAAACTCTCCCATAAAGTTTCTAGATTGCTTTTGGGTTTGGTGGTTGTTGATAGTTTATCTCATCAAAATTTGTTGTGTAGTTGGTGTCTTGTTCAAGAGTAGATGTTTGTGAGTTTTCCCCTGAATTTCATGTTGACATGAAAATTGGTTGCTTTTGTTTTACATCCTCATCCCTTGTGATTATATATTCCCCCATAAATGAATGTGTGAACTCCAAGGAACCCCAATCATCATCTGGTAATTTTGAAACTATTTCCATATCTTGTGTTTCCTCTATGATAGTCTTTATTTTTTTCTATGTTGGAATTAATGTTTTCAAAGGACTAGTAGTTCCCTTTTCAATTTGCAAGAAACTTGTTGATGGTGTTTTCTGCACAGCAACAACTCAGACAGAATGCAATATTCTATCTCTCTTGAAAGATAATCTTTAACAATAAATTGCTAAAAATCACCCCAAGGTCTCTCGGGTGTTAGGTCATAACAATGCATAAAACAACTCAGATAATCATGTGAAATGCTGGTAATCACAATCGGACCTTACTACAAGCAAACTGTATCTTTCAATTTATCAGATTTGACAATATGATGATCTTAATCCTAAATCTAACCGAACAATAAAGAAACAACAAAAGATAGGGATGCAAGGAAGTGATAAGATCTAAACTACTGAGAGGATAAACAATGCAAATAACATATATCTGAAATGGACCTATCTCGAATAACCAATTCCTATTTGACCCACAAGGAAATCTCACAAGAACGGTGCAATCTTCGGAGGAATACAGATTTTCAAATCATAGGCATGCACCTATAATTGAACTTAAGCACATTAAATATACGGTCCAAGTTGACTTTACCAGCCTACTACAATCAGATAGTTACTGGGAGTATAGACCAGAGATAGCTACAAACATTCCAAATATGAAATTACAAGCATCATTTATCTGACTAAAACTAATCTATTTCTGAATACTGAACCCTAAATCTTCAAGCAATTTAAAAGATAGAAAAAAGGAACCATGCAAGATGAGATAACACAAATGATTTCACCAGGAATAACCACAATGTCTTCAATTGTATTAATCACCAAAAAATGCTGCAACAATTCAATTGTTCTGAATATAGTGTTTGCTTCAAGAAACTTTAAATACTCTAACTATAACTCTTGCTAATCTCTATTACTGTCTTGCTAATGTATAAAACCAATGTCTAACCCTTACAATGAGGCAAGAATGCCTATTTATATCAAATCCCCCCCCCAAAACATGTCGGCCCAGCCAAACATTTTACAAAATAACAAAACCGCCAAAACAGGTCAGCCCAGGAAAACAAACTAAGGCACACATTTAATGCCATCATCCAAGTCGGCCAAGCCATAGTCCCCAAGGAAGTCTGGTCCAATGCATGCCCTATGATAATAGGGATGCACAAATCTCAGAATGAGCATTAACTACTACTCCCTTTATCTTTCTTCTGCACTGACGACCCTTGGACCTTCAAAAATATTCTATCCAGCTCAGTAATAGGTGGCAATGGCAAAAGCTTGAGCCGATATTTAATTGAATCTATCTCTTCCTTGGACTATTTGACAATTTTATCCCAGTCTTCCCTACTGGCCATGTACCTATCTATCACCGCCAAGTATGTGGCTGCATCATCAAGTAAATGGGCGGTGACAGCTCCATCAGAATCTGGGGCATAAACCTCATGCCACCACTCCCTCAATTGCTCAAGGCTCAAATACTTGGGAGCTATCTTCTTCCTCCCTATCATCACCTCAAAGAAGGCAATGCATCCGTCATAAACCACTGTAAGGTCGCCATCAACTGACTTCCTTCATTTTTGTATCTTCTTTAATGCCTTCTGTCTGATCTGCAATGCCTCGAACCACTCCCATGGTCCATCCAATCCAGAAGAGAGAAGGATTCCATCCTTAGCTAACTATTCCTTTCCATTCCCCAGGATAATCCTCAACTTCTGCAATAGGAGATCTATGTCAACCTTATCCTGAGACAAGATGTGCTCCAACAGTTCTTTTACCCGGACCGCATCCTTGCCCACAGACAAGATCTCTTTAATAGCCTCATCCCCTTTCATCTGGACATCCATTAGCCAATCAGTGGCAGCTTGAGTGGAGGCCTTCATCTTTTCAATTCCGGAGATTGTCTCCTTAGGCAGAAAACCCAGAGTAGTAGAAGAGGAGGGGTGGAGAGACTGCAGAGGCCTCATCACTTCTTCCAAACTCTTCCTCAATCTTTCATTCTCCCTCTTCAGCTCTCGCTTGGTCTGAGTCTCCCTTTTTAGTCTATCAACAATTACGGCACTAGACCCCTCAAACTCCTCAATATCCTACTCCAGGGAAGCCGGCCCAAGGTTAATAGTTTGGAGATTATCGTCCTGGCCTGTAACATCATCTCTTGTCTTATCTGCTGCAGGGGTGGCGACGCGAACTACCCTGTTGTGAGCCTCATCTCTTTCCACCCGGGAAATCACCTTAGCAGCCTTCCTCTTCTTTCCTTTGCCAATCTGGGATAGCATTTCATCCCAATCTAATGGAGTGTCCTCAACAACCACTTATTTCTTCCTGGTAAGCTCCTTCTCTAACCAGTCCGGAACTACGGGGGCAGTTCGAATTTCCTCTGTCCTGGTTTCTTCCGGTCCTTCTGTCACTTTTTCCTCTTCTGCAGCTGCCACCTCGACCTCCTCCTCAGTTGTCACTTTGTCATCTTCTTTCTCCGGACTCTACTTGGCTTGGTTGACCCCCTCAAGCCCTAATTCTGGAAGTACCGGCGATGGAGTCCTAGCAGGGATGCTTTCCTCCAGCTCCGGTGATCCGCGGAATTTATCACTCTCTGGGGAATCCTCGTATTGCACCAGTGGAGAAGTGTATCCCTCCTTAGTTTCTACCTCAAGCTCGGCCGCTTCACTGTACAGTGTCCCCTCCTTGAACTGCTCGGCCTCCCCGCTAATTTCCTGCTCATCCGGATTCTCCGGTTCTGGTGCACTTGGCGGAGGAGAAACAAGCTTATCCTGCTTTTCAACTGGTTGTGTTGGAGGAGAGTCCCTCAGCTGTGCAACATCCTTGGGAGAAGGAGTTCTTGATTTTCTGGTATATACTTTGGTTTTCTCCCCTCCGGAGCTCTCCACATCGACAATTGGAGGTTCATCCTCCGAAGTGGCCTGACCTTTCTTCTTGGCTGCCCTTGTAATTCTTGTCTTCTTGGGTGGTGGAGGAGCATCCTCCTCTTCAGCCTTCTCTGTTTCTTCCTCATCTGAGGACTTGCTAATTGTCAGGGTCTTCCACCTGCGCTTGCCAATTGGTTTCCTCTTCGCCGCAGGCTCAGCCCCCTTAGGACCTCTGATTTTAATCTTGAAGGGTGAGGTTTTAGCTGATTTCCCTTTGGGGTCCTCTTCCACGGACTCCTCAGAAGTTGACATGGGGTTGAGATTCCCCATCAAGTCAAAGGTGCAAGTTACTTTAGCATTCTCCAATTCCCAGACTTTGTGCTTAGCCCAAGAAAGGGTAAACTTCAACACAGGAGCCATCAGGTCCTCTAACTCTGTCACTTCAGGCTCACTCCAATCAGTTCCTCGCCTGCAGTGTGAGCTGATTGAATAGATGGGCACATTTCTCCCACACCAATCCCAAGAGGGAAGTCTCCTCCGAATCCTGTCTTATGCTTTTCTCTCTTCACAACTGCGTCAAACTCACAAATCTGCCTTACAACCTCCAGTAGCACGATGTGGTCAGTGGGATACCGAGGCAACTTGTAAGGGGCAACTGGACAACCATCAACCCGAAGGTAGGTGAAGGTAGGGAACTGGATAAACCATGCTCCATAGTTCTTGATTAGTCCCTTAGCTCCGTCGGATAATCTGAGGTGCTCAACATTTTGAAGTGTCCGGGTAATGTGCATTGTGAATGCATCATTTGCCCTCCTATAATCCTTATGTCCCAAATGCAGCTCCGGATAAACTTCATAGATGATGTCCTGTCCAATGGTTCCCCTCGGAGTTAAACCTTTGTAGGGATAGGAGATGGCCAAAACATACATAATGTAAGAAGACATGGTGAACTTCCTTGCCTCTAGGACATTTCTCAGCTGTTTGTCAATCTCCGCACTAATGAGCCCTGCCCAGTGATAGTTTGTCCCCTGACTCATCTTGGTGATCACATGGACCATCCAATTCTCTAATACTCCTACAGTTCTCAATCCAGCCACCTTGCTCAACAGCGTGATGGCATCATATATGTCAGACCTGAATTTTACCCTGTGCAGTTGCTTGGGCAACTTGGAATGGTGAGATTTTGGCTTCTCCAGCCATGAATTAATGATCTACTGAGCCTTGACTGGCTCATTCTCGTAATAGGTCCTGGAAGTGTCAATGTTCAAAGCACAGACCGAAGGAAGATTCGGCATGCTGAAGGTTCACGCAATGGAGGCCAGACTGAAGTTCGCCAAGACTCGTCCCTCAGTGCTGACCACCATCTGGGTATCGAAGTCATACTATCTAGCACATTCTAGGATTAGCTCATAACACTGAACCGCTGGAGGGAACCCTGCCATGTACACTAACCCAGAGTTCATCATTCCTTGTCTCAAGGCTGACTGGTCCTTCTCAGCCATTCTTTGTTTGAACTCGTCATACCGCCATGCACCAACATTGGTATCCGATACATCAGCCCACACGGAGGATATCTTACTCTCTGGAAGCTGGCTCTTCATATCTAGCCTCAACCTTTCATTCTCTGAAATTGAAGACGCCCCTGCACCACCCTTGGACTTCCCAGCAGTGGCTTTGCTTGATTCGGCCTACACATCCAAAAATCGTCATTAGAATCTAATTATTATTCATATTCTAGTTCAAAGCGTTAGCACAAATCATGTAAATCCATCAAAATCCATGGCTAACTACTAATCCATCGAGATCCGGAGAAATCAGATAGTCCGGGAAAATCACGCAAACCGGGAAAATACTGCCGAGGCAGAATTTCAGAGAAATCTGACCCAGACGGATTCCTGCTACTAAAGCATCGTTAATCATATAGATCATTAGTGCAGATGGAAAATCAAAGGATAATCGTTAAATTCACTCATTGGCAACAAGAAATAAACATTAGAAAATCTTTCCATTAATCCTATCATCGAAATATCAAAAGAACAAAGCTAGAGGAGAAATCCGGATAGAACGGATTTTCGCGGACAGCTTAAAACGCACCGGGAATAACCCCAGCCTGCGGAATAAACCCAAACCGGGAAAATCCGGAGGCGAGGAAATTCCACGGCGACCTCAGAAACCCAAAAAATGATAAGATGCGAACCAGAACTCGAATGATCATAGGATCTTCCCCACCCGAGCTCGAATGATCTCAAAAACTGACGATAAGCAACAAGACTCAAGACGCAAAGGATTTAGACCCCTCGAAAGCACGCAAAGGATGAATTTCCACATCAAAATAAAGATGCCCTAATCCGAATGACCAAACCACTCGCCATTAAAACCAGAACAAGCTTTAAGGTTTTAAAATATCGGTTAAGGATTTACCTAAAGCCCTCTAATCTGAATAAGACGGGAGAAGCCAACATGATACGGGGCAAAAGCCGCTCAAACACAATAAAACCCTCGTTCTGGGCCGAACACCAACGGGAACCCTAATTTCGCACAATAACACATTTCGTGCCCAAAACAATCAAGCAGTCCGACCCAGAATCCCGTCTAAAAGATAAATGTGCCATCCCACGGACGAATGGAGTTCGCAAGGTACAGAAAATAGGGTTCCATAATAAAACGGATCAGACCCCGACTCTATAAATACGAAATCAAAATCAAATCAAGGGCCGACCCAAATCCAACGATACCTAAGGCAAGAAACCCTCAATCAATACGCAAGCGAATGGAAGGGCAAGGGATACATACCATGGATCAAAGTGAACAGAATTCGAGCTCAGAAAATCGACCACGCGGCAAACACGTCCAAGCAATGAGAATACTGGCACCAGTACTCAAGAAATCCTCCCGCAAACTAATCGAGATTGATTCTCAAAGCTCAAATGAAAATTCTAAATCGCCAGAGCAAATCAAGTGAATAGGTGAACTCAGAATGATGCTCAAAATGCCCCAAATTCGACCTTATACCCGCCTAAGCAAAGGTACTTCAACCATTAATGCGCGACAAGAAACTTCTGACAAGTCGGGAAACCCGAGCCCAACACGGAATTTCAGAAAATCCCAGAATGCGCGGAAACACGGATTTCGTGGAAATGCAGAAACCAGGGAAATCAGGAAGATCGGGATTTTGCCAGAATCCGAGAAAATCCGATAATACCGAAAAATCCCGAAATAAGGCAGAAACCCGGAATCGGAGAATGCTGCTAGAAACGGACAAGGAACGAGGGCCCGGGAAAATCCGCCAGAGATGGAAAATCCCGGATCCAGGTGAAAATCCGGACTTAGCCAAAAACTCAATTTAAATCAATTCCATCCTCAAGGAAGGGTCCAAGCGAGCAAGACCAACATGTCAAGATCCCCAAAATGATAAATCCAATAAAACCAAAGGTCAAAGACACCAAAAAAAAAGGGTCCCCGCTCTAAGTGGGGCGTGTGTGCAAAAAACTGCACAACAAAACTTTCAAGCCCATTTTCCATTTCAATTTGGTATACCTTATTCTTATAAACATACTTCATGATATGATGAAGAGTTGAAGGGTATGTGCAGGATCATGATGGGCCAAAAAGTGGCGATGTGATGGTTATGTGTAGGGTATGTGGCTGACAACTTTTTTTTAACCCAAATTTGATGAAATGAAAAGGGTTTTTAAAGGAGATTCTCAGCTTTCCACCAAGATAAATTATGCTTTACTTTGAATTTAATAAATAATTATTATTCATTTTCTATTTGAATAATGACTAAAGTCCTGATTGACAGACTGATTGAAAAACATCTATAGCTTTCAAATGGTATGACATTTTTTGAATCTCAAGCATGTGTCACATTCTATGCTTCACATACTATAGGATTAAAAGAAAAAAAAAATCGTGAATTTTTTATCAAGTTAAGGTGGTCAAACATACGATTTTTTATATTATTTAAAGTTTTAATAAAAAAATCATAATTAATTATTTACTTTGAAAAAAATTACAAAAACATATGCATCACATTAGGACATCATTGCTCTACTTAAATATAAAATATTATAAAAAAATATTATCTTTTTATTATGGTTAGGGTGGTCAGATAAACACCTACTTATTTTTTCCCTGAAATTTAAGTACTACTGCATTGAAATTTCAAATTTTCATGAAATAGATTTATTTTTATTT
This sequence comes from Sequoia sempervirens, assembly GCA_007258455.2. Taxonomy (NCBI): domain Eukaryota; kingdom Viridiplantae; phylum Streptophyta; class Pinopsida; order Cupressales; family Cupressaceae; genus Sequoia; species Sequoia sempervirens. The sequence continues at coordinate 436,942,747 of VDFB02271358.1, read as the reverse complement.
TAAATAAAGCTATTAGTTTAGAAACTACATTCGATTTTATATAGATTCTATTCTTACATATTTTTTAAATAATATAGATAACTTATTCAAATTTTTAGGTCAAGTTTCCTAACTCTGATTTTTCTAAACTTTTTGCAACTTAAGGACCTATTTTTTCCATGATGATCCTGGACATACCTTGAAGGCACCACATGCATCTCATGAATCCAAGGTCTTCCTAAAAGAATATTGTATGAAACTTCATGAGGCATAGCATGGATAGAAGTTTGTAGGGTAGCCTTTCTGATTGACATGGGCAAGGTAATCACTCAAAGTAGTTACTTCCCTATATTGTCAAATCCTAGAATCGATGGGGAATTAGGTTTATTTGTGATTTATCTACTCCCAACTCATCTAAAATATTTACAATGCACACATTCATTGCTGAGCTAGTATCAATAAGGCTTTGTTTTATTTCCTTGGTGTTGTATCTGACTATTATCATGAATGCATCATTATCTCTTTCACAATTCCAAGGGAGGGAGCTCATGTTGGTGAAAGGTAATGTATACTTTAACTGTATTCATTCTTTGTATTAGAGCTACCACATCATTTTCATTTTTATTGGGAGAAACCACATTATGTTGCAAATTCATTTGAAGCATGGTGTGGTAACTAGTTGAAGCTTGAATAAGATGCCATAATGAAATCTTAGCCAAAGTATTCTTAAGTTGTTCAACAATATGATACTCCATTCCACTATGTGATGGTAAACAAGGAGCACTAGGAAACACAGGATTCAACAATGGTAATGAAAGAGGATTAGGTTGAGGTTATCTATTATTCCTTGTGTTATATGTATGAGCAACAGTGTTTTAATTTAGTTGATGTAATATATTCTCCTTAGGTGTGTCAAGGATAAGGATAGGTTTTTTTAAAGGAAGATAAAGGATAAGTTAAGGTTGAATAACATTTACTTAATTTTTCTTATATTTATTTGAAAAAAAATTAGTGGATGAACCTTGTGAGAGGAAGTCCTCAAGGGCTTCATCTAACATGTCAAAGTCATCATGACTAAAAGGCTTGTGTTTGTTTACTTCACTTTGATTAGGTTTGTTTGAACAAGCCTTACTGGATGAACCTTGCAAGGTGAAGTCCTCAAGGGATTCATCTAACACATCAAGGTCATTGTGACTAAAAGGCTTGCCCTTTAGGCTAACTTTGAGAAAGGGTGTTAACATGCTTAAGTAACCATACATCTATGCATGTTTAAGTTTAATGTTTTGATTTGCTAATGAATGGAGTCTACAAAAAATAATATGGAAATATAATGAGCTACCTTTATAAAGAAAATTTAAACATAAACTATGAAAATGCATAAAATAATAAATTGGAAAACTGAAACAACAATCTAGCTATAACAAACAGAAGCACAAAAATGCACTGTTTAACCTGAGAAACTATAGCCTCAAACTACACAAGGAATATGAAGCTAGGAAGGGCATCTTGGTCATCCTAATGAAATTTAGAGATTCCAAACACTAGAATAGACAACACAGAACTCAAACAAGATTTTTGACCAAAAACCCTAAGAGGGACTAAGACACCAATAAAGGTGTTTTAGTCCCATTTAAGGTTTTTTTCATAAAAACAACAAGATCTGAGTTTAAAATAGTGTTCCCAAGTTGCCTACCTAGGGGAATAATATTTGGAAACAAGAAACTATGCAAATGGATGTAAAGAAAAACAACTAATAAGAAGTGATTGAATGCAAATTTTAAATTTTTCAATGCAATAGTTCAATGTTTCTAAGTGAAATCAGGATGAGTAACAATGCACTTTTTTGTTTTCTCAATGAAATTAAATGATGCAATAAAGTAAAGATGTAACCTATATGCACTTTCACTAATGCAAATATATGAAACCCTAAATGCAATTTCACTAATGGAAAATGCAAGAAACCCTAGATGCACTTTCACTAATGCAAGATGTAATGCAAGAATGGATACAATCTATATCTAAGGATTGTAATGGACTCCCAATAAGAAATGAATACTTAAAAGTCAAGTTCGCAAAAATGAAAGTTTACTCTCTCTCCACTAACCAGTCAATAATGTCCTGGGAGTCCCAATTGGATTGACTAACAACCTCACGAGGTGATTCAATTCACAATGAGGAGGACCTAGGAGTGGGTTCTCTTAGTTTTAAATGGGTTCACCACTAAGAAAATGCTTGGAAAAGAAAATGTTGGAAAACAAAATGTGATATGTAAATGAGTACTAAATGAACTAGATAGATAAACAAAATACAATAGAAAACTATGAAACTAGAGATGTGCACTTGAGAAGCCTGGAGATGTTGTGAGGATTCTAGAAATGTGAAAAGGATTCCAAAAAGTGTTATGGAGGACTAATATTCCTAGGATGGCGTATTAGTCCTGTTACTATTTTTTGGGGCAGATGCAAAATGTTTGGATGTCAGATCCAAATTTGAAAGAATATTTGAAAAATATTCTTGGGAGGACTAAGATACCCAAGATCGCATATTATTCCTATTCCAAATTTCAGGAATTTCTAAGTGTTGTCTCGAAGCTTATGATCTAAACTTCCTTCTTCACCAAGTCTTCAAATCTAAACCTATAAAAAGACTTGCAAAACAAAGGAATTTGGATTCATTGTTTATGGAAAAGGAAAATGGAAATGAGTGTGTTCCCTAATATTAAGTTTGTCTAAGATTATTCAAGCTAGAATATGAAGGGACCCTATTCAAATGTATTAGAATAATATTCCTAAGATGCAAATGTAAATGAACTACAAAGGAGATCTCTATCACCCTAACAAGTCACAAAGATGAAATGTACCTTCCTTAGCTATAAAATAGAGAAATAATGGAAGATGGAATCAATCAAGAAACAAGTCTTTAGTCTTGGATAAATGGCTAGTTTCATCTCCAACCTAGAATCTCTCGGGATCCATAATAGGCATCCATTACTAATCCTTGGCAATGCTATATCTTGGCTTGAAAATAGAATTGAAAAACCGAAAAAAAACATAATAGAAGGATGCTCCAATTCTCTGAAACTTCCTTCAACTTGCTTCACTTATCACTTTTTTGCTTCAACTTTTAGACTTATGTGAAAATGGGGTGTCAATCTTACTTTTATAGGAATTCCTACCTAATAACCCAGTTATTAGATCCCAAAGGCTGACAAAAGGTCCAATAAATTCAAATATTTTCATTTCTCACTCTTAATTCCCAAAAATAAAGCCCTTGGGACTAGGACACCCTAGGTGGTGTCTTGGTCCCACAAGGCTTAATTTTGCAATTCAAAATGTGGGTTACCAAGATTGATGCTTTTTTTTGGGTTTCGGTTGGATTTAAAGCTGCAATATGCCTTGGGATGCACAAAAAGGGGTCTTAGGGGCCCATAATATGTGACCTAAAGGGAAATTAATGCAAGGGGTGATAAAATAAGTCAAAATTAAGTGTGGAAATAAAAAGCTATGCATTTTTTTATACGACAGTATTTATACCATCTTCAACTTCAAAACTCATCCAATGTCAGCCACACATCATTTGTATTTACAAATTTAAATTAGGTTGGCAACAAAAAATTCTATAGTGGAATTAAAATGAGGGTGAACCAAACATACACTTAATTGAGGACCTAAATAGGTCCCAAAATTCCTCAAAACACTTCCATGAACTTCATAAGTAGTGTTTTACCATAAGGTCAACCAACACGAATGTAATACATATAAAAAAATTAAGCACACGCATCCTTAACTTGATCCAATCTTATCAGAAAAAAAATCACCTGAACTTGACCTTATCAGCTTAGTCTTTGAATTGCAAGGCATAAAACCAAAGTACAAATTTTTTTGGAGCATATAAATTTCTCTCATACCTCAACCAGACACACCAAACTGAACAGACACAACTGGTGAAGATATCTCACACTCCACAATGATCCAAAGACCCTAATTATGGATACAAGTACCAATAACTATTAATAATATGTCAAAAAATCACAAGAATATTGGTAATATGAAGTGTGTGTCGAAGCACATCTTGAAGCACACACAAGATACTTGCAAAATTTCCTTTTTACAATTTTCTCAACATCATCGACATATATAGCCAAATACCAACTTCCATGAAATCAATAACAAAAACAACTGGTTGATAGTCAATTAACTAATTGAAATCAATGAAAAAACCTTCATATTTGTAACAACATACTTGTGAGAAGACAAGGTCTGCATCCCCAATGGTTGTAGATATATTTACCTCTCCACCTTTAGTTAATATGGTAGCAATGAGACAAACAATGGGAAGGACTCCTGTAATTCAAGAGGAAAGTCTTGAGATAAATGAAGAATAAGTTAGAAAAATGGGAGAAGATGACTACCATGCTGAAATAATTTAAAGAAAAATGCTATGGTACAACTAGTAGTGGAAGAAGTGCTAGATATAGGGTCAAATCCTATGGATAAAGAAGAAGATTTTATAAGAGGCTCACTAACGACATAGGAAGGAAAACCTAAGAAAATTGATGAAAGATAAATAGGGGATGCTGCAAGTTAGAACCCCATTGTTAGTATTGGTAATGAAGATACAATTAATGATTAGATTCCACAAGGAAGAAGTCAAGATGTCATTGAGCAACCTCAAACCTCTAAGAAATTAGGAGAAGCTAGGGTTGAGAGTGAAAATATAGATCCCTCACAAACCTTGGGTAGTGAATTAAGACATAAGGAAAATCTCAATATTTGAAGACAATAGGAAGGTGGTGCTCCTAGGATTGTGTACCATATATTTTTGGCACACTAATTCTTTCTAGCACTTGTAGGGTTTTCCAACTGAAAGGAGATAGATGGGGCCAAAATGCTTATGATTACATTCAATGTTAATGCAATATGGATGTAATATGGATGAAATATTCCTATTTGCAATGTTTGAATGCAAGAAACTAATAAGATTGATTGATTAATGAATGGAAACTAAACGAAAACAAATTGTTTGAAAACACATTGTGTAATTCAGGAATACCTGGGAATGAATAGAAAATTGCAACAAAAAAGAACAAAATTGAAAGTGTGCACCTAGAATATGGATGAAGACTAGAAATGTATTTTGGAATGCTGTTGACGTTGATTTTTAGGCCTAGTGGGATTCATTCACCATTCTATACGAATCAGTCCCAATTCTACAAAATTGTGTTGTAACCTATTTCTAACAAAAGGGTATCTAAAAATGTAGAAAACTCAAAACTGACCTGGAAGTGGGACTCATTCACCACTCATGGAAAATGAGCCCACTTTTGAATTTTTGAATATTCAATATTTGAATTCAGAGCTTCCAATCTGTACTTTGACTCTCTACATGTGTCCACTTTTGAAACTCTAATTTTCAAACCTAAAAATGAGGTTTTGTTGATATTTTGACTTGTTGAATGAAGAAAATAATAGAGAAACTTGACAACTTGATATTTAATGACTTCAAAGCTTCCAAGATACCTAAATCTACATACACATAAGACACGAGAGAGAAATGGTGAATGTTAGGGCATGGGGGTTTTCCTTGGCCAAACCCCTTTTAGGTAATTAAACCAAAATGATGAAAGAACATAATGAAACATGTAATAATGGAACCTTGAAATTTTATAGTAAAACATGAAGAATCTTCCCTTGAATGTCTAAAAATTTATATCTTGGAGACTTAAAATGATAAAACCCTAAGTTGCTTGACTTGAGATGGAAGATTGGTGGATGAATAATGATAAGAGATATGAATTAAGGTTAAAATACTTATGTTTATAGGAGATTCACCTATTTTACTTGTTAATACCTCATCACAGGATGACATGAAGTAAGATTAAACTTAAACTTCACTTTTCTCCTACTCAAAGGTCAAAATTGGGCCAAATGGGATTGATTCACCACACATGGAAAATGGGTCCCACCTAGTTGGGATTGATTCACCATCAATGGTGAATGGGTCCCAAAGGGGCCATTTTGATAGCTTAGATGCTAGGGGATAAGGAAGTAAGGTTTAAATTTAAACTTTGTTAGTTATTTGATCAATTTAATCCTCAAGATGCACAATATGGGTTAATAGGGACCTATTAGTGATGATGTGATTTTCAAATAGGGATTGGGACACAAAATTCAATGTGAAAGTGTGATTAGATACACTTTAAAACACTAAAATGTGGTCCACACAGCCTACGAAGGCACAAAAACCAATGTGAAAGTGTGAGACACATTACAAAACTAGTTTAACATTAATTTTAATTCAAAAACCTTCTAGATTGATGTAATAATGTTATTCAACATATTTTACAATGTTGAATTAGGGGAAAATGGGTTCATTAAGTCTAGAAAAGCAGGAAATTTCATTACAAGACATCATTAAAAGTATGTTATTCAATTTGCAAGGGTCCAAGACCTAGTGTGGATGCATAAAATCCCTCACAACACTAAATCAACAGCTCATTAAGTCCAATTTATCATGAATTATTCCTGTGTCAAGCAAAGGAGTCCTCTTTTCTATAGTGCATTTAGCCCCCACTTTAGTGAGAGGATGAACTTGCTTCAAACTCACACTAAAGTAGACATTCAAGAGAGATCTAAGTGTATAGATGTAGATGAAAAAGAATGAAAAAGATCAAAGAAGGTTGTGCAAGCCCCTAGGATAGATGATCCTAATTCAAACCATCAAGATACATAATCATGCAATGGCAAGAAGATGAAAATGAAAACGTGGATCAAGCGTTGATCATTTGTCCAACTAGTTGTGGATTAGATCTTGGCTTGTTTGCTTCAGAAAGACAATGCATACTCACTCTAGGGTGATGAAAATCTTGGTTTTTTCTCGGGTGAGAAGTCCACAATATACTCACTATGGGGCCATGTAAGTTTTGATTGTTTGCAGGGTAAGAAAAACCAAAGGTGAGAAACATACACTAGTTGATATGCACCCAAACACATATGTGGCTATGGGGAAAGTCATGCCACTGAATGGGCTTCCCACTCAAACCATACCAAATTTATACCTCCTGATAACTTTAATAAGACACTAGAAAGGAAAATTATTTTTGAGCTCTATGTGATAAGAAAAATTTTGTATGCTTGGCACACATAGACATTGTTAATGCAAAATAGTGTAAGGATTTGTTCAAAGGGATTTTCTTAGTTTATGCAATGTCTCATATTAGGGAACATCATTCCAAATGTCTCCAAGAGAATATAAGTGGAATGGTCTCATCTTTTATCCAAGAGAGGATTAGTGCAAGGCCTCATCCTAGGTAACATTGTACCTAATGTTTCCAAGAGAGGGAATTGCAAGAAAAAGAAACTTGCATAATGAAATGTGAGTGGTGATGTATGCCCCCACTTTAAAGTGGTTGCAAGCACCAGTATTGTGAGAAATTTCTTTAAAGTAGAAGAAGAGGACATGAGAGATTACAAAAAATTCCCTATGCCAAGTCATATGTTTTCAAGAAGCTAAGTCATGAAAAAGGGTAGTATGTCACACGCGAGCCAATTTAAGGCACATTCATCCATATTCCAAGCTTGCTCTTATATGTTCATGAAAGGTTAATGGCTATCTAAAGGGGGAAATCACAAGTGAAATAAAATAATAAGGCTACATATACCCATGGCCCCACTGAGTGCAGGACAAGGGTGAGCCAAAACGATTGATTGAAATGTAGATGATAGTGAAAATCCATATCAATTAAAGAAATTAGTGCCTCCACAGAGGGAAGCATATGAAAATCCTTGAGATGTTCGATTTTATGACTCAAGGACTTACATTCATTAGTGGAGTGACCATGAATTCTATGATAGGTGCATAATGAAGTTTTGTCATAACATTTCTTATGAGTTCTGGGAGGGAGGGTGATCAAGTGATCTTGGAGGAGTCTCGACAAGATACCCTCTTGATATATGGTAGAAGGTGGTCTTGTGGTATGTGACAAAGATACACCTTGCTTATTAATGGTTATCATATCTTTTCAATACTCTTTAGATTTTGATATTTTATTCTCTCCATTATAGTAGGGTATAAAATCTAATGAATTCAAACCATGAATGTTTTGTGATATGACATTGACATTAAGCGAAGGTGTATTTGTTTGTTTAATGTTTGGTAAAGGATGAGGTTCAAAACCACTAGTGTTGAGGAGTTCATCATGGATGATAGTTAAGGTTGATTTAGGAGTATGTTGTGTGAGAGTATTGATGTTGAGGGAAGGCTTGGCGATTTCTATCAAAGGGAAATAACCGTGACCATGAGTTGTTTGTTATGTGTGAGGATCGATGGGGACATAGATACCTTGTTAGCTAGTGCCACATCCTTTTCCATTATACCCAATGTGTTTCATGAGTTCATAACCTTTTCCATAAATATTTTTCATTATGTTTCGATTGGGTGGTTTTTCATTATTGTGTTAGTCAAAGTTTGTTGTGTATTTTGTGTCTTTGTCTAAAGTGGTTGAGGTGGATGCTTTCGAAAGGTTATCCAAATTTTATGTGGACATTATTGTTGTATATTTGGCCTGATTTGAATCTTTTTGTATGATTTTGTACTCGCCCATGATGTCATGTTTAAAATCAAAGGAACCCCAATAATCTGCATATAGTTTTGTGTGTCGTGTAAGTGGTTGCCCATTGTCATTTTGTTGAATGAGTTCCACTTTTTTAAGTGATGTTGATGTGTTTAAGGATTTGGCTTTATTTTTATCAAGTTTTAAGACACTATCAAGCTCAAGATTAGTGTCAAGTTTGTGGACTTTGTTGTTGTAGATGTATTTCATTTTTTGATGAAGAGTTGAAGGCACACCTTTCATGGCATGAATCCACTATCTACCTAAGAGAAGATTGCATGTAAGTTCATAAGGAAAAAAATGGATTGGTGTATTCAAGATGACCACTCCAATGGTAAGAGGTATAATGAGTACCCCTAGAGGTTTCTTTTTCGACATTGTCAAATCCCTTAATAGAGAAAGAATTGGGTTGAATGGTTGATTGATCAATGCCAAGCATATCCAAAAGGCTCACACTATACACATTAAGAGAACAACCAATATCAACAAGAGTTATCTTTATCCCTTTTTCTTTGTATTGAGTGATGATCATTAAAGAATCATTTTTTTTTTGCACATCCAAAGAGGGGAGTTCACTTTGGTGGAAAACAATATCAACATTTTCGCCTTGAATCATTGATTCAATATCAATTGGTGGCACATTAGAAGGGACAAGAACTTTTTGTAAGGTTGTTTGGATCATGTTGTGATAGTGAGGGGAGGATTGAATAAGGTCCCATAATGATATCTTAGCAGGAGTATTCTTAAGTTGCTTGATAAGATCATACTCCTTGTGTCCTGGAAAGAAAGGATTAGGTGGGATAGGATTAGGAATTGGTAAGGGAATTGGTGCGGGTTGTTGGGGTTGCAAATTGTTTTGAGTGTTATACGTATGAGCACTAGTATTATAAATTGGTTGCTATGATACATGAGTTTGAGGAGGGTAAGCAATATGTTAAACTTTATTTTGAGTTTTTTGTTGGTGTGAAGGTGGGTAGAGAATTAGAGGGTTGTTAGGATGTCTCACGAGGTATGTATGAGGACCATTGATCAAGGGGGATATAATAGACAATTGAACATTCATAACTTTAGTGGTCTTGGTTTGATGTATCTCAAATGAAGGGAAATTAAGAATCACCTTTTTATCTATGGAATATACATTATTATTATCATTTTTTTCCAACACCATGATATTCTATCTAGAAGGAGAGATTTGAGGAGAACAACAAGCCACATGTTCTTGAAAAGTAAGGATTGGTTCTTCAAAAATGACTTCATCGCCAATAGGGGAATGATCGATGATGGGATTATGAAAAGGGGAATGATTAGGAGAAGGTGTTAGTTGAATGTCCATTCTTTTTAAGTTCTCATTCTCTTGTGCCATGTTATCTACCCTAGTAGGAGAGATTGTATTATGTTCATCCAAATTTTATGTTTCTAAAGTAGCTTCATCACAAGTGGAGGAGGCATCAAGAGAAGGACCACTATGGTTTTCATAGAGATTATTCACAATGGATGGAGAATTAGGGAAGGGACGGTCAAGATTATCATGACTCTTAATAGGGATGTCTTCTAACACCAACCTATCCACTTTACATCCAGGAGGGATATTAGGAGAAGGAAAATTTTGACTATCATGACCATCGAGACTTGGTAAGGTGATATTTATAAATATGTCTATGATCTCATGTTCCTGTTGTCTAACATCGTCCAAAGGGGAATGAGGAGACGGACAATCAAGACCCACAAGGCTTGTAAATATCTTCACCAAGATGTACCTTCATCACTAATAGGAGAGGTATTGGGAGAAAAACAAGTATGTGCATTATGATTGTCTACACCTCTATTCACACCAATGGGTAATGAAATTTTTTGGTCAAAGCTATGTTTCTCATAGTTGTAATCAAAATAAAAATCATAAGAGGGGATATTATGCTTATAAAATCCATGTTTAATTCAATAAAAGACACATCTTGTGAAAAAGAACATGCTAAGCAAAACTAAATAAAGTGCAATGCAATTATTTATATGGAATTTGTAGATGTAAGACAAAGTAAGTTGCTAATCACAATATGCAATAGTCTGAAAAATGAAAAGTTTGAAATGAAACAATGCACGAAATGAGCTATGTTAGGCTAGATTTGATGAAATTAATGTTATAGATATGCAACCAACTAATACAACTAGGAAATGGCACCAATCAGAAGCCTAAAAATAGGGTTTCCAACTCTGTAAAAGGAAGTTTCAGAGGTCAAAAGGGACTAATTCGCCCAAGGTGGCGAATGAGTCCCAATATGGACTTTTCTCATAATTTTTTGAAAATTTTGAGCAATTTTGATGTGTTATGAGTGATACGATGCAGATCTAAGTTAAAAAAGGAGAATTTCAAAAACTTTAAATGAATTTTGACATGAGAAAAATGCAACCTAAATGCACTTTTCTATGAATGCAAAATTTGAAATCTATCTTGCAAATGAATTTATGCAAGTCCTAATGCAAGATAAATGCAAGCTAGATGTATGATGAAGGACTCCTAATCAGAAAAGAAATTATTCGAAAAATAAGGTTCACCAAAATGTACAATAGATTTTTGGCACCCTAATTCTTTCTAGTGCTTTTAGGATTTTTCACCTAAAAGGAGAAAGATAGGCCAAAAATGCTTATGATTACATTCAATGTTATTGCAATATGGATGGAATATGGATGTAATATTCCTAGATACAATTTTTGAATGCAAGAAACTAATAAGATTGATTGATTATTGAATGGAAACTAAAGGAAAACAACTTGTTTTAAAACACATTGTGCAATGCAGGAATACTTGGAAATGAATAGAAAATTGCAAAAGAAATGAACCAAAATGAAAGTGTGCACCTATAATGTGGATGAAGACTGGAAATGAATTCTAGAATGTTGTTGATGTTGATTTATAGGCCTAGTGGGACTCATTCACCATTCTAGGTGAATCAATTCCAATTCTAAAAAACTGTGTCAGAACCTATTTCTAACAAAAGGGTATCTAAAAATGCAAAAAACTCAAAATTGACCTGGAAGTGGGACTCATTCACCACTCATGGTGAATAAGTCCACTTTTGAATTTTTGAATATTCAAAAGTGGAATCCAGATCTTTCGATCCGTACTTTGATTCTCTATAGTTGTTCGCTTCTGAAACTCTAATTTTTGAACCTAAAAATGAGTTTTTGTTGATATTTTGACTTTTTGAATGAAGAAAAGACTTAATAAACTTGATAAAATGTTCTTTAATTACTTCAAATATTTCAAGATACCTAAATATGCACACACACAATATAAGAGAGAGAAATGGTGAATGTTAAGGCTTGGGGGTTTGCCTTGGTCAAACCCCTTTTAGATGATTAAACCAAAATGATGAAAGAATAGAATAAAAAATGTAATAATGGAGTTTATTACCTTTCCACGATGTTTGATCTTTAAATTTTTAAGTAAAACATGAAGAATATTCCCTTGAATGTCTAAAAATTGATATCTTGGAGACTTAAAATGATAAAACCCTAAGTTGCTTGACTTGAGATGGAAGATTGGTGGATGGATAATGATAAGAGATGTGAATTAGGGTTTAAAGACTTATATTTATAGGAAATTCACCTATTTTAATTGTTAATACCTAATCACAAGCCGACATGAAGTAAGATAAAACTTAAATTTCACTTTTTTCCTTCTCAAAGGTCAAAATTGGGCCAAATGGAACTGATTCACCACACATGGAATATGGGCCCCACTTGGATGAGACTAATTTTCCATGGATGGTGAATGGGTCACACAAGGGCCATTTTGATAGTTGAGATGCTAGGGGATAATGAAATAAGGTTTAAATTACAACTTTGTTAGTTATTTGATCAATTTAACCTTTAGGATGCATAATATGGGTTAATAGGGGCCTACTAGTGATGATGTGATTATAAAATAGGACTTGTGACACATAATTCAATGTGAAAGTGTGATTAAATACACTTTACAACACTAAAATGTGGTCCACATATCCCGCGAAGGCACAAGAACCAATGTGAATGTGTGAGACACATTACAACACTAGTTTAACATTAATTTTATTTCAAAATCCTTCTAGATTGTTCTAATAATGTTATTAAACATGTTTTAGAATGTTGAATTAGGGGAAAATAGGTTTATAAAGTCTAGAAAATCATTAAAGTCCATTACAAGACTTTACAACACCTCTTCAAGACATTGCAAAAGCATGTTATTTAATTTGCAAGGGTCCAAGGCCTAGTGTGGATGCATAAAATTCCTCACAACACTAAATCAAGGCCTCATTAACTGCAATTTATCATGAATTATTCCCATGTCAAGCAAAGGGGTCATTTTTTCTATGGTTTAGATTGATGTTGAACACATGGTAGGATAGGAAGATATAAGTCTTAAGAAGGAGATAATGATAAATCAAGATAATCCATAATTTGTGCCAGTGATGATAGAAGATGTTCAAGTTATGGGATGTGTCATAAGCAATGTTGATACTTAGAGATGAGAAGTTCTTGAACATGTAGGTCATCAAGAGTAAATAAATTTTGTAGAGGAAAAATAGAAGGGTATGTGCAAGATCATCATGGAAAAAACAAGCCCTTAAGTGGCAAAAAAATCAAAAAAATTAGAGTTAGGAAACTTGACGTAAAAATTTGAATAAGTTATTTATATTATTTCAAAAATATGTAACAATAGAATTTGTAGAAATTTGAATGTAGTTTTTAAACTACTTGGTTTGTTTTAAAAATATATATGTTTGGTGAAAATTTGAAATTTCAATGCAGTAGTACTTAAATTTTAGGGAAAAAATAAGTAGTAGGTGTCTGTCTGACCACCCTAACCAAAATAAAATGATAATATTTTGTTATAATATTTTAGATATAGGTAGAGGACTCATGTCCTGATGTGATGCATATTTTTTTGTAATTTTTTTCCATGCAAACAATTAATTATGATTTTTTTATTTAAAATTTTAAAAAATATAAAAAACTCATATGTCTGACCATCTTAACTTGGTAAAAACTTCATGAAATTCATTTTTTCTTTTTTCAATCCTATAGTATGTAAAGCATAGAATTTGATGCATGTTTTGGATTCAAAAAATGTGATACTGTTTGAAAGCTATAGATGTTTTTCAATCAGTCTATCAATCAGGAATTTAGTCATAATTTGAATAGAAAATGAATAATAATTACTTATTCAATTCAAAGTAAAGCATAATTTATATTCATGGAAAGCTGAGAATCTCCTTTAAAAAAAATTTCATTTCATCAATTTTGGGTAAAAAAATAGTCGTCAGCCACATACCCATCGTATTGCCACTTTTTGGCCCATCATGATCCTGCACATACCCAGAATGAAGAAGCACCTAATTGGTTATTTAGGGAAATGTCTCCTCCATTGGATGTATAACTAGTTTCTCTAGATATTAGATGTTTAATAAAATAAGATGATATCCCTAAACCTAGAGGTAGAGCGTAGACAAGGCATGCTATGAAGAGGAATGCAGATGAAGGGGGAAATCTCGAAATAGCTACTCTAGTGGGAGAGAAGATAAAGCATGAAATAACACCTAGGGATTACAAGGTAACAACAATTAATGTCTAGCATTCATTTAGGGGACAAGAATTAGAAGAAATGAAAGTGAATTTAGAGACCACTATTGCCAGGGTACATAAGAGTAAATAGAAGAAAAGAGAGCTAAAGGAGCAGACTGCTTTCCTAGAAGGTTTTATCAAGTTATTAGCCTAATCTGATCAAGCATATATGAAATTTCCTTAAAATCTAGTACTTATATCTAAGGAGCAAGTAGATGTCATTGGAGCATTTCACCATAAGTTAAGGATATTTGAAGAATGGATGCAGTACCCGATGAGGCAAGGAGAAGAGTTAATTAAGTATGCAATTGGGAAACATAAGGAGGCATACTATTGGTCTGAAAAGTATAAAAGACTAGAAGGAGAATGTTGATTTCACCAAGAATAAACTAATGCTAAAAGGTGAAAGTTAAAAGATCTTATTCTGAAAGATGTCCAAGAGTTGGTGAATGAAAAGATAACCACGAAATAGGAAGTTTGGATGTTTGAGAAGTGGATAAAACAAGTGAATTCGGGAAGTGACACTATGCTACAATGTGTAGAAGGATTTGAAAAGGACACTGAAAGATGCATGAAGCTAATTGATAGAGATGAAAGCTTTAATGAAATTTTAGCACAAAAAAGTTGTGATCCTTGTACTTTAGGGTAGGGTCATAAAGAGGTAAAATCTATCAAGGAATGGCTTGAAAGATTGAATAAGGCCCCTATTCATTCATTGAGTCTATATTTTATAAGTAAAATTATAAAGTGTGGGAATGCTATGGTTAAATATGAAGTAGAAATAATGCAGATGAATGAAAACATCATTCAAATAACAAAGGATTATGTTAGGCTTAGGTAGAGTTGGAAAGTGATTCAAGGAGTTTGAAAGGAGCATATGCCTCAAGTGTTAGTTGATTTCTAGGATTATCAGTAGAGGAAAGGTGAAGATGAGTCTTTGAATTGAGAGTTCAATGAAGGAGAGTAGATAGCCAGATATCGAATATTGGAAGTTGGGTCCATCGATATCATTTTGAAGTGAATTTTATAGGTTTTTTCTTGGCCCCAATAAAGGTGGCTAGTCCCAGAGCTTTTGAAGAGTACCGATAATTTGGTTTTATGCAAAGAATTTGTGAACTGGAGCTCAAAGTTGAATATTTTCACTAATGAGGAAGACAAAGTCTTGACTTGGGCATGTGCAGGATCATGATGGGCCAAAAAAGTGGTTATATGATGGGTATGTGTAGGGTATGTGGTTAATGAATTTTTTTTACCCAAAATTGATGAAATGAAAAGGGTTTTTAAAGGAGATTCTCAGCTTTCCACGAATGTAAATTATGCTTTATTTTGAATTTAATAAATTATTATTATTCATTTTCTCTTTGAATTAAAACTATAGCCTTAATTGACACGTTGATTGAAAAACATCTATAGCTTTCAAATGATATCACATTTTTTGCATCTAAAACATGCATCATATTCTATGCTTCACATACTATAGGATAAAAAAAAAATGAATTTCATGAATTTTTGACCAAGTTAAGGTGGTCAGACATAAAAGTTTTTATATTTTTTAAAAGTTGTAATAAAAAATTCATAATTAATTATTTACTTGACAAAAAATTACAAAAAAAAATGTATCACATCGAGACATGAGTCATCTCATTATATCTAAAATCTTATAAAAAAATAATATCATTTTATTGTGGTTAGGGTGGTCAGATAGACACCTAATTCTTATTTTTTCCCTAAAATTTAAGTGTTATTGCATTAAAATTTCAATTTTTCACCAAATAGATTTAAAAATAAAAAATAAACCTAGTAGTTTAGAAACTACATTCAATTTGATACATAATCTATTCTAATTTTTTTGCCACTTAAGGGCCTATTTTTTCCATGATGATCCTACACATACCCACTTTTCCTAGAATGTTTTGATGAGAACTATCACCTACCATGTGCTACATATTAAAAAATTTTATGACTCTATTTGATGGACTAGTTTTAAAATATTTAGGGCCTTGTTTCTATAAAAGGTCATTTACTGCTTTATTTTTATTTTAAGTTCAAAATTTGTGGATGTTGGAGAACAATTTTTTTTCATTTTTTGTTCTTTTTCTTTTTTTATATTCTATTCCATATTAAAAACCTATATGTTTCATTATAAGGGCATGTGCAGGATCATCATGGAAAAAATAGGCCCGTAAGTGGCAAAAAATTCAGAAAAATTAGAGTTGGGCAATTTGACGTAAAAATTGGGCGGGGGCCCTAGCTCGGTTGGCTAAGTAATTCCGTTGCGGCTCTGCTGGTCACGAGTTCTAGTCTCCCGTCTCGTGGTACCGGAGGCAGCGCCATTTGTTTAAAACAGTGCACTACAGGTTTATAGGGGGTCATGCCCGATTCTGCAGTCTAAAAAAAAATTTGACGTAAAAATTTGAATAAGTTAGCTATATTATTTCAAAAATATGTAGAAATAGAATCTGTAGCAAATTGAATGTAGTTTTTAAACTAATAGGTTTATTTTTTTTAAATAAAATCTATTTGGTGAAAATTTGAAATTTCAATGTAGTAGTACTTAAATTTTAGGGAAAAAATAAGAAGTAGGTGTCTGTCTAGCCACCTAACCACAAGAAAATGATAATATTTTTTTATAATATTTTAGATAGTAGTAGAGGACTCATGTTCGGATGTGATGCATATTTTTTTAATTTTTTTCCAAGTAAATAATTAATTATGATTTTTTATTACAACCTTCAAAAATATAAAAACTCATATGTCGACCACCTTAACTTGGTCAAAACTTCCTGAAATTTAGTTTTTTTCTTAATCCTATAGTATGTGAAGCATAGAATGTGGCATATTTCAAATTCAAAAATGTTATACCATTTGAAATCTATAGATGTTTTTCAATCAACCTATTAATTAGGACTTTAGTTGTAATTCAAATAGAAAATGAATAATAATTATTTATTAAATACAAAGTAAAGCATAATTTATATTAGTAAAAATCTGAGAATCTCCTTTAAAAACCCTTTTAATTTCATCAATTTTGGTTGAAAAAATTGCTTTTAGCCACATACCCATCATATTGCCACTTTTTGGCTCATCATAATCCTGCATATACCCATAAGTTAATCAATATTAGATCCAATTTGAAAGCTATTTCTTGATATGAAGTCTTACGTAGGTGATTGTTTGTTCCTCTTGAACAAGACTGTGTGTTGCACCATTTAAAGGTGCATATTGGCACTATTTGGTGGTGCCCCAAGTAATCCCCTTTTCTTCAAAATATCACATTATTACGTGCCTAACTATGAAGCAATATGGTAATGTATGGAAAATTTTTCTCAAGTTTAGTTATTTCTTTAGGCATACGTGGATAATACCTAGGAGAAATTTTACTTTTTCAATTATTTTTATGCTTTATATTAGAATCTAGATGTTTAAATTTCAGATTTTTTTTCAAAAAAAGCAATGATTGCATGGAGTTGTAATGAAAAATATTTTGAATCCATGATATGTTTGAATGCTTAAAGCTAAATATACTTGGATAAGTGCAAGTTATTTGAATTTCATGAAATATTATTATAAATTTGTTGATTTCATGAAGATGTTGAATGACTAAAGTGAGACTATTTTCATATCTTTATGATACCTTGCAAAACTGTAAGAATCATTTACCAATCATGTGTAATAGAATTATCAAAATGAACCCTAAGTGAATCTAGTATAGTCAATACCTAACATAAACAATCTTTGGCATTAAGCTTAGTTAGCCTAAGATTTATGTTTTATTGGTGCAATATTTCAAGAAAGATAGGTTCTTGTGGTGTGTCTGTGAGAATTTTATCTATCCATTGGTGTATGACTAACATCCTCATCAACAAATTCAAGATATAAATATAAGATGAAAAGGACTCCAAAATAAATAAAAAATGCAATGATCAAAAGACCCTTCAAAAGTATCCACCTCAACTACTTTAGAAGCTCGAGAAAATTACACAAAAAAAATTGACAAAATTGATTATGAACAACCATAGAATCTAAAACAAATGAAAAATATTTATGGAAGACATTATGAACTTATGAAAAAATTGAGATATAGTGTAAAAGGATGTAGTATTAGAGAATAATTTATTTGTGTCCCTATAGAGCATCACACGCAAGAAAAGACTAGTGGTCTTGGTTATTGTCCCTTGAAAGAAACAAAAATGTATTCCCTCAATATCAACACTCTTACAAAAGATTCTTCTAAGTTGAATATAAAAGTAGTGCATCCTGAATTGATAGAAACTAGTGGTCTTGATTATCATCCTTTGAAAGAAATGATCAAATAGATAAATCTTCACTTAACATTAATGTCATCACACAATACACTTATGATTTGAAATTTAAATAGATTTTACACCCTCCTATAAAGGAATGTAAAAAATCTCACAATCTAAAGAGTCTTATGTAAGTATGACACCTAATACCAAGCAAAAGATATCTTTTTTGTAAAATAAAATAACATCTTCTATTGATCAAGAGAGTATCTTGTCAAGACTCCTCCAATATCGTTTTATATCTCTCCATCCAAGAACACAAAAGAAATTTTATTGAAAGAGTTCATTTTGCACATATCATAGAATTCGTGGTCATTCTACTAATGAATGTAATGATTTGTGTAATATAATTCAACATATTAAGGAATATGGTATTATTCCTTGTGTTGAAGCACCTATTTATTCTAATTTACATTTATTTTCATTCTATTATGTTTCTCATCAATCATCTTGGCTCATCCTTGTCTTGCACTAAGTGGGGTCAAGGGGTTAAGTAGCCTTGTCATCATATGACAATTTAAATTGTCTCTTTTGGCTATTTGACCACCTTTTATGTACATATAAGAGAAATCTTGGGATTTGAATGACATTCCTTAATTTGGCTCACATGTGACATACAAAGTTAAACATTTTAGAGGCAACCCCTTCCCTTTTTCATGACATGGCTTATTGGAAACATATGACTTGGTATAGGGATTTCACAGTAAGCTCTCATATATTCTTTTTCTTTAAATAAATTTATCAAAGTAATGGTGTAAGCAACTACTTTAAAGTGGGGGCATGCATCAACACTCTTGTTTCATTGCACGATTTTCTTTCTTCTTGCAATGCATCTTCTTCTTGGTGTTTTCATTAAGCTTGATATCCTCCAAGAGTGTGATATTTCTTTGAATTTTCCTCTCTTGGAGACATTAGGAATGATTACCACTAAGAGGATACCTTACATGAAAACTAAGATAAATACCTTTGAATGTACCCTACACTATTTCGCATTTACAATATCTGTTATATGGCCACCTGACATAACACACTTTGTTTGCTTATGGTGCCATATTTTTTTATCATGATTTTCAAGCATATGAGGCTTTTCTTGTCTCATAAAGCTCAAATTTCATTGTTTTATGGTGCCTTGTCAAAGTTATTAGGAGGTATAGCTTTGGTATGGTTAACGTATGATGAGAAGCTTAAATGTGGGCATGAATTTCTCAATATATGGTGAGAATATGATATAGAGACATGAATTTCTCACTAATCTACCCTTTTTGGATACTCACCCAATGGACAACCTAAAGATCCATTGCCTTAGAGTAAGTGTGCATCTTTGTACAAATAGCTTAGATCTGATCCACAATGTGTGGGAAAAGTGGTTGAGGATTCATCCACCTCTTTTTTTTTCTTCTTGTTTTAATTTTTATTTCTTTTAGTCATTGACATTGCATGTTTGTGTATCTTGTTTTGTTGCATATCATACACCTTGTGCATGTCCTTTTTTTCTTATGTCGGTTTGAGGTAGTATCTTGGATTCTGGGGCTTGACCACTCCCTTGATCTTTTTCATCATATACCATCCGCATTGGTACAATTGGACCACGCTTGAATGTCTACTTTAGTGTGAGTTTGAAGAAAGTTCCTCCTCTCACTAAAGTGGGGGGTAAATGTTGTGTCAAAAAATGTTGTCGTGTAATGCCCCACCATGAAACCCCAAAGAAACTAATACATCTAACATTTATGGTACAATTTTTTTTTAATAAAACTATTAAAGTGTATAAATTATTGTATACATTAAATTTAAAAGATTATAAATTAAAACACCTAAATCCTTTGGGGTACACAAGGTGACATTATGTAGCTAACCCATTCATTCACTTAACTTCAATTTTAAACATTAATAAATCATAAAAAATGTGACAAGAATAATCCATATAAAACCATACATGAAAATTACAAGAAATTAATCATGAAGATATTAAGTATATATATTTCCATAGATACAACATAACATTAACAATATTTACAAATGGTAGTTCACGGATGATTACATGGTATGATAATACATTACATTAGGTTGATAGTACATCACAATAATCACATTTACAAAATTACATCAAGGTCTTCCCAACACACAACATAACATTAACAATATTTACAAATGGTAGTTCACGGATGATTACATGGTATGATAATACATTACATTAGGTTGATAGTACATCACAATAATCACATTTACAAAATTACATCAAGGTCTTCCCAACACACGTGGCAGTGATACATCCATAAATGAAATACATCTATAGTACAAATATACATCTGGTAACATATGAATCCTAGATCAACAACATGGGTATGTATAGGATCATGATGGGCCAAAAGTGGCAATATGATGGGTATGTGGTTGATGACCTTTTTTTAACCCAAACTTGATGAAATGAAAAGGGTTTTTAAAGGAAATTCTCAGCTTTCCACCAATATAAATTGTGCTTTACTTTGAATTTAATCAGTAATTATTATTTATTTTCTATTTGAATTACGAATAAAGTCTTGATTGATAGGCTAATTGGAAAAAATCTATAGCTTTCAAATGGTATCACATTTTTTGAATGCGAAACATATGTCACATTATATGCTTCACATACTATAGGATTAAAAAAAAAAAGTTTATGAAGTTTTGACCAAGTTAAGGTGGTCAGACATATGAGTTTTTATATTTTTTAAAACTTGTAATAAAAAATTCATAATTAATTATTTACTTGGAAAAAAATTACAAAAAAAATGCATCACATCAAGGAATGAGTCCTCTTCTTATATCTAAAATTTTACAAAAAAATATTATCATTTTATTGTGGTTAGGGTGGTCAGACAGACACATGCTTCTTCTTTTTTCCTTGAAATTTAAGTACTACTACATTGAAATTTCAAATTTTGATTGAATAGATTTTTGTTTTTTTAATCAAACCTAGTAGAACTTTAGAAACTACATTCAATTTTCTACAGATTCTATTCTTACATATTTTTGAAATAATAAAGATAACTTATTCAAATTTTTATGTCAAGTTTCCTAACTCTGATTTTTCTGATTTTCTTGCCACTTAAGGGCCTATTTTTTCCATGATGATCCTGCACATACCCACATATGCAAAACTCTGCATTGATTGGTACAACTGCATCCAAAGGGAACCAACGGGGTACGTAGCACGTTCCACCCAACCACCCCCATGCTGGGAGTAAACAAGGAAGGATCCTTGACCAAGTACATCCAAACAGTAAGAAAGAACTAAACTCTAGAGAAAGATAACATAATATCAAAAGACTACTCACAAAACGAAACATTGACAAATCATTAGAAACATAACAATAGACCAGTTCCAACATATTACAACAATAAGTCACAAATCATATCATCAATAATTTTCAAGACATTACATCAATAAACCACTTCTAGAGGATTTCAATTAAAAAAATCTCAAAAGGAATGCTAGAGGAGAGTTTCATTGCATGGCCTTACATGAATTATCTAGACATCCTGTCTCATGGTGTCGCCTCCATCTATACATGGATTATCTAGATAACCTATCACTAGGTGCTGCCTCCATCTATGGTTATCCTAACTACCTATCTCAAGGTGCCATTCCATAGGGTTACTCATGCGGAATCGTTAACCTCTCGTGGAGACGAGGAAACAATCATGCCAGCATCAAAATCTCCATAATCAAATTCTTCATCAAAAATGCCAGCATCTTCTTTTACATAATATGCTCTCTTCATAATCTTTCCTTTGTTTTCTTTTCCTTCTCTTTGTTTATTCCTCTAAGCTCTTTTAGGACATCTTGAAGCATAATTACCAATTCCTCCACAACTAAAACATTTGAGAGGTAACTTACCTTGATACTTACTAGAGCCCTTTTTAATTCTTCTAACAAAGCTAGCTTCCACTTCATTGAAGTTAAAACTTCATCTAGATATCCAATTTTTGTAGCCCTGAAAGAAGTTTCTATCTTTGATTCATTTCTCAAGATAGGATTTCTCATTTTAAATGAGGTTAGATTACCCAACAACTAATCCTTTATATAGGTCTTAAATAATCTACAAATTCCTCAATAGCAGATACCTTTCACTGTATGCATCAGGGAGAGTTAAAAGAATCTTCACTATCCTAGATTCATCCACTATTGCACCAAGTACTTACATTCCACCTACCAACTCATCCACTCTCTATACATATGATTTAATGTTCTCATCTTCAGACATTCGTAGGATCTCGAATTGTGCCACCAAATACTGCAACTTTGCTTCTTTAACATTTTCATCTCCTTCATGATTTTTTTCTAGTGCATCCCAAACCTCTTTAGCAATCTTTAGATTTACAACTTTAATTAATTCAGAATGTCAAAGACTATTCTTCAAAATATTTTTTTCCTTATTGTAACTTGCTTCATGTGCCTTGATCTCATTAGTATTACTCGAACCATTGGTAGGAGTATTGTATGGAGTATTATAAGCTTTCTAAATTTCATATCCATAATATTCCATATGTCCTTCCATCTCTTCTTTCTATAAAGTATAGTCAGTGCCATCGAACTGAACAAACTCAATAACTATCTTGTTTTCCATCCTAGACCCTACTTAAGTGGTTAAGCTCTTTTGCAAGGAACCAAGCTTTGATACCAATTATTGAGCAAGATAAATGAGAGGGGGGTGAATCATTTTTCGCAATTTTAACCTTTAAAACTTTCACAAAATTTAGATCACTAACGATTCACAAATCATTTACTCTGCTAGTGTGATTAATAATTAAGTGCATAAGTAGAAACAAAAGAAGTAAAACCATACACAAAATAACACCGGATTTATGTGGAAAAACCAATGAGGGAAAAACCATGATGAGGATTAGCTCACAATATAAATAATTCCAAAACTTAATACAAAGTCTCACTAGTGAAGAGGCTCACTTCCAAGATAGGACTTACCTGTGGATATGTGTAGGATCATGATGTGCCAAAACGTGGCGATATGATGAGTATGTATAGGGTATGTGGCTGACGAAATTTTTTAACCCAAAATTGATAAAACGAAAAGGGTTTTTAAAGGATATTCTCAACTTTCCACCAATATAATTTATGCTTTACTTTGAATTGAATAAATAATTATTATGGGTATGTGCAAGATCATGATGGGCCAGAAAGTGGCAATATGATGGGTATGTGGCTGATGAATTTTTTCTTACCCAAAATTGATGAAACGAAAAGGGTTTTTAAATGAGATTCTCAGCTTTCCACCAATATAAATTAAGCTTTACTTTTAATTTAATAAGTAATTATTATTCATTTTCTATTCAAATTATGACTAAAGTCCTGATTGATAGGTTGACTGAAAAACATCTATAGCTTTGAAAACATAACACATTTTTTGAATCCAAAACATGCATCACATTCTATGCTTTGTATACAATAGGATTAAAAAAAGAAAAATTCAATTTCATGAAGTTTTGACCAAGTTAAGGTGGTCAAACATACAAATTTTTTATATTTTTTAAAAGTTGTAATAAAAAATTCATAATTAATTATTTACATGGAAAAAAATTACAAAAAAATATGCATCACATCAAGACATGAGTCCTCTACATATATCTAAAATATTATAAAAAAATATTATCATTTTATTGTGGTTAGGGTGGTTAGACAGACACTTCTTATTTTTTCCTTGAAATTTAAGTACTACTGCATTGAAATTTCAAAATTTCACCAAATAATGACATCTTGTGAAGGTGTTGTGAATTGTTGTAACACATTTCTACTATAATTCAAATAATGACATCTTGTGAAGGTGTTGTGAATTGTTGTAACACATTTCTACATTCTTGTAGACTCTATTCATTACAATTCACCTAAAAAACACATTTTTATTCATTAAGAAGTCCTATTTTGAAGTGTTGTAAGGTCTTGTAACAAGATTTCATGCTTTTCTAGGCATGATTTCACTATTTATCTATTTCTTATGCTTTATTTGGTCCCTTTATGCCCTCATATGTACTAATTAAGTGTATTTTTGAATGTTAACCAGACAAACAACATTAAATACAACATATTTCCTGAAACATATTTTTAGGTCCTAGGTGGGATCCATTCGCCATGGGTGGCGGATGAGTCCCCCTTGGCTCCAAATTCAAATTTTTTTAAATTTCCTTTTTGTTTTTTATTCAAAATCACTTTATGTTAGCATGTGATGAGGTATGAATGCGTAACTAAGGAACAATATTGTATAAATATGCGATTTTCACCTCATTTTAGATCTCCTCATTCATTCAAGCATTCCATCTCACACCTCAAGAATTCAATCAAATTCTAGATCCTAATAGATAGAAACCAAGTTTTGAAACTTTTTCACTAGTAGGAGGACTAATTTTCCATTGTGGGTGAATGATTCCCACTGTGAAAATTTAGTGATTTCAGTCAACATACAAAACATTCTAGATTCATTAGATATTTCCCACGTACACTCTATTTTTTCCTATTTCTTTCTGTTCTACATTATTTCTTCTTCTAGTTCATTGTTTGCATCACATGTTTTCAAACATAGTTTAAATCTTCGCTTTTCATTCAAATTCACTCATTTGGATCACTTAATTGCATTTATTTTACTTCATTTATCTTATACAACATCACACATAACATAATTTGAATGAACTAGTTAGCATTTTCAGCCCTACCTCTCTCCTTTTAGGTGAAAAACCCTAGAAGAGTTAGAGAAGTCCTAGAGAGCAAAAAATCAACAGTTCAGTTATAAGAAAAGAAGCAAAATATAATTTAAAAAAATATTAAATCTTTAATTTGTGTTTTAATGGTCAAAAAATTTACTAAAGTTGTTCTAGAATATCTTAATTAATGGTTCTAGACACTTTATTTCTTAACTGGGACACTTTGCAACAAAGTGGGACACTTTGTGCCAAAGTTGGACACTTTGAGCCGAAGTGGGACACTTTGCAACAATCTAAAAAAATGAAAGAAAAGCCTTCCCTTCCCTATAAATTCATTTAAAAATTTCATACAAATATAAAAAATTGATTAACTCGAAGTACAAAGAAGGCTAAATCCACTCATAGTGTGTTGTAGCTCACCCCGTGCGACTGCCTCCCGTAGAATCTCAATCCATCGATAGGTAGATGGACTTATACTCAACACAATAGCTCACTCTACTCTAAGCTCACTATGTAAAAGGTAAAATGATGAAATGGATGTGATTTACCCTCTCTTTTATCTTTTTATGCATGCACTTTTAGGTGAATTTTATTACAAACAAAAATAAGTTCTTTTTGTTTAAATTAACATATTTTTAGCTAGAAAACTCCATTCTTTATGTTGTTTGTTGCATCAAGATCATGATTCTGCTCCTGTTCTCGTCAAATTTATACCATCAAGTGGCATGGTACTTGGAAATTCCCTATTATGGACTTTTCCATTTTGATGTGGTTGATTTGCTAGCTTGATTAGATAATACATCTACCCTTGAATGTAATTTTCTAGGAAAGTTAGATAAAACGATACTTTTGAGCTACTAACAAATCTATAATGCAAAATGTGGCTTCTAACATTGTGGTTTTGCAAGTGAATACAATGGGGGCTTCATTTTCCCTAATGAATCCTTATGAGTATCATTTTATAAACTTACTTGTTGAAGTACTTTAGCTTGCATATGCATGTAGTGTCATATGGGTGCTAAAGTGGGGGCTAAATGTAGTGTAGAAAAATTCATAATTTTGCATTTTCACACTTAATTTGGACCTATTTTGTCACCCCTTGAATTAATTTCCCTTTAGGTCACTTATAATGGCCCCCTAAGACCCCTTTTTATGCATCCCGAGGCCTATTTCAACTTTAAATTTGACCAAAACCCATGAACAATCATCAATCTTGGTAACCTACCTTTTAAATTGCAAAATTAAGCCTTGTGGGACTAAGACGACATTGGTGGCATCTTAGTCCCACCTAGTGGGACAAAGATGCCACCAAGGGAATCTTAGTCTCAGGGGCTTTATTTTTGAGAATTACGAGTAGGAAATGAAAATATTTGAATTTATTTGACCTTTTGTTGGCCTTTGGGATCTAGTAACTGGGTTATTAGGTAGGAATTCCTATAAAAGAAAGATTCACACCCCATTTTCACATAAGTCTAAAAGTTTAAGCAAGAAAGTGATAAGTGAAGAAAGTTGAAGGAAGTTTTAGAGTCTTGGAGCAGCCTTCTATTATGTTTTTGTAGGTTTTTGAAGTCTATTTTCTAGCAAAGGATTAGTAATGGATGCCTATTATGGATCATGAGAGATTCTAGGTTGGAGATGCAACTAGCCATTTATCCAATCCTAAATACTTATTTCTTGATTGATTCCATCTTCCATTATTGCTCTATTTTATGCCTAAGGAAGGTACATTTCATGTGTGTAACTTGTTAGGGTGAATAGAGATATACTTTGTAGGTCATTTATATTTGCATCTTAGGAATCTTATTCTAACATATTTGAATAGGGTTGCTTCATATTCTAGCTTGCATAATCTAAGACGCACCTCATAGTAGGGCACACACACATTTCCATCTTTAGATCTATTTTTTTCACCAAAGTTTAATTACCAAACAAGGGGGTTTGACCAAGGAAAACCCCCATAAAAATAATCCCGATTCCTTTGTTTTGTAGGTATTTTTATAGGTTTAGATCTAAAGACTTAGTGAAGAAGCTTCAGGACCACACTTATAAATTCTAGAAATTCAAAATGGGACTAATGCGCCATCTTGGGCTTCTTAGTCCTCCCAAACATATTTTTCAAAGATTATTTCCAATCTGGTTCCAAAATCCAAAGATTCCACATTTACCCCAAAAAATAACAGCAAGACTAATATGATATCTTGGGCATCTTAGTCCTCCATAGAACTTTTTGGTAGCCTTTTTTACATTTCTAGAATCCTCACAACATCTCCAAACTTCCCAAGTGCGCATCTCCAGTTTCACAATTTTCTATTGCATTTTTTTAATCTTTCTAGGTCATTTAGTATTTGTTTGCATATCACATTGTATTTTCCAACATTTTCTTTCCCAAACATTTGCTTGGTGGTGAACCCCTTTGTCATGCCTAAATTTTTCATGAAGGGGAAAAACACAACTATCAAATTTTTTTTTGAATAAAATTACAAAGTGCAAGTTCAAACACTAACATTCAATAACCATGCACATGCAAGGTTCCATACTACATACATCAAGGGTCATTGCTCTTGAAACACCATCATCGACACATTGCTCGGAGTCGGGGCGGAAGAAAATAAGGTCGAGGGTATGGAGTCCATCACACATATCCTTTAGACCACAAGGAATAGTTTTTTTTTTTTGCTCGAGCACTGAGTTGGATGGAAGATACCAGCTAAGAGATGCTTCAAACACCTCCCTAAGGAATTCGTACTAAAAGATGATTATTAAATTGTAAGAAATAAATTATTAATAATTATATTCTTACTAAAAACACTTAATATAGTTTGGTCAATTAATGACATTAATATAATTTGGTTACAACCAAACTAGTATCGTTATTGATGTACAACTTTTCATTCACTTTATAGATATTTTATATTTAATAATAAAATTACATATATATACAAATATTCCACATAGAAATTATACATAATGCAGATTAATCTTAAAATTATAATTCAAGTGATCTTTAGTGATTAACCCTTATAAGAAAATTATATATAAATATTTTTATCCTAAAGGTAAAATTTAAATTAAATAAAATCATACATATAATTAATTTAACTCTTAAAATAAAATTTAAATCATAAGAAGCATACATAAATACTTATAATCAAGGAAATAAGTAAGTGTTTTTAAAACTAGTAATTAAGGTTTATATTATGAATTTTTATTATTATTATTTTTTTTAAATAAAGAAAAATAAGGAATAAGAAGAGACATAGCACATGTCCATATATATATATATAAAATTATTATTTTTTTATTTTCTATTTAAGACACTTGTAAATATTCCATCACTTCCATTTAAGCTTTTACTTCATGTGACTATTTATTTACCCTTTTTTTTTGAGTTGTCATACGGGGAGCTAAATAAGGGTAATTACCTCAATGATACGGTTTTACCTATTTATTTATTTCTCCACTTTTAAAGGGGATGGGGTGGAGCCCATACCAAGTGGTTACACTTTTTACCTTGTTTTCATTTAATATTTTCAAATAAAAACTAACTTCATTCACACATGATAAAATTAACGGAAATTTCCAAAAAAAAAAGTCATCTTGTTCAGATCTTATTATTATTATTATTATTTTTGTTAAAGATACTATTATATAAATTTCATATTGATAATGACATCGGTATATAAAAAGAATTTTAATATTACCTGTTGTTAAACTATTCATGCAATGAGGTTTTATTTTTATTTGTTATCAACTTAATTAACAAGTATTAGTATTGGTATTGCAACACATAGTAATATTTAATTTATTTATTTTGAACGGAGTAAGGATTTCTAAAAGCTGCGCCAAAGATATTTAAATTGGTAATAACCATTGCAACTTATGTTAATGATATTTCACAAATGTTGTGATTGGAATGAGCCCTTTATTAATAGTCTTTACTAACGGCTAGCAATAATAATATTTTACTCGGTATTAAAGCAACCAGAATCCAGACTAAATCTTCTTCATATCGATGGATTTAATAATGGCAAGATTTACCCTGATGCCCGATATTGATAGCCAGATGGCAAATTAAAAAAAATCAGTCAAGTCATGGAATTAATTTCTCACCAAAAATTACTATCGATCAAGAGTCATCCTTTCGAAATCTAACTGAACATGCACAAGATAGCCCATCCACCTATTGACCAAATTATTATTACTAAGACTAGAAAAAAAACAAACTGCCCCCTCACATCTCATTAAGGCGAAATTGTTGGGACTGGTAAAGATAAGCTTTTGTTGTAATTGCAAGAGTTTACAGCTATCAAAACTAGTGGACGTTTGCAGTACCCCTCCATTCTCGCCTAGGATGTGTATGTAGTCTGACTAAGGAATCGGAAGAGGAAGATGGGGCAAGAACTTCTAATGGTATTTTATATGTTGTGATTGGATTAATTAAATAAGGGTAATATTGTTTATTAAAATGTTAGATTAAATTGTATTTAAATATTTAAATGTTTTATTTTTTTAAAAAAAAGTCATGTATTTTATTAAATGTTAATTAAATATTAAATAGTGTTTATTATTTTAATCAATTATTTTACTGAGGATAATTGTTTAGAATAAATTATTTAAATTAATTAAATAATGTGTTTTGCAAGTAAAGTTGTAAAAACAGAAATTAAAACAAAAAGTATTGAAATAGAAAAATAAATAAATAAAAGAATGAAAAAGTTGTGTGAACGAATGAGAATTGAAATTTAACTGAAAAGCTTCCTTTTAAAGAATTAAATTATTTTATTCTAGATTTTTGTGAGCTTTTTGAATAAATTGAAATATATTTTATTTAATTAAGAACTTTGGTGAGTTTTACACACACAGAGATTTTATGGAGACAAGAATTGAAAAAAAAAAGAATTGTGATGCATTTTTTTTAATCTTCTGAAGTTTTCAAAAGGGATTTTTCCATTCTTTTGTTTTGGGGAATACTTTGAAAAGAGTCGTGGGATTACGGATTTGAATTCAAGATTTGAGCACGATTTTCTGAAGAGGAGATTCGAAGCAGGAAGGAGAAACAAATCGTAGAGGCCATCGGGAACAAGCAAACATCATCAGATTCTCAAATAAGCGCAGGACTCCAGGTTCTTTATTTTAAATGTTTATTTAAATTGTGTTAAAAGATTGTCTGTACAAAATTGTAGATATTTATTTTGATTTTGTGAAATTATAAAAAAAAAAGAATTAGATAATTTTTTTACATATGTTGAAATATTGTCTGTTAATTTGTTGTGAAATTAAAAAAAAAATCTTTGTAGAAGAATTGTGAAAATCTTAGATCCTCTCTAAGGAAATGAATTTAAAATAGTAGAAAATTCGAAAAGAAAATAATAGATAATTTAGAAAATCTCACATATAATTTAGAAGACCTCTGTAGGATTGAAAAACAAGAGAAATCCTCTGATAAATTAGGAAAAATGAAATCCTATGATGAAATAATAAATATTTTCCTGTAGAAAACAACAAAGACATAGGGTCACTAAATTAATCATAACTCACAATTTACAAACTGGGTATGGCTGAATTTTTTATGTTAAAATACTTAATGGCGCACCTTCAGTAAAAATATTAGAAAGACCCAGATCCGAAAACAAAAGTTATATAAGTCGCAATACACTAGTTTTATTATTAGCATTGTTTGAATATAGTAAATTATTTTAATGTATTAATTAATAAGTATTTATATATATATGTTTAATTATATGTATTATATATATATATATATATTTTAATATATTTGTTTAATTGGTTATTTTGATAGAATAGATATTGTTAAAAGAAAATAAGCCTTAATTTATTGTATGGTTTATATCGAGACAATCGTAATTGGTTATATTGAAGGTTGAAATCTTTTAATAATCATATTAATTTAATTCTTGGATCTTTGGTTTTAGTGATAACTCTTAAATGATTTCACTTGTGGATTTTAGAATTTCCCAACTAAGAAATATCTTGATAAAATAGAGATCATTTTAGATTCTTCCTTATGTGGACTTAGCAGGTATGGTTTATTAAATTAAAATCAGTATATTATTGTTACTTGGTTTTTATAATAGACCTGTGGGATATTAAATTATTGTTGGTTTAAAAAATTCATCGTTTAGGTTATGATGTGATAAACTTAGCTTATTATCCATTACCATTACTTGATATACTTATACCAATTAGAATATCTACGAACTTATATTTATTCATTGCAATTATTAATATTGGAACAATAATTGATGGACTATAGTTTAGATAGCTTTAAGATTCAACTTTATTAATTGCATATATTATGTTAGTTCAATTTCTTAGCTATACATGGGTTCTAAAGATGATTGATTGATATGTTAGTGAATAGGAGCTAAGAAATAGTAAAGGATAACATAGTTCAAGTGTAGATTACTGTCTTGATTATAATTGTAAATGGTACTATCATATAATTCAAATGTTGATATTATATTGTTGAATTCTCATTTTGAATGACCCTTGAAATGTTTTCATACATTAATAATCAATTTGTATATTATAAATTGATATCGTTGAATATTTAAGTTTTGAGTATTAGTTTATTGAGTGGTATTTGATTAGTGATAAGGATTTGATATCTATTGTAAGTGCCTATATTAACTGTTTGTTTGTTAACCAAGAAGGATGTGAAATCACTATTTTCTTCCACGGTGGATAGCTATAATATATATAAGTATATGTTTTATCATGAACTATCTAGCTAAAAGGAAATGTTGTTATGCCTTGTGACCTTCCTTGTGCGAGTATGGATAAATATTTGAGTAAGCTATTTTTATTTTATTTTTGCAAGATTATGCTTACCTTGTTCATCAGTCTTCGGCTTCACCTAAGTGGGTGGCAGCCGCCTAAGAAACTGTCTGGGGTGATGGACCCTAGAAAGGGTTGCATACCCACTCCTCTAGTATGTAATGTTGTATGGGTCACATAATGCTTATGCATAGAGGATTGAGGTTAGTGTGTATTTGTGGTGTTGTGTTACTTTTGTGTTGGGGTAGATTCCTCCTTGAAAGTCTTATGAGTGAACCCTTGGTTGGTCAGTCAATGAGTTGGAGCAGCTCAAGTTGTCGAACTACGGTGCCTCTGTGAATTATATACGTAGGCAAGGCCATCGAGTGATGAGCTCCCGAGGCATTAGGTCGGGCCCCTAGGACTATTCTCCTGAGTCTTGTTTGAGATTTGTCATTTATTTCTGATAACGTAAAAACTACCATTGATTTATATAGCTTCTCTTAGTGATCATGTGCTAACTATCTTTGATCTGATGTGTGTGCCAAGTCATGTAGACCTTGCAGGTATAGGCATTGGGAGCAAAGACTTGTCGATAAAATAGAATGTAAGAGGTATGTTAAGCTGACCTAAGTAAGTAGACTCTATTGCCAAAGTTAGTAAATCACTTATATCATTTCTTGTAGTTTGTGTGATCATTAAATATAGCTATAAATAGTGGATTGTGTTGTTATCTTTGTTTTCGTTGTTAGTTGATTGTGAAGTAACCTCGCGTGCCCCAGAGAACTAAGTGTAATAGTGTAAAGTAATGTGTTATGTGATTATGGTTAATGTTCTTGCATGTTCAACTATGTTATTTAAAAAAAAAATTGTTTGCAATTTTTGTTCTCTAGGGTTTGCATGGCGGTCGTTACAACTTGGTATCAGAGCTAAGGTTGTAGCACTGGGATCTTTGGGTAATGTTGCTACCATGTTTAGTTGTAGTGAGTCGTTGTGTCAATACGGATATAGTTTTACCTTTGTGTCATTTGGGTGTAGATGGGCATGTTGAGTCTTAGCTTGTTGAGGGTGAGAGTTATGTTCAGCATCCTCTTGTGTCTCTTAACTTCGAGTTTGAGTGAGGTCAGGGTGACTTTGAAATTAGTTATATTGTCTTGTCTTCGTGCATCTTCTCTTTGTGTGTATGTTTGTTGACTTTATATTATGTGAATTTTTATTTATTTACTTAATTATTTTCCTTATTCTACCTCTTTTGACATATGTGGGTGTTGATTGTATTCTATGTGATTTTAAGGCTATGTGCTGAAAATTCATATGAGTAATGAAGGTTAGAAGTAGAAATAGATAAAAGAATGACTTTAGTGTTATCCTAGATTGAGATTGCATATATTTTTATTGAAATATACTATATAAGTATAAAAGGAATGTAGTATAGTATAATCATATTGTCAAGTAGTGATCCGTTAAAATAATTATGATGGTTCCTTTATGATTGGTGCAAGTGAGTGACTTGATCATGTAACATGTATGAAATATGGTTTAGGGTGAACCTTCAAAATTAATTTAACAAACTTATTTTAGTGTGTGCCTTGCAAAGAACACTTCTTCTCCTTGTGTTTTTGGATGCATAAGTTTTAAGGGATTGCTGTAGGAGTACATTGGTTATTAAATGCTTACATATGCTAGTTAATTTTAAGTTTTATGAAAGGAAGTTGTGCGTAACAAGTTTAGGAATAAATTTGAATTTTCAAAATTTTCTTCATAAGTATAAATTCATAGGTGAAGTTGATCATATATTATTTGCACCAGTATATAGGGAAAAATCTTATTGAATTAAAGTCTGTAGAGTGCTAGAAGTGTGGTAAGAATATTGCATTGTATGAGTGTGATTAGGTGTATGGGTAAAACAATCTCCTAGGTATTTTCATGAAGTAGGAACGAAATTAAATATTTTGATTTTATAAATGTGTTGTACTTGGATGGTGTTTAAAGGCCTTGTGTTGATCAAATAAATGTTTTACCTTAGGAGAAAATATGATGATGTATGTTCATTTAATGAAATCTTGAATTAATACAAAATTGATGTGTTGTGGTGTGTAATTGATTGACGATTCTTCTTAATTGTTATTGAATCTAGTATGTAAATAAATGGTAACGTTTTGTGTTGAAAGACAATGCATTTTGACATGTATATGATGTGTTTCTATGTTAAGTGCACTCTCCCCTACAAATGTAAATGATATAACTTGGGTGAAATGTTGTTTCATGACATGAAAATAAAAGTTTCTTTATGCGTGTATTATTATGAATGATGGAAGCAAACAGGAATTCTATAATTGAAAGACATTGATGTTTATCTCTCGTAAAGTGTATGATGTAGTAAATGGTGATAAAAATATTTTTCTTGTGAATCAAGAAGATTATTAGGTGATTAAAAAAAGAGAGTATGTTTGTCTAGGAGGAAGCGGGTGAGGATTGTTTAGGCTTATGGAATTAATTCTAGCTTTAAGGGAATTGATAAAGTTGATCTTTGAACTTGAGGAAGAGGATAATGTTGATATTTAAGGAATTGTAAAAGTGATTAAAGAGTTTATAAATTCAGAAGAAAAGTATGGAGGATGTTGGGAGTACTTGTTTTTGATATGTGGCATCAATCATGTATATGCATATGAGAATAAGGAAAATTTGTTTTCTATAATAGTAGGTATGAATGTATTCCTTGTTTTGTGGAAACCAGTATTTGTGCAATGTTTGTGTGTTGTGTTAAACCCGTGCTTGCTTTGTGTGCCCATGGGATGGTGATACTGTGTACCCATTCATGGAGACTATATTGTATTTGTTGGTGTGGAATTAACCATACCATTATGTGTGCTTGCATGTTTATTTTACTGATTGAGGGTAATACGTGGCCGTTGAAAATCTATACATATAAGGTAGCCAAAGCTAGTTTCATATGGTTACTTTTCTTTTGGTTCTCTGGTCCCTCAATCATGTGAAGGGGTAGTAGCAGCCACGGTTCACAGAGGCGGAGATTATGGCGAAATGCACTTATTCATGTGAGTATCCTTAAGCTCATAGATCTCGAGGCGTGCCTCGCACCACCTCATGGATCGGGTGCCCAGTTTCGCATGTGCTAGCCTAAACCCACAGTTTGAGTATAAGCATTGGCGGTTTTTGTTATGGTTCCTGCTGGCGTCCATGGGGACGTTGTTCAGCATTAGTAAGGTCAACCTAAAATGCGTATGAGGAGGTGTGGCTCGAGTATTATATTGATGTGCCATATATGTTGCATACACACGTGGCTGCATGTTCGACCCCATGATTAATGGATCTGATCTTTTTTTAACGATGTTAGACATAGTCTTGAGGTGATGATCTTTTGGTGTTGTTGATGGTAGCGAGCTGGGCTCGAGGACACGATGCCACGTGCTTAGACACGTGAAGGTGCACTATGAGATGTGCTATGATAGCCTACTTATGTGATGAGCGTAATGGGGCCTCACACATTTGTAGAGGGATACTCATGTTTGCTTTCGACAGTGTTTGGGTCGGTTAGCATATGGGTAGGTCCTAGCCATGTATACCTCACGAGTGGCAGTGAGGCTGCATGCTTACACACTTCTGCGGTATATCGCTATAAGGGTGTGTCCCTGGCATTTTCTTCCACGGAGCCCACGGACACCTTGCCATCAAGCCTTAGGCTTGATGCATGCCTTATGTTTGGTATGTGACGCACGCCTTTTAGAGATCAGTGCAGGGATGGAGGCCAAAGTTACACTGCACATCCTACGAGGAACAGCCAAGATGCGTGGGCCCTTGGTTGGTCCATGTCCGTGGCCCGGCGAGGCGGTGTGGTAGGGAGCACACTCGGGTCATGTGGATGGCGTGCTCACCCCGCACCACATGGGGGCTATTGTATAGCCATACGTTGTTCCCTCCTTCCTCGTTTGGTGGCTAGTATCTAGTCACGCAATGTTGTATAGTGCAATTTCTAAGATTGTGAACTTTCTTTATAATTATTGATGATTTTCTAGTGATTGTGAAAGCTGACACCTTGTTATATTTGATTGTGATGGTTTAGCCACACCTTGTAATCTTATTTGCTCGTAGCCCTCGTGGTTACATTTGATTTAGTGTTGAAATTGTGCACATTTATTTCTTTATTGTTGAAATTGAATTTTGTTTTCTTTTAATTATGACTTTGGTGGCTAAACTAATTTATCCTTATTGTTTTCGAGGTCGGCTATGTGTTGTATTGTGATTACTCTCCAAGGACGTATGAGGCGGACTTGGTGAGTGTATGCGAGGAAGTAGACGCAGGGAACCTTGAGGATGGGGGTATGTGAGGCTATTTTATAGCTAGGACCCACTACCCACCTATGTGTGATGACTATCTCTTGGAGGATAACCACCTTGTACAACAAGAGATGGGTCATAGTGGTCTTGTTTGGATGGTCTCGCCATGTGTGTGTGGCCTAACACCATCAAGCCACTGAGTGTGAGGTATGGATTATGTGAGATGGATATTGGCTCTTGGCTCATGGATTTTGTTTCATGGTTTAGTATGCTGCTTTCTGGTGTCCAGATGGACCCTTGTGTAGCCTTGTGTTGTGTAGTTCCCAGTGATGTGACTGTGTATGTATGTGTTAGAAGAATATTTCTTATATTTTGTGCCTATTAATGTAAAAGAGGGATAACCATGTTGTCTTAAATGTGGGTATATTGTGACTCTGTTGTATAAAATAGATTGGATATTATTGAGAATCATAAATTGTGACTTAAAATATGTTACTGAAACATGATATGGTGTGTATTTTTTTTTTTTTTTTCAAGTAATCATTTGATGTGTTTTCCTTGTATGATATTTTGAAAATGTTTGTTGTGTAAATGGAAAATTGAGTTAATAGGAGTACTTGCTTTGTTATTAGTGCTGAAACCAAGTATGTATTTTAAGAGACGTAAGGAATTATAAATAAAAGTAGTTAAGAAGATATTATTTTCAAATGTGAAGCTGGATAGTGATTCTAATTGCATGTTGAAGGGGTGGCACATCAGACACCATTCAAGCTAGCTGAGGTAGTCTGGTTTTCAGGAATGAGGTGTGATGCTAGCCGATAAAATGTATTCATCTCTAAATGGCCTGTTATTTTTTAAAAAAGTCATGTATTTTTATTAAATGTTAATTAAATATTAAATTGTGTTTATTATTTTAATCAATTATTTTAACGAGATAATTTTATTTGGTCAAATTATTTAAATTAATTAAATAATGTGTTTTGCAAGTAAAGTTGTAAAAATAGAAATTAAAACAAAAAGTATTGAAATAGAAAAATAAATAAATAAAAGAATGAAAAAGTAGTGTGAACGAATGAGAATTGAAATTTAACTGAAAAGCTTCATTTTAAAGAATTAAATTATTTTATTCTAGATTTTTGTGAGCTTTTTGAATAAATTGAAATATATCTTATTTAATTAAGAACTTTGGTGAGTTTTACACACACAGAGATTTTATGGAGACAAGAATTGAAAAAAAAAGAATTGTGATGCATTTCTTTTAATCTTCTGAAGTTTTCAAAAGGGATTTTTCCATTCTTTTGTTTTGGGGAATACTTTGAAAAGAGTCGTGGCATTAAGGATTTCAATTCAAGATTTGAGCATGATTTTCTGAAGAGGAGATTCGAAGCAGGAAGAAGAAACTCATCGTAGAGACCATCGGGAACAAGCAAACATCATCAGATTCTCAAATAAGCGTAGGACTCCAGGTTCTTTATTTTAAATATTTATTTAAATTGTGTTGTTAAAAGATTGTCTATACAAAATTGTAGATATTTATTTTGATTTTGTGAAATTATAAAAAAAAAGGAATTAGATAATTTGTTTACATATGTTGAAATATTGTCTGTTAATTTGTTGTGAAATTAAAAAAAAAATCTTTGTAGAAGAATTGTGAAAATCTTAGATCCTCTCTAAGGAAATGAATTTAAAATGGTAGAAAATTCGAAAAGAAAATAATAGATAATTTAGAAAATCTCACATATAATTTAGAAGACCTCTGTAGGATTGAAAAACAAGGGAAATCCTCTGATAAATTAGGAAAAATGAAATTCTATGATGAAATAATAAATATTTTCCTGTAGAAAACAACAAAGACATAGGGTCACTAAATTAATCATAACTCACAATTTACGAACTGGGTATGGCTGAATTTTTTATGTGTTAAAATACTTAATGGCGCACCTTCAGTAAAAATATTAGAAAGACCCAGGTCCGAAAACAAAAGTTATATAAGTCGCAATACACTAGTTTTATTATTAGCATTGTTTGAATATAGTAAATTATTTTAATGTATTAATTAATAAGTATTTATATATATATGTTTAATTATATGTATTATATATATATTTTTTAATATATTTGTTTAATTGGTTATTTTGATAGAATAGATATTGTTAAAAGAAAATAAGCCTTAATTTATTGTATGGTTTATATCGAGACAATCGTAATTGGTTATATTGAAGGTTGAAATCTTTTAATAATCATATTAATTTAATTCTTGGATCTTTGGTTTTAGTGATAACTCTTAAATGATTTCACTTGTGGATTTTAGAATTTCCCAACTAAGAAATATCTTGATAAAATAGAGATCATTTTAGATTCTTCCTTATGTGGACTTAGCAGGGATGGTTTATTAAATTAAAATCAGTATATTATTGTTACTTGTTTTTTATAATAGACTTGTGGGATATTAAATTAATGTTGGTTTAGAAAATTCATCGTTTAGGTTATGATGTGATAAACTTAGCTTATTATCCATTACCATTACTTGATATACTTATACCAATTAGAATATCTACGAACTTATATTTATTCATTGCAATTATTAATATTGGAACAATAACTGATGGACTATAGTTTTAGATAGCTTTAAGATTCAACTTTATTAATTGCATATATTATGTTAGTTCAATTTCTTAGCTATACATGGGTTCTAAAGATGATTGATTGATATGTTAGTGAATAGGAGCTAAGAAATAGTAAAGGATAACATAGTTCAAGTGTAGATTACTGTCTTGATTATAATTGTAAATGGTACTATCATATAATTCAAATGTTGATATTATATTGTTGAATTCTCATTTTGAATGACCCTTGAAAGGTTTTCATACATTAATAATCAATTTGTATATTATAAATTGATATCATTGAATATTTAAGTTTTGAGTATTAGTTTATTGAGTGGTATTTGATTAGTGATAAGGATTTGATATCTATTGTAAGTGCCTATATTAACTGTTTGTTTGTTAACCAAGAAGGATGTGAAATCACTATTTTCTTCCACGGTGGATAGCTATAATATATATAAGTATATGTTTTATCGTGAACTATCTAGCTAAAAGGAAATGTTGTTATGCCTTGTGACCTTCCTTGTGCGAGTATGGATAAATATTTGAGTAAGCTATTTTTATTTTATTTTTGCAAGATTATGCTTACCTTGTTCATCAGTCTTCGGCTTCACCTAAGTGGGTGGCAGCCGCCTAAGAAACTGTCTGGGGTGATGGACCCTAGAAAGGGTTGCATACCCACTCCTCTAGTATGTAATGTTGTATGGGTCACATAATGCTTATGCATAGAGGATTGAGGTTAGTGTGTATTTGTGGTGTTGTGTTACTTTTGTGTTGGGGTAGATTCCTCCTTGAAAGTCTTATGAGTGAACCCTTGGTTGGTCAGTCAATGAGTTGGAGCAGCTCAAGTTGTCGAACTACGGTGCCTCTGCGAATTATATACGTAGGCAAGGCCATCGAGTGATGAGCTCTCGAGGCATTAGGTCGGGCCCCTAGGACTGTTCTCCTGAGTCTTGTTTGAGATTTGTCATTTATTTCTGATAACGTAAAAACTACCATTGATTTATATAGCTTCTCTTAGTGATCATGTGCTAACTATCTTTGATCTGATGTGTGTGCCAAGTCATGTAGACCTTGTAGGTATAGGCATTGGGAGCAAAGACTTGTTGATAAAATAGAATGTAAGAGGTATGTTAAGCTGACCTAAGTAAGTAGACTCTATTGCCAAAGTTAGTAAATCACTTATATCATTTCTTGTAGTTTGTGTGATCATTAAATATAGCTATAAATAGTGAATTGTGTTGTTATCTTTGTTTTCGTTGTTAGTTGATTGTGAAGTAACCTCGCGTGCCCCAGAGAACTAAGTGTAATAGTGTAAAGTAATGTGTTATGTGATTTTGGTTAATTTTCTTGCATGTTCAACTATGTTATTTAAAAAAAAAAATTGTTTGCAATGTTTGTTCTCTAGGGTTTGCATGGCAGTCGTTACAACGTTACAATTCCTATTAGTACCAAATTTATTGTAGGTACGGAATTAACTCTCAATCCTATCATTAATTCTATTGCTGGGTATTACTATTTCATAGTGATAATAATATATATTTAAAACTAAACAGAGTTAACAGATTAACTCACCCTTTTTGCTCCACCAAGAATGATAGTTTTCGGTGTCCGTTTAAATTAGCCTAACACTGTCAGTATACCACACCCTAAATTTTATACGATGAAATCTTATTTTATTTTATCTTTTTCTTATCCTTGAAAGATCTGGGTGGCTGGGATTATACTCAGGCATTTGTTTTTTTAGAGAGTGCAGATCGTTGGCAAGGTATGGAGGGCTGCCGCGTGATCCAAATCTTTTTTTTTTGTTGCAGAAGGTTAGTATACTCTTGTTACCATATGACTGCTCTTCACAAGTGTCAGATCTCTATTTTTTTTTTGTCAGCCTCATAGAGGCATTGGTAGGGGAGAGAGAGTGAGGAGAAGAGGGGCGGCTATCCCACTTTAAGAAAATTTACTTTCGCACAATTGCAGACTTGATAGTTTTGGTTTACTCTATTTTTCTACCACTATTGTAATCTCTAATCTAGTCTATGTTGTTTATGTAGGAAAATCAAAAGGTATCAATATGGGTTTTGCAACCACACAGAGCCATTAGATTTGGGATAGCTCACGAGATTCACTGTCAACATACTACTTAGTTATAAACCCATCTTTCTATGCATTCATACTTGCAAAAACATCCACCTTTCCTTTCGTGTTTAGATAACAGTAACCCATTTTCATTCTAGGCAACACCTTAACTAACACCCAGATTCATGTGTGAACATTCACAGTCATTCTCTAATTCCTACTATTTCCTACTACAGAGATGTACAACTATATTCTCTTTGTAACAAACAGTATCTTCTATGCACATATGAAAATAAGAACTTAAGCT
Source organism: Sequoia sempervirens (assembly GCA_007258455.2). Lineage (NCBI taxonomy): Eukaryota > Viridiplantae > Streptophyta > Pinopsida > Cupressales > Cupressaceae > Sequoia > Sequoia sempervirens. The sequence continues at coordinate 436,901,506 of VDFB02271358.1, read as the reverse complement.
TATTGCAAGCATAGGGAGTCATTCCAGATGTCACATTTGAGGACTTTAAAAAAAATGTTAAGCTACTTACATGAATAGATTCTAAAGCTATTTTTGCTATATAGGTCTTTTACAACACTGAGATAAACTTATTTCATACAAAATTATTCACGCTGGTATTTCACTACTATACAACCACAATATCTGCTTGAACAAGCAACAATAACTCTCATCAGCATATTTTTTTTTCATTTTTTTCTTTTATAATAGTTTCAAACATAGAGTCAATGATAGTAGAGTGAGGTTTTGCACTCATTTACTAAATATTTTTATTCTATCTCCATTACAAAATGTTCAAATAGTATCATAGTGCATTAGATTAACATTTACAAGAAAAATGAGTATAGTATGAAAGAGATTTACATAAACTTTCAATCACCACATAATTTCCAGTTTTCTCTTCTTATACGCAGATCATAAAGAGGAACAAGTTCCATCAGATTTTATACTATTTTGCATGCTTTCAAAATGCCTATCCACAAGGTACAATATGACTGAACATTGAAACTGTATATTTCTTTTGAAACCCTTATGCACAGCTTCAAATCTGATTTTTAAATCTGCAAGAAAATAGCTGAGACAACTTCTATTCATGGCCATTCGGGTGTGCTCACCTCCCAACCTTGGGTTGGAAAACCAACCACCCCCAAGCTAGGAGGTAACCAAGCTACCGGGTACACACAACAATAAAACAAAAATCCATTTTTAACCACAATGCTCAAAACAAAATACTCCCAACCAAGATTCACACATTTACTTAAGGATTCTTTATGAATCCAAAGATGGGGATAGAGGTGGACATCACTTCCATATGGGGAGAGTTGCTAACCAATAAAAAAAGGAACCTAACATCATCATTTTCTTCTTCTCCATTTCACCCATTCATCAAAATACTTCATATCATACACCCTCCATACAACAATCTTCCAAAAACACCATACTATCATGAAACAAATTTGGGTACTCATTTGTGCCTTCCTTCTCAAAGGAGGAACAATCTCCCCATAGAGGTTCCTACACATTCCTATCCCCCACAAGGATTCTCTTCCCACATTGGGTGAGTTTATCCTATATAACCCCAACCAACACAAGGAAATGCAAAGACATATAAATGGACAACAACCCATATAGCTCATATTCTCAAACTTGCACACAAAGAGGTAAAAGAAGAGAATAAAACATACATAAAGATAGAGTAAGACCTACCTCAATTCCAAGCCAACAATGAGAGAGAGTTGAAGATGAGCTCCAAATCTCAACTCCTTCAAGACCAAGCAAAATTTTTCCTTCCTCCAAGCAATCCAAACACCAAGCCCAAAAGAAGAACCCTTTCCTTTCCTTTCCAAAGGATTCAAATAGGAGTCAAGGGTTAGAAACCCTTGGAGGAGAGTGTGACACATGTCAACCTCCTATTCACTCCCATGGACACTCCTCCCCACAAGTTCTCACACATGTGTGAGAAATCTTGGGGAAGTGAAAGGCCAAAGAGTGTTCAACACTCAACAAGGTTTTCAAATCTCGTAAATGAGATTTTGGAGCCAACACTCCAAACCCATCCCCAAAATCCGTCACCCTTCTTGATGGCTAATTAAGAAGGGTCACAACTTGCAATTTTGACAAGTTATGGGTTTGATTTGACCCCTAACCCATAGGTGACTATCCTAGGGGTTAATTAAGGGCCAATTAACCCAATTTAAGGACTAATTAAACCTTTGCAAACCCTCAAAAGAGAAATTGAAATTTTAACATAACAAAATAATTCCAACATGCCCCAAAACCCTCAACAAAAGTTTGATTGACCTTAAAAACAAAATCTCAATATTCAACATTAAATATTTTTAATCACAAATTAAAATACAACACAAGAGGCTATGGTCCATTCTTCATGAACCATAGTGGCTTCACTAGGCTAACACAATCAGGTACCCTTGGTTACCTCCAATCCCATTGGCCATGGGCATGTACCTGCACACTCAATGTCCACATGTCAAAATATCCAATGCATGATAATCAATAATTAAATCATAAATTCATATGCATATATTTAGCACAATCTAACTTTGAAGCAATAAATTCAACATATTTATCAATTCATGTATAGTCATGGCATAATAAAGAAATCACATCATCACTAAACTAAATTTAGCATCCAATCAATTCCATCTCATTTTAAAACAATTGTCCATTTCAATCATGCTAACCAAATCATATGAGCATATCAATAAAGGAAGCATAATGTGCATATAATCATCATAGCATCATAAGAATAAAACAAGCATACCATCAAGAGTCTATGATCATCCAAAATAGTCCAAAACACATAGAGTATCAACATGATCGAATCAAAAGATGGCCAAATGGTGTATCAAATGTTAGGCCTCACACCCTTTAAATCTGAGAGAACCCCCTCCTAGGTCCTCCTCATTGTGAGTTGACTTACCTCGTGAGGTTGTTAGTTAATCCAATTGGGACTCCTAGGAAATTATTGAGTGATTAGTGGGGAAAGAGTGATATTCATGTATCGAATTTTCCACCAATCAAATACAAATTGATAATTTTGTGACAGATGAATGCAAGAAAGATAGATGTGAGATAGATACAAAATAGTGTGTGTGATATGAATTTGAGTAGTGCAGTGTGAATTTCTTGTTAGGGTTTTGAAGGCAATGAGACGAAGGAATCCAACATCTTTTCATGTGTATTTTCAAGTGTGTGAGTGAATTGTGGTGGAAATCTCTATTGCATTCAGATAGTTTTCTCTCTACGAGAATCCTCTTCTAACTTCTTTGTAATAATTTGGTAGTTAGCCCTCTAGGAAGTAATCCCTTATTGGACTATGAGCCCTCCGGGTAGCGAGTCTTGTTTTGGACAGGGGTATGTGCAAGATCATCATGGAAAAAATAGGTCCTTAAGTGGCAAAAAAAAAGAAAAATTAGAGTTAGGCAACTTCACGTAAAAATTTGAATAAGTTATCTATATTATTTTAAAAAATATATAAGAATACAATCTATATAAAATTGAATGTAGTTTCTAAACAACTAGGTTTATTTTAAAAAAAAAAAATCTATTTGTTGAAAATTTGAAATTTCAATAATATTAAAAAAAATTATAAGATAATATTAAAAAATTTGAAATGATAATATTTTTTTATAAGATTTCAGATATAAGTAGAGGACTTGTGTCTCAATGTGATGCATATTTTTTTGTAATTTTTTTCCAAGTAAATAATTAATTATGAATTTTTTATTACAAATTTTTAAAAATATAAAAACTCAGATGTCTGACCACCTTAACTTGGTCAAAACTTCATGAAATTCAATTTTTCTTTTTTTTGAAATCACACTATAGTATGTGAAGCATAGAATGTGACATGTGTTTCATATTCCAAAAATGTGATACCATTTGAAGCTATAGATGGTTTTCAATCAACCTATCAATGCGACTTTATTTATAATTCAAATAGAAAATGAATATAAGGGTATGTGCAAGGAATCATCATGGAAAAACAAGCCCTTAAGTGGCAAAAATTTAAAAAAAAATCAAGTTAGGAAACTTGATGTAAAAATTCCCGATAAGTTATCCTATATTATTAAAAGCCATGTTAGAATAGAATCTGTAGAAAATTGAATGTAGTTTCCAAACTACTAGGTTTGTTTAAGAAAAAGAAAATCTATTTGGTGAAATTTTGAAATTTCAATGCAGTAGTACTTAAATTTCAAGGAAAAAATAAGAAGTGTCTGTCTAACCACCCTAACCACAATAAAATGATAATATTTTTTTATAATATTTTAGATATATGTAGAGGACTCATGTCTTGATGTGATGCATATTTTTTTGTAATTTTTTTCCATGTAAATAATTAATTATGAATTTTTTAATACAACTTTTCAAAAATATAAAAAAATCGTATGTTTGACCACCTTAACTTAGTCAAAACTTCATGAAATTGAATTTTTCATTTCTTAATCCTATTGTATATGAAGCATAGAATGTGACGCATGTTTTGGATTCAAAAAAAGTGTTATGTTTTCAAAGCTAAAGATGCTTTTCAGTCAACCTATCAATCAGGACTTTAGTCATAATTTGAATAGAAAATGAATAATAATTACTTATTAAATTAAAAGTAAAGCATAATTTATATTGGTGGAAAGTTGAGAATCTCATTTAAAAACCCTTTTCATTTCATCAATTTTGGGTAAGAAAAAATTCATCAGCCACATACCCATCATATTGCCACTTTCTGGCCCATCATGATCCTGCACATACCCATAATAATTATTTATTCAATTCAAAGTAAAGCAGAAATTATATTGGTGGAAAGTTGAGAATATCCTTTAAAAACCCTTTTCGTTTTATCAATTTTGAGTTAAAAAATTCATCAACCACATACCCCATACATACCCATCATATCGCCACATTTTGGCACATCATGATCCTACACATATCCACAGGTAAGTCCTATCTTGGCAGTGAGCCTCTTCACTAGTGAGACTTTGTATTAAGTTTTGGAATTATTTATATTGTGAGCTAATCCTCATCATGGTTTTTCCCTCATTAGTTTTTCCACATAAATCCGGTGTTATTTTGTGTATGGTTTTAATTATTTTGTTTCTACTTATGCACTTCATTATTAATCACACTAGCAGAGTAAATGGTTTGTGAATGGTTAGTGATCTAAATTTTTTGAAATTTTTAAAGGTTAAAATTGCTACAACTGATTCACCCCCCTCTCATTTATCTTGCTCAATAATTGGTATCAAAAACATGTCCAAAAAACATGTCGATATGAAGAACCTTGAGATATTCAATAAGGCCTTCCATGCTAGCATTGGACCCAAAATCTAGGTCACAAAAAGATATTATTATCACATGACCAAGGGACCCATAAATAGGTCATACATAAGATAGATTCATTACATAACATAATTATCAGAAGATAGAAAATTTTAAATTACATGAAATATATTCTAGCATCGATAGGAATTCCACAACCAAGACCAAATCGTGATTATCATCAATTTTAGTATCAATCGAAGACACATACCAAAGCCTATAACCTACTACATGAATGTTCAAATAGCAAGTTTATACAAAGTAAGCTTTGAGCACAACATCCAACATCAAATAGATTAGTATTCATTATTCTACATTAACTGACTTCCACAAATGTACCAAAAGAGGTACTACCATATTTGTATCAAAGATAACATCCATACTACATAACATCATAGTAATGAATAGGATAGATCATTTCTATGTATCATTTGAAGTAAAACCTTCCAAATCAAGGTTTTCACATCAATGACAACAATGTTAAAACATCTCAACAACTTCTCAACAATCTTCCCCTTTCACATTGATGGAAAAACAAAAAAAACTCATAAACAAAAAAATTCAAAATTCCAAGAACTCTCCCTTTGACTAGCAATTCAATATTTCTTCATTTTCTCCCCCTTTTTTCCATCAAAGGAAAAGGGAAAAATAAGAACATTCAAAAGATCAAGTAAAAATAACACTTTTCACATAAAAAAAATTCTTGTACCTTTCTTTCACAATTAGAAGAATCCTCTTGAAGGATATCATTGTAGAAACCATTCTTGCACACATATTTTTCAGCAGAGTCAACAACATAAATGAAGATGACTAGTTTGGAGACAAGTACTATTGTTCACAATCCTCTGCATCAAAAAGTTTTAGCCAAATCTTTCCTTTGTCTTTGAATAGAAAATAACTCAGCTTGCAACTCTCCAACTCTTATTCCCTATTTTCCATATTTATCTTTGAAGAAGTCAAAACACTTCCTGATACCATTCAATTCAGATTTAATAGCTTCAATTTTAATTCTAAAATTATCAACATTAGCAGGCCACTAAAGAAAATACTTTTAGATTTCAAACATCTCCTCAATGCATTATTTTTTCTCACTAATGAGTTTGGATAACTTATGTTTAGCTTTGACACATTTTCTCTCATTCATAGCTTGGAACTCATGTCCTTTAGATCCTTCTAGCAACATCCTTTCTTCAACAACTTCTACCAAATCATCTAGTAATGAATCAGAAACATCTAATACAATAATACCCTTTTTGAGTAGATAATCAACCAAGCCATCATCAATTCTATGCCTACTAACCAGAGACTAGGCATACAACATTTCACCAATCCTTTTCATATTACCTTCATCCAACATCGAATGAACTTCATCTAGATCAGTAGAGTCAAATCTAGGAAAAGACTTTTCTTCCTTCTTCTCTTTTGAGATATCAATGACATCCTTCATGTTAATTTTCCTCCATTTAGGTTCTAGATCAGAACCACCAATGATAGCCTCTAACTCCTTATTACTAGAGGTTGAACCCACCTCAAGCTGACTAGAAACTATCACACAAGAGCACAAATTCATCTGCAAGGATAAGAAATAAACTTTGCATGCACCTTCTTTTTCTTCCATAGATTCCAGATACCTGTAGACTTGCTTTTTGACATGCATGCCAAAATTCCACTTAACATTCTCCTTTGATGGTAGTTAACTTAGAAAGTAAAATACTAAACATATTAGTAGAGATCCAAACTAGAAAGGATAACTCTCAACCAAAGACATTTTGACATTCTCAATTAGGTTTTACATTATGAGGCTACACTGTAAGTCAAACTACTTATTTTCCTTCACCATCTTATGTGCAAGATATACAACAATAGTCGAAGTAGAACCTTCACAATTTTAGAGATAAATTTTGTAAGTGATACCATAAGAAACATACCTCACTATAGGATTGACATTGTTGTTTATCAAGAGAGCTCAGGGGTCTTTTTCAATACCAATAAGTCCCTCCATGTCTCTATATTTCATTTTTTTCTTCCTAGGGAGGTCACCAACACTACACAATCCAATAATAGCTTCAATGGCTTCCTTAGTGGTCAAATAATGTTTTTCTAAAATGATTCCATCCTTGAATTGACTCAACAAGAACAAGATAGACTCTCTATCAGAAAACCAGGGAAACTCTCCCCATAAATCCATACCCAGAGCACTTACATTCAACCCTAGTTCCATTTCCTTCATTTTTTGATGATAAAATTTATCCAATTCTACTCCATTCAGCCTTAGCAGAATACCGCCACATGATTCTTTATCAACATATTCCATCATTGTGCTTTACTTCAATCTCTTATCATTTCGTAAATTTTATTCTTCTTTGCAAATTATGAGAAATTCTTTGAAAACCCCACCTTTTAAACTTATGATGAACTAGCTGCCAAAAACTTATATTGATGACATCATCAATTGTACTTCAATTTTCAATCACCCATATTAAGCTTCATCATATATTACCAATTGGATTAGACTTTGTCATGTTGAAAACACATCAATATTCCTTCAAAGAGGGAGAAACTAATGGGATATACATAGCAACACTCCCATTGAGCCAAGGAAGTTGGCTTAGTTTTTGGAAGAACTTGTACTAGGATCCAGTATCATAGAAGAGTTATCCACACTCATTTCCATTTTCTTCCACACCATGATGGTCTTCTTCTTAGATTCAACTAATTCTACAATATTTTTTCTTTTTCATTCTTTTCTACACAACTTATCTGCATGTGTTAGCATAATGTCTGTGTTGACTACACATGTAACATCTTTGTTTTGACTTAACTGTTAAACCCTAGGTATGTACTGATTAGATTTGTGACCACAACCATGACATAAATAGTAATTACCATGAAAGATATTATTCATTCCATTTCTTCTAGCCAGATTAGATAACTAACTTCTGCAATGACTTGCTTTGTGACAAAATTTGTGACAGTTAAAGCATTGAGTACTTGGTTCCATCTTGCTTCTGCATTTTGTAGCCTTATGTCCAAAGCTATTTGGATAGAAAAAAATAGCCATTAAATGATAAGTACCTTTGAGAATTTGGTTTCCTGACCAAAGGTCTTTTAGGTGTTCTAGAGTTCTAGTCTCACTTCAACTTCAACAACTTTTTCTTCATCCTTAGTGTCCTGATTTGAATTTTCACTAGAGAATCCAAGTCCTCCATTATCCTTGTGACATTTCTGTAGGAATAGGAGTTGATCCAAAATCATGCTACTTTCACATCCGCTTGCATCTATTTTCAACCTTCTTAACTCTTGATCTAACCTCTCATTTTCTTTTGATTTTTGTTTGATAGTATCCTTGATATTTTCTTCAATCTTCTTCCATTCTTCCATTTTTTGTTTGATAGTATCTTTGATATTTTCTTTACTCTTCTTGCATTCATCTAGTTTCTAATTTAAATTCACAATAGTTTATTTTGACTCCTTTAATTCATGGCTAACCTATTTGTGTCTTGCTTTGAATTTATGGATTTTCTCCCCTAGCTTTGCAATACAAGTGTTTTCCTCCTTGAGATTTTCCTTCAATTCTTCATTTTCATATTTCGTCCTTTCCATGTCATCTAACATTATCTTCAATTATTCCTCAAAGTGATAAGCTCATTCCATTTTTTTAAACTACCAAGATCTCCCTTAAGTAGTTAAGCTCTATCTCCAAGGTACTAGACTCTAATACCAATTGTTGAATAGTCTAGATAACTGAGAGGGGAGTGAATTGGTTGTCATAAAATATTTTTCTTAACTTTAATTAGTCTGGAGTAGACTTAAATCAATTATATAATCATCTAAAAAAAATGAACTTGAAAGCACATAACAACACCATGCACAATGAACACTAGAATTTATGTGGAAACATAAAAAGGGAAAAACCACAGAGAACTCTAAATTTCAATTATAAAACACTAGTTATGGTGACATTAGTTAAGGTGATTTTTACAAAGGCTCACTGTCGGTGGGATTACTACCCAATTAATACAACTGATTACAAAATCATCTCACTAAAAAAAGTGAACTAATGAAATTTCATCTATATATGCATGAATTCAGCCCTGATTAAAAGCACAATATTTGTTTGTAGTAGATCTGATCAAGAAACTTTTGTACAAGTTCTTTGCACAAACTCTACAAAATGAATTACTTCTTCCTTCACACCATCTTAACTACTCGTGTACATCATACTCCACACTTCTCATTTCATTAAAGAAAAAGAACCTTTACTTATGCCATTACATGCCATCATAATCTCCTAGGTCATCTAGACAATATCTTCATAGTCTTCCAAGTTAGTGAAATACAATTTGAATTAGATTTCCACAAACCATGTTGGGATGAAGAACAACCTTGAGATATTCAATAAGCCCTTGCATGCTAGCACTAGACCCAAAAGATAGGTCACACAAAAGATCTTATCATGTTACCAAGGGACCCATAAATAGGTCATACATAAGATAGATTCATTACATAACATAATTATTTGAAGATATAAAACTTTGAATTACATGAAATATATTTTGGAGCTAATAGGAATGCCAGAACCAAGACCAAATCTTGATTGTCATCCATTTTAGTATCAAATGAACAGACAAACCAAAACTTGTAACATGCTACATGAATGTTTGGATAGCAAGGTTACCTAGAGTAAGCTTTGAGAACAACATCCAACATCAAAAGATTACTCTTCATTATTTTGCATTAACTAACTTCCATGAATGTTTGTAAAGAAGTACTACCATATCTGGATCAAAGATAACATCATAGTAATTGATAGGATAGATTATTTTTGTGTATCATTTGGAGCAAAACGTTCTAGATCCAAGTTTTAACATCAATGAAAACAATGATAAATGATCTCAAGAACTTCTCAACAACTACTACCTCTTATTTTGGTATGAAGGACTTAAACGATGAGTACTGGAAACCCACCCTTATTAATTCCCCTACTGGTTCACCTATCCATGGTGATGTTTCTTAGGTTTCCCATTTTAATCCCCTAGTTCTTAGAGATCCCCCAACCTTTGTGTTAATTTGGAGGATGTGTGTGTGACCTCTACTTAGAAAAAGAGTTTTGTGCTCAATGTGTTCCCCTAAAGAATAATTTGAATGATGTATTGATTTCCATCAATTTACATAATGATATCCTCAAATGGTTGTCTCCATAGTTCATCACAACCAAAAAAAAAAATTAGGAGTTGGTGGAGAAGGTGTTAAAGTAGAAAGTGGATTGGTCAGTGAGATTAAGGATAAAGGGTGTTGGGGTTTGTTGTCTTTGCTCGACAAGTAGTTTGAAAAAAAATCAAACTAGGAGAGGGAGGTTGAAGAGCTAAGAGCATTAGTAGATACGAAGAATGATAAGATGAAGCTCCTGGAGGAAATTGTGACCATGCACAATAACCAAGATAATACCATGAAGTTCCTCTAGGATATTGTGAACTTTAGCAAAGATATCTCAAAAACACCATGGTCACTATCTATGTTTTTCAATAGGAACTTTAGAATAGTCATGGTAAAAGGGATGTTGAGGATAGTCAATATGTTGGTCAATCCAAGGAAAAAGGTAAGAAAGGAGGTATTTCTACCTCTCCCAATTATAAGGATACCTAACTAACTCATAATGGGCCTTTGACCCTTGAGGAGAAACTTTAATTCTTGGCTAAAGAGTGGTAGGCCATCAATGGCCTTTAGTTTTTGGGTAACTAGTAGCTTGTCTAATAATGTGTTGTTTTTTTCTAGTGCTCTTTTTTTTTCTATTTCTAGTTCATTTATATCTCCTTCTCTTTTATTTTTTGGCATCTCACTTCTCATGAGACCCCTCGTTGCACCTCTTTGGCTATTTTGTATATGGGTATTAGCCCTTCTAGACTTTAATCTAATCAAAACCACTACTTATTTAAATTTTGTAAAATTCATTTAAAAGGAATAATAATAGAATATATATATATCCTTTTCATCAATCTTAACATCAATATATTCTAGGTTGGATCAAAATTAAATTAAAATAATTAAAATACTATGAAACTAATTCTCATTATAATATACATAATATGAATTTATGATTATTATGGGTTAATAATTTAATTTTCCATTGAGTTTAAATTATCAATAATTAAATAATTAAATCATTTTGATTTACCCTTTCTAATGCAATATGTAACTTGAGAAAAAAATGCTATGTGCTTGTGTGTGCTACTCTTACACAAGTTACCCCTAGATGGATAGAATCCCCTCCCCAGTGATACTCTCTCTTCGATGAGAGTGCATGATTATCTTGTGATACTCCAAAATTGGGAACGATATTAGTCCATTATAATAATGAGATCTAGGCTTAGAAATAAAACTAGCATGTCCACATAAAATTTAGTCGTATAGCCATAAATGAAATCATAGAAAACACATTCATAAACACTATAATCAACCACATTCATTGTATCATCTATATTATAGAAAAATGCATACCTTTGCAATTTCACACATAATTTGGACCTATTTTGGTACCCCTTGCATTAAAATCCCTTTAGGTCATTTATTTTGGGACCCTAAGACCCCTTTTTGTGCATCTCGAGGCATATTTGAATTGTAAACCTGACCAAAATCCATAAACAATAGTTAATCTTGGTAACCCGCCTTTTAAATTTGCAAAATAAGCCTTGTGGGACCAAGATTACCTTGGTGGCATCTTAGTTCCACCTAGTGGGACCAAGATGCCACCCAGGGTGTCCTAGTCCTGAGTGCTTTATTTTCAAGAATTAAGAGTTGGAAATGAAAATATTTGAATTAATTTGGCTTTTTGTTGGCCTTTGGGATCTAATAATTGGTGTATTAGATAGGAATGCATATATAAGTAAGATTCACACCCCATTTTCACATAAGTTGAATATAAGAAAGCAAGTGAGAGATAAGCAAGAAGGAGAGTTTCAAGAAACAAGGAATTGAAGTCTTGGATCATTCTTTTATAGTGTTTTTTTAGGGTTTTCAAGTTCATTGTGAAGTCAAGATCTAGCATTTCCAAATATTAACAATGGATGATTATGGAGGATCATGAGACATTCTAGGTTGGAGATGCAACTAGCCATTTTTCCAAGCCTAAGGACTTGTTTCTTCATTGATTCAATCTTCCATTTTTGTTCTATTTTTAGCCTAAGGTACATTTCATGTTTATGACTTATTATGGTAATTAGATATCTCCTTTGTAGGTCACTTTCATTTTCATCTTAGGAATTCTATTATAACACATTTGAATAGGGTTTCTCCATGTTCTAGCTTGCATAATCTTAGACACACTTAAGATTAGGGCACAAACACATTACCATTTTTAGATCTAAGCATTTTCATCATTGTTTAATTATCAAACAAGGGATTTGACAATGGAGAACCCCCATAAACAATCATTCTAATTTATTTTGTTTTGTAGGTTACTTTGCAGGTTTAAATTTGAGGACTTGTTGGAAAAGGAAATGCAAACCTTGAACCTCGAGACCATATTTGGAAATTTTAGAAATTCATATCGGGAATAAGATAGTAACAAGGGAATCTTAGTCCTCCAAGTGGAATTTTCCAGAGATTCTCTTGGATAATATTTTGGCATATGAAGATTCCACATCTACCCCAAAAAATAGTAGCAAGACTAAGACAATAGTAAGGGAGTCTTTTTCCTCCATAGCACTTTTAATAGCTTCTTTACATTTCTAGAATCCTCATTGAATTTTTAGACTTCCCAAGTACACACATCCTAACTTTCTGTTGCATAATTTCATCATTTGCACTCACCATTTACCTTGTATTGTTAGGTTTTGTGAGTTAAATGTTTATTTGTCTTTTCCAAGAATTTGCTTGGTGGTGAACCCCTAAAAGGTTAAAGAACCTCTTCTAGGTTTTTCTTCTTAAGAATTGACTCACCTTGTGAGGTTGATAGTCAATCCAATTAGGGTTCCTTAGACATAATTTAATTATTGAAGGAGAATAGTAGGCTTCTCTCACACCCCTATTTTTTTCTGGTTCATTTTGATGAACCTGACCTTGTTGAGAATTCATTATTTTGATTTGGAGTTCATTAAAATCCTAGATCTAGGTTGCATTCATTCTTGCATTGCATCTTCCATTAGTGAAATTTCATCTAGGGTTTCTTATATTTAGTGAAAGTACATTCAATTGCTTGTCATTAGTTACTTTTCCTTGCATTAATCTAGATAGTTTGTTCCTAAGCATCAGGTCCTTGGCTAGACAACATTGGAAAATTGGTATCAACTCAAATCTTGTTGTTTCTTTGAAAAAATCCTTTATTGGGACTAAAATTCCCTTACTAGAATATTAGTCCCTCTTAGGGTTTTTGATCCAAAATCCTTTTTGAGTTGTGTGTTGTGTATTCCAGTTTCTAGAATCTTTAAATTTCATTAGGAGGACCAAGATCCCCTTCCTAGTGTCTTAGTCCCTATAGAGTTTGAGGTTATAGTTTCTAGGGTTAAATAGTGAATTTATGTGCCTCTATTTGTTGTAGTTAGTCTACTATTTTAGTTTTCCAATTTAGTGTTTCATGCATTTTCATTGTTCATGTTTACAATTTCTTGAAAAAGATAGATCATTGCACTTTCATTTTGTGAGACATATATTTCATTTTACATTTGTAAGAAAACCCAAAAAAATAAAAATTAAAATTAACAAGCATAGGTTCAGGGTTATTTAAAGTATGTCAAAACCCTTTGTCTAAGTTAGAATAATCCTCAATCCTTTTAGTAGTGATGACTTTGATATGTTAGATGAAGCCCTTCAGGAATTCATCTTGCAAGGTTTTTCCACTAAGGCTTGTTCAAATAAACCTAAACAAAGAGAAGTAAATTTCATTCAACCTCAAATTATCCTTCATCCACCTTCAAATAGGCCTCAACCTTCAAACAAACCTATCCTAATCCTTGAAGCACCTAAAAAAAATGTGTCACAAAAATCAAGTTATAATATTGTTGCTCATACATATAACATAAGGAATAATAGAGAATCTCAACCTAATCCCGTTTTGTTACCATTTCCTAATCCTATATCGCCTACTACTCCTCATTTACCATTGCATAGTGGAAAGGAGTATGATCTTAATGAAAAACTTAAGAATACTCACACTAATATTTCCTTATGGGATCTTATTCAAAACTCACCTAGTTACCACACCATGCTTCAAACAACCCTACAACAAGTTATAGTTTCTCCTAATACAAATGCAAATGATGCACAACTCTAATATAGGGAATGAATACAATTAATGTAGACAATACCTTTATGTACAATAGAAAAATGCCCTCTTGTCATTTTCATGGCCGTTTAGGTCTTGTTTCATGGTCTTTGATCTATTTTTCTTTGATTTTATGTTGTCACATGGTTTGAACATGCACATTTAGGTACTAAAATTCATATAATGACATCTTGTGAAGGTGTTGTGAATTGTTGTAAGATATTTATATACTCCTCTAGACTCCATTCATTACAATTCACCTAAAAAACATCTTTTCATCACTAATCAAGTCCTATTTTGAAGTATTGTAAAGTCTTGCAATAAGATTTCATGCTTTTCTAGGAAAATTTTCACTATTTATCCCTTTCTCATGCTTATTTGGTCCCTTTATGCCATGATATGTCTTACTTAAGTGTGTATTTGAATGTTAACCCACCAACAAAAAACATTAAATAATATTTATTTCCTGACACATATTTTCAAGTCCTAGGTAGGACACATTCGCCATGGGTTGTGAATGAGTCGCCCTTGGATCCAAACTAAAAATTTTAAAAATTTCCTTTCGGATTTTTATTCTAAATCACTTGATGTCAGCCTGTGATGAGGTATGAATGGTTAACTAAGGCACAAGTGCATATAAATATGTTATTTTCACCTCATTTTACATCTCCTCATTCATTCAAGCATTCCATCTCACATCTCATGCATTCAAGAATTCTACAACATCAATTCAAGAAATATTCAAGCACTTTGGAGCATCTGTTGACACTACTTTAAATTTACATTGTCAAGGGTTTCATAATTTGATAGCTATTGTATGTTATTAATTTATCATTCTCTTTCCTTTCATTGTTTCATTAAGGGTTTGATTACCAAAAGTGGGGTTTGACCAAGGAAAACCCCTATTTTCTAACCCTCAACCATTTTTCCCATATTGCATGTTTTTTTGCAGCCTTTTGTGTGCAAATTTAACAAGATTTTTGGTGTTGAAGATTGGTTTTCAATTCAACTCAAGTCTATTTCAAGTTTGGAGAAGGATTTTTTGTCCATTTCCTGGAGAATTAACATTGTTAACTAGACAATTAGAGATTTCCAGATCTAGTGTTGCAGAGTTGTCTCCCAATTTTTTACAAATTTGGGAGAGGACTAATTCACCACCAGTGGTGAATGAGTCTCACCTTAAGATTGAAAATTAGAATTTTGTCAAATTTCGGATCCCTACAGACAGAAACTAGTTTTTGACACTTTTTCACTAGTAGGAGGACTAATTCACCACCCTGGGAAAATGAGTCCCATTTTGAAAATTTAGTGATTTTAGTCAGCATTGACAACATTCCAGTATCATCCAAAATTTCTCAGGTGTACTCTATTTCATCTCATTTCTTTCTGTTCTGCATCTTTTTTCATTTAGTTCATTTTTTGCATATCATAATGTGTTTTCAAAAAAGGCATAAATATTAGTCTTGCACTCATATTTAGTCATTTAGATCATTCAATTGCATCTAGTATACTTCATTTGGATTAGAAAACATAGTACACAACATAGTTTGAATTAACTAGTTAGCATTTTTGGCCCTACCTCTCTCCTTTTAGGTGAAAACCCTAGAAGAGTTAGAGAAGTCCTAGAGAGCCAAAAATCAACGGTTCATCTTGGTGAACTTGCATTTTGAACACTTTTCATTTCTCATTTCATTTGCATATTGCATCCTAGATTACTTTTACATCAACATTCAATTAGGATATTTTTTTTGTTTTTGCATTCTAGGACTTTTCCTATTGCATTAGTCAAAAATTCATTTAGATTTCATTTTTTCATTGCATCTCATTAAAAAAACTAAAATTCTAAATTTTGAATATTTTATTGCATTCTCTAGAGAATTAAATTCATCTTCAAATTTATGAAAAAAACAAAAAATCATCATACTAGGACTCATTTGCCACCTCGGGCAAATCAGTTCCTCTGTACTTTTTACACAACATTTCTGGTATTTTTCTAGAATTTTCCTACATTTCTGCTTTCTATAGTTAAATCTTTGTTACAATGAGAAACATTTCTATTATTTGCATATTACACATCTTATATTACTTTTCATTTCCATTCACCTCTCCTTTGCGGTTCTTGTATGAGTGTTTGGTGCCCCGTTGATAATACTTTAGTTGGAAGAAGTTCTAGAATCATGGCTTCCCATGATAGCACTTTCATTATGGACCTTGGGATCTCATGAGATCCTACTCCTAGTATGGAAAATGGTGAATTAGGAAATGACAATACTACTATGCCTTCACCTTTCCATCCAATGAATGTTGACACCCAAAACAATGCCCTCTTGCAAGAAAAGGTCATTAATATTCATGAGGATTTTGCACATTTACAATAATATTTTTCACTTGAAAACATATCCTCCATTGCCATACCTGCCATTGAAAACATTCATCATTTGATTGAAAGTGATGATGGCTTGCAAGTGATGAAGAGAATTTCAAAGATTTACAATAAACATGCCTCTTCTAATACTCAATCTACAAATATTCATGTAAGCCAAGGAGGACCTCAAGTTCCTTCCCCTTCAACCATAGCATCTATACCAACTTATACCAATCTACAAGTCCACACAACTATGCAATAGGTTAATTATGCAGCTACTTCTTTCTTGATTCCACTTAGCATTCCTACTTCTCTTGTGGCATCGTAAGTCCCCTCCACCACCTTCACACATCATAGTATTACTTTCACATCACCTACAATCAATCACCCTTTTCTCTTCCACCTCAACCCACTTACCCCAATCTTGTTCTTACACAACTCCTTAATACTGTTTCATTTATGCAACATCAACTTTCCACCATTAGCCAAGGTCAATCTACTCCAACCGCATATCATGTCCATAGTAGCCCCTTACCCTTAGAAATATTACATAACTCGACGCCACAAGGGATAGAAATGCCTCGGTTTGAGAAATACAGAGGTAAAGGAGACCCTATCAACTATCTTAATGTGTATACAACTTTGTGTAGTGACTTTGTCCTTGATGATAAACTATTAGCTAAATTGTTTCCAGGGACCTTAAAAGATACTACATTTGAATGGTTTTCCAACTTTCCCAATCATTCCATCAATTCATTCATTGAATTTGTGGATGCTTTCATTCGTCACTTTCAAGTTCATATGACACCTAAAAAGGAAATGGCTGACTTCATGCGATGTAGAAAAAACATAGATGAAAAAGTAACATATTTTATCTCACGATACCAATCCTTGTATGCTCAAATTGATGTCAAGATTCCCGATGCACATTTGCAAAAGATGTTTATGGAAAAATTTCACACACACCTTTAGGATAAGCTAATAATGATGAAATTCCCTTCGTTTATGCATTTATGCAGAACCTTGTGTGAATACCATGGCTCTAGGAAAATTCATCACGAACAATTCACCGATGGAAAATTTATCACTAGCAATTCACTGTGGGAAAATTCACTTCCAGCAATTCATCGGGGTGAAGATTAACTGCCATTAATGTTTTTTAATATATATTTCAAAAACTTTGATTTTTTTTTGCAAAAGAATAATTTGATTTATGATAATAAAAAGTTAATAGTATTCAATTTCGAGAATTTTATTTATGATAATATAAATAAAAACATTTTTCAATATATTTTATCATATATTTTTCAATATATATAATCATATATTTTGTCATATATTTTTCAATATATGATAATAAAAAAAATAAAAAAATACATTAACTTAATTTTAATATTATAAATAAACACATGGAAAAATATATATTTTTAATATTTGTGCAAATAAACACATGGGAAAATAAAAAATTGTATATACAATATTTTATATAAAATTAAAAAAATCCATTATTTCGTTAAACAATATTGTATAATATATATTTTTTAAAGTATTTATTTTTATGTTTATTGTATAAAATAAAGGAACACGTGGAAAAATAAAAAATTGTATTTATAAATAAACACATGGAAAAATAAAATAATATTTGAAGAAGAAATTAAAGTAAATAATTTATTTTTCTTTTAGCTTTTCATGAAAATTATTGCATAGTTTTCATATCAAAATAAACACAAAAAATATTTAAAAAATAAAATTGTATTGTAATGCAGGTGAAAATTATTTTAAAAAATAAAATTCAAAATTTTTGAAATATATATTGAGAAACATTAATGTGGTTAATTTTCCCTTCGGTGAATTGTTGGTGGTGAATTTTACTTGGCAGTGAATTTGTCATGGTGGTGAATTTTTCCATGGTGAAATTTTGGCAGTGAATTTTCCATCGGTGAATTGTTGGCAATGAATTTGTTGTATGTCAAATACCATAACTCAGTTTCAAGTCATGATTCCAAATCCACTTCTAAGCAAGTTGAAAAACCTGAACACAACAATCCAAACCAAAACAACACAAAAAAAATTCAAACAAAATAGAGTCTTTTTACAATTCAATCTGCCTCCTCTTTCACAACCACAACCAAGCCAACCAGCTCAAACTCAAGTGGAAGTTGTTAAAATAACGGTGCCTTATAACTATGGGGACCAAAAGGGACATATTAATCCCTTACCTGATACCCTCCATAACACAATGAACCAATTAATTCAACAATGCATGCTCACTTTGCCACCCATCCGACTGTTTGACCCAAACCAACCCTTACCACCCACTTTCAAACGTAATGCTTATTGTCATTTTTATTGCTAGAATGGACATGGCACTAAACATTGCAAGCATCTGAAACATTTAGTTCAAGACCTCATTGATTCAAGCATTTTTCCATTGTGGGTGTTAATGATCAAGGAAATAAGTCAGTTGCACCCCCTAACCAGAACTTACAAATTTTTACCAATCCTATGCCTAAACACACTACTTCATCTGTCAAGGCTAGTGAACCTTCAAACACTGATGTAATGACTATTGATACACACAATGAACAACATGATATACCTCTACCTATTATTGAAGATAGTCCTATGGATCAACTTGGGGCTATGATAGATGTTATCCCTCATAAGGGTCAAAGCACTAAATCTCTTGATATCACTTTTTATGCTAAATAAATACTACAAAATCTTCCTGATGGTCCTCTCTACATAGCTAGAAGAATCTATGATAATTCCACTAACAAGATATTAATAGATCCTAGTTGTGGTGAGAATGTGATCATAGAGGAGTTTCTAGTATTACATGAGCTATAGCAAGATGATTATAATAAACCAACTGCATGGATTAAGACACACTGGTTTTGCATTCCCTACAATTGGATCGATCATACTCCCTTTATAGATAGGACCTAAAACTTTGGATGTAACATTTTCAATTATTCCACAATCTGACTAATTTCATTTCCTGCTAAGCCACCCTTGGCTTCACTCAATGAAATCGGTCCCATCAGTTGTCCACAAGTGTTTGAAGTTTCCACATGGCAATGAGATATTTACCATACACCATATTGGATTTAATCCCTTATTGTCTAAAGGTAAATTTTCATTAGAATCCTTTTGGCTTAAACCCATGGAACCCATCACACCTCAAAAGGACTTATTTTTCATAGCTTACCAAAAATTCAAAGCCAAAAAGATAGCCAAATTTTCTCTTTGTAATGCATCTCTGTCTACTTCCACACCTTCTTTCATAGATGAAACCATGCTTCACCCTGAGTTTGACATTGAGCAACCCATACAACCTCAAGAACAACAACCCCTAGACATTTCTATTCCATCATTTAAATGACAAAGGGAAAATGAAACATCTCCTATCATGCCTCCTTGTATTAAACAAGTGTATAAAGTAAAATAGAAAGTGGTTGATCCATCCTCTTTGGTTTCTTCTATTCTTCCCTCTTTGGAAGGAGAAGAACCTATGATGCCTCAATCCACTCTTACACATCACCAACTCTAAAATAGAATTAAACGAAACCACGCTGCTAGGGAACGTAGGCATCATCATCATCTCCTTGCTCATCAATCTAATAAGGAAGAAAATAAAGAAAATAAACCTCTACCTTTGACAGAAGTAATATATGACCACCCTCCTTCTCCTCACCTACCACAAGATAGTCTAGTGCAATAACCCCAACAAAATGAACCAATCCAACAAACTTAACTTTTGATACATCCATCCTTAGAAATCACCCTTCATCCTCCCATTGTCATTAATCTTGATGATGATGATGATGATGATGATGATGCGATGATAGAAAAAATAGATGAAGAAGTGCATAATGATTTAAACTCTTTATTTTCATCTACAATGAGCTTAAATGATAAATCCTTTCCACCAAGTGAAGAACCTGATATGACTCCTAGTTTGAAACTTGCAATTCTTCCTTTGGACAATCAACCACCCTCGCATTACACTGAACATGATTGTGAGGTGGATGACTTGTTAGATGGTTGACTTGCATTCGCCTAACTAGCCTTTTTTATTTTATCTTTTATTTTTCCATTGTGTTTTCCCTTTTTTGTATATCATGTTCCCCCGTAATGTGCGTTTGATGTTCCCATATTCATACACTTCTTCTATTCATACCTCTTTTCTTCTATATGTTGTACATTGTCTTTTTCGCTTTTGTTTTATGTTCTCCTTTTGGGGATGACACAAAGCATAGAGACATCCTACGTCTCTTCCATGTTGACCCAAAAGGTCCTTGTCTTTTTTTCTTTTGTTTTTTGTTCTCCTTTTGGGGATGACGAAAGCGTAGACACACCCTATGTCTTTTCCATGTTGACCCAAAATTTCCTTGTCTTTTTCACTTTTGTTTTGTGTTTTCCTTTTAGGGATGATGCAAGGCATTGAGACCAAAAAATTTCTTTCATGTTGAACCAAAAGCTCTTTCATTTTCTTTTTCCTTTTTGTTTTCTTTTGTTTCACTTGTATTTTCCTTTTGGGGATGATGCAAAGCATGGAAACCGCATTATCTCTTCCATGTTGACCCAAAAAAAAATTATTTTTCCTTTATTTTTTCTCTCTTTGTGTCATTCTTCTAGTTCTATGTGCTTTGGGGAATGATGCCAGTTCTGAGCTCTTTATTCAAGACATTGTAACAATGAACATACTGACCCCAAATCCACATATCACTTATTTCTTGTTCCTTAACATGATGCAACTTCACTTCAAGACATATGACTTGGCATAGGGATTTCCAAGTTGGCTCTCATGTCTTGTTTTGTTATTTTTTATTTTTCATTTCTTCTCTACTTTAAAGTAATTTCTCACAGAATGATGTGTGGCAATTCCTTTAAAGTGGGGGACATACATTACCATAATTCATGTGCATTCTTGGTTCCTAGTGTAGCCTTGTCATTTATATGATGCATTCAAAACTTTGTGGATGACATTGGGTGTGATATCCTTCATAAGTTTGATCTATCTCAACATATTACATTCCTCTTGGTAGCCTGATGCAATGCATTGCATCCTCTAAGTTTTGAATATACTATTATTTTATTGGTCCTCTTTTGGATACATTAGGCACAATGTTCCCTAAGTGACTAACCTTGCATGAACTGAACCAGACTCCTTTGAACTTCTTTTACATTTTATATTTTTTTGCATTTTTACATTTTACTTTTTTCCACCTTGCATAATGCAACATGCATGTCTATGGTACCTTTATTTCTTTTCATGACATTTTTTTTCTTTGCGACACCTTGTTAAAGTTATTAGGAGGCATAACTTTAATATGGTTGAGCGGGAAGTCCAATGAATGGCATGACATTTCCCCATAGCCACCTTTGCATTTGTGAGTGCATTCCAACTATCATATGTATCTTAACTTTTGGGCCTTCTCACACCGTGGATAGCCAAAATTTTTGTGGGCCCAAAGTGAGTACATTTGGACCTTCTCACTTTGTAGAAAGTTAGAAGTTCCATGGTCCTAGAGTGAGCATATTTGGACTTTCTCACCCAGTGGATTTTCATGTGTTATGTTTCCCCAGAGTGAGTACACATTCTCTTTTTCAAAAAATTAGCTTAGATCTAATCCACAACTAGTTGGATTAATGATCGAAGCTTCATTCAATTCTTTCATTTCAACACTTGTGTGTTCCTTTGTTCTTATGTTTAGTTTTCCATGGGATATTCATCCTTGAGGCTTGATCATCCCTCTTGATTTTTTTCATTCCATCTTGCTAATGTAAGTGTATTTGAACCCTCCTCTCAATGTTCATGGCTACTTTAGTGTGAGTTTGAATCAAGTTAATCCTCTCACTAAAGTGGGTGGTGAATGAGTCCCCCTTGGCTCCAAATTCAAAAATTTTAAAATTTTGTTTTGTGTTTTTATTCAAAATCACTTGATGTCAGCCTATGATGAGGTATGAACGGTTAACTAAGGAAAAATTGTGTATAAATATGTGATTTTCATGTCATTTTACATCTCTTCATTCATTCAAGCATTGCATCTCACATCTCAAGCATTTAAGCATTCTACAACATCAATTCAAGCAGTATTTAAGCACTTTGGAGCATCCATTGACATTACTTCAAATTTGCA
Source organism: Sequoia sempervirens (assembly GCA_007258455.2). NCBI lineage: Eukaryota > Viridiplantae > Streptophyta > Pinopsida > Cupressales > Cupressaceae > Sequoia > Sequoia sempervirens. The sequence continues at coordinate 436,878,864 of VDFB02271358.1, read as the reverse complement.
TTGTCAAGGGTTTGGTATGTTGATAGCTATTGTATGTTATTAGTTTATCATTCTATTTCCTTTCATTATTTCATTAAGGGTTTGATTGCCAAAAGATGGTTTTGGCCAAGGCAAACCCCTATTTGCTAACCCTCAACCATTTTTCCCATATTGCATGTTTGTTTGCAGCCTTTTGTGTGCAAATTTAAAGAGAGTGTTGGTCTTGAAGATTGGTTTACAAGTCAAATAGGTGCTTCAAGTCAACTCAAGTCTATTTCAAATTTGGAGAAATTCTTTTTGTCTCTCTCCAATAGAATTCACTTCAGCAACCTGACAATAAGATTTTTCTAGATCTTGTGTTGTAGAGTTGTCTCCTAATGTTTTAGAAATTTGGGAGAGTACTAATTTTCCACTAGTGGAGAATGAGTCCCACCTTAGGACTAAAAACCTGAATTTTGTCAAATTCTAGATCCTAACAGACAGAAACTAGTTTCTGACACTTTTTCACCAGTAGGACTAATTCGCCACCCTAGGAAAATGAGTCCCAATATGAAAATTCATTTGTTTTAGACATCATCCCCAACATTCTAGAATCATCCAACATTGCCTAGGTGCACTCTATTTCATCTCATTTCTTTCTGTTTTGCATCATTTCTTCATTTAGTTCATTGTTTGCATATCACAATGTGTTTTCAAAAAATGCATAAATATTAGTCTTGCACTGATATTTGGTCATTTATATCATTATATTGCATCTATTTTACTTCATTTAGATTATAAAACATTGTACACAACATAATTTGAATGAACTAGTTAGCATTTTTGGCCCTACCTCTCTCTTTTTTGGTGAAAACCACTAGAAGAGTTAGAGAAGTCCTAGAGAGCCAAAAATCATCGGTTCATTTTGGTGAACCTGCATTTTCAACAATTTACATTTCTGATTTCATTTTCCTATTGCATCCTACATTACTTTTGCATCAACATTCAATTAGGGTATTGTTTTTTTTGCATTCTAGGACTTTTCCTATTGCATTAGTGAAAACTTCATTTAGATTTTATTTTTGCATTGCAGCTCATTGAAAAAACTGAAATTATAAAATTTTCATCTTTAATTGCATTCTATAGAGCATTAAATTCATCTCAAAATTTCTAAAAAACACAATTTTTTTTATCATATTGGGACTCATTTGCCACCTTGGGCAAATCAGTCCCTTTGCACTTTTTACACAACATTTCTAGCATTTTTTTGGAATTTCCTTGCATTTATGTTTTCTATAGTTAGATCTCTATTATAGTGAGCAACATTAATATTATTTGCATATTAGACAACTTATATTACCTTGCATTTACATTCACCTCTCCTGTGTGGTAGTTGAATGAGTGTTTGGTGCCCCGTTGATAATAGTTTTGTGAGAAGAATTTCTAGACTCATGGCTTCCCACGATAGCGATTTCATTGTGGACCTTGGGATCTCATGAGCTCCTACTGCTAGTATGGAAAATGGTGCATTAGGCACTAAAAATACCACTATGCCTTTACATTTCCATCCAATAAATTTTGACACCCAAAACAAGCCCTCCTGCAAGAAAAGGTCATTAATATTCATGAGAATTTTGCACAAGTACAACAATATTTTTCAATTGAAAACATATCCTCCACTACTATACCTACCATTGACAATCTTCATCATTTGATTGAAAGTGATGATGGCTTGCAAGTGATGAAGAGAATTTTTGAGATTTACAATAAACATGCCTCTTCTAATACTCAATCTACAAAAATTCCTATAAGCCAAGGAGGACCTCAAGTTCCCCCCCTTCAACCATAGCATCTATACAAACTTATAACAATCCAAAAGTCCACACAACTATAGAATCTATTCAGCAATGCATGCTCACTTTTCCACTCGTCCAACCACTACCAGCCCTTACCACCCACTTTCAAACCTAATGCTTATTGTAATTTTCATGACTAGGATGGACATGACACTAAACACTTTAAGCATCTAAAGCATTTAGTTCAAGACCTCATTGATTCAGACCATTTGTCCATTTTCGGTGTTAATGATCAAGGCAATAAGTCTATTACATCCCCTAACCAGAACTTACAAATTTTCACCACTACTATGCCTAAACACAGTACTTCATTTGTCAAGGCTAGTGAACCTTCCATTGTGTTTTCCTTTTTTGTGTATCGTGTTCCCCCATAATGTGTATTTGATGTTCCCTCTCTTCGTACAATTCTACTATTTGTACCTCTATTCTTCCATATGTCGTACATTGTCTTTTTCACTTTTATTTTTTGTTCTCCTTTTGGGGATGACAAAAAGCATAGAGATGCCCTATGCCTCTTCCATGTTGACCCAAAAGGTCCTTGTATTTTTCACTTTTGTTTTGTGTTCTCCTTTTGGGGATGACACAAAGCATAGAGATGCCCTATGTCTCTTCCACGTTGACCCAAAATGTCCTTTTGTTTTTCAAATTTTTTTGTGTTTTCCTTTTGAGGATGACACAAGGAATTGAGACTAAAATGTCTCTTTCATGTTGATGCAAAAGCTCTTTCATTTTCATTCTCCTTTTTGTTTTCTTTTGTTTTGCTTATATTTTCCTTTTGGGGACAATGCAAAGAGTTGAGACCGCATTGTATCTTCCATGTTGACCCAAAATGGACTTTATTTTTCCTTTGTTTTCTCTCTCTTTGTATCATTCTTATAGTTCTATGTGCTTTGGGGAATGACACCTGTTCTAAGCTCTTTAATCAAGACATCGCAACAACGAACTTAATGACCCAAAATCCATAGATCCCTTATGTTTTTGGTGTGGTTTCTTTTCTAGGGGGAAACTCCCTCTTCTTTTCTTTTTATTTTCCTTGACATGACACAACTTCACTTCGAAACATATGACTTGCCATAGGGCTTTCCAAGTTGGCTTTGATGTCTTATTTTTTCTTTTCTTTTTTCTTCTCTACTTTAAAGTAATTTCTCACAAAATGATGTGTGGAAAGTCCTTTAAAGTGTGGGGCATACATTACCATAATTCGTGTGCATTCTTGGTTCCTAGTGTATCCTTTTCATTTATATGATGCATTCATCATTTTGTGGATGGCATTAGGTGTGATGTCCTTCATAAGTGTTATTTATCTTAGCATATTACATTCCTCTTGGTGGCCTGATGTGACGCACTACATCCCCCAAGTTGTGAATATACTATTCTTTGGTTGGTCCTCTCTTGGAGACATTACACATAATGTTCCCTAAGTGACTTACCTTGCATGAACTGAACAAGAATCCTTTGAAATTCTTTTACATTTTACATTTTTTTTTTTGCATTTTTACATTTTACATTTTTTCCACCTTTCATAATGCAACTTGCATGCCTGTGGTACCCTTCTTTTTGTTCTAACTTTTTTTTTCTGTGTGGCACTTTGTTAAAGTTATTAGGAGGCGTGACTTTAATATGGTTGAGTGGGAATCCAAACTAGTGGCATGTCTTTTCCCTATAGCCACCTTTGTGTTTGTGAGTGCATACCAACTAGCATATGTATCTTACATTTTGGGCCTTCTCACCCTGCAGATAGCCAAAAGTTTTATGGCCCCAGAGTGAGTACATTTGGGCCTTCTCACCCCGCAGACATTCAGAAGTTCTATGGCCCCAAAGTGAGTATAGTTGGGCTTTCTCACCCTGTAGACAATTATGTATTATGTCACCCCAGAGTGAGTACACATTCTCTTTTTCAAACAATTAGCCTAGATCTAATCCACAACTAGTTAGATTGATGATCAAAGCTTCATTCAATTTTTTCATTTCAACACTTGTGTGTTCCAAGTTGTTCTTATGTTTATTTTTCCATGGGATCTTTATCCTGGGGGATTGATCATCCCTCTTGATTGTTGAAATTCCATCTTGCTAACATAAGCATTTGAACCCTCCTCTTGATGTTCATGGCTACTTTAGTGTGAGTTTGAAGCAAGTTCATTCTCTCACTAAAGTGGGGCCTAAATGTTTTGTAGAAAAATGGACCCTTGTCATTTCCATGGCCTTTTAGGTCTTGTTTCATGGTGTTTGATCTATTTTTATTTTATTTTATGTTATGACATGGTTTGAACATGCATATTTAGGTACTAAAATTCAAATAATGGCATGTTGTGAAGGTGTTGTGAAGTGGTGTTAAGACATTTCTACACTCCTTTAGACTCTACTCATTATAATTCACCTAAAAATCACATTTTCATCATTAATCAAGTCCTATTTTGAAGTGTTGTAAAGTCTTGTAATAGGATTTCATGCTTTTCTAGGAACAATTTCACTATTTGTCCCTTTCTCATGCTTTATTTGGTCCCTTTATGCCCTCATATGTCCTAATTAAGTGTATTTTTGAATGTTAACCGAAAAAAAAAAATTAAATACAAAATATTTCCTAACACATATTTTCAGGTCCTCGGTGGGACCCATTCGCCATGGATGGTGAATGAGTCCCCCTTAGCTCCAAATTCAAAATTTTTAAAATTTCCTTTCAGATTTTTATTCATAATCACCTGATGTCGGCCTGTTATGAGGTATGAATGGTTAACTAAGTCACAAGTGCATATAAATATGCAATTTTCACCTCATTTTACATCTCCTCATTCATTCAAGCATTCAAGCATTCTTCAACATCTGTTCAAGCAATATTCAAGCACTTTGGAGCATCCATTAACAGTACTTCAGATTTGCATTTTCAAGGGTTTCATAAGTTGATAGCTATTGTATGTTATTATTTTATCATTATGTTTCCTTTCATTGTTTCATTAAGGGTTTGATTACCAAAAGTGGGGTTTGACCAAGGAAAACCCCTATTTACTAACCCTCAACCATTTTTCTCGCATTGCATGTTTGTTTGTAGCCTTTTTTGTGTAGATTTAACAAGTTTTTTGGTGTTGAAGATTGGTTTACAAGTGAACTAGGTGCTTCAAGTCAACTCAAGTGTATTCAATTTTTGGAGAATTTTTTTTTGTCTGTATCTTGCATAATTGACTTCGGCAACCCGACAATTAGAGATTTCTAGATCTAGTTTTACAAATGTGTCTCTTGATTTTTTAGAAATGTGGGAGAGGATTGATTCACCACCAATGGAGAATGAATTCCACCTTAGGACTAAAAATCTGAATTTTTTCAAATTCTGGATCTTGATAGATAGAAACTACTTTCTAACACTTTTTCACCAATAGGAGGACTAATTCGCCACCCTCGGTGAGTGAGTCCCACTCTGAAAATTCAGTGATTTTAGTCAACATCCACAATATTCTAGAATCATCCAACATTTCCCAGGTGCACTCTGTTTCAGCTCATTTCTTTTTTTTTGCATCATTTCTTCATTTAGTTCATTGTTTGCATATCAAATGTGTTTTCAAACATGGCATAAATCTTAGTATTCTAGTCATATTTAGTCATTTAGATCATTCAATTGTATTTAGTTTACTTTACTTAGATTAGAAAAAATTGTACACAATATAATTTGAATGAACTAGTTAGCATTTTTGGACCTACCTCTCTCTTTTTAGGTGAAAACCCTAGAAGAGAGAAATCCTAAAGAGCCAAAAATCAATGGTTCACTTTCACCAACATGAGCTCCCTCCCTTGGAAATGAGAAATAAATATGATGCATTCATGATAATAGCCAGATACAACCCCACAGGAATAAAGAGGGCCCTTGTTGATAATAGCTCAACTCAGAATGTGTGTAGTGTGAAGGGTATTTGTAGGATCATCATGGAAAAAACAAGCCCTTAAGTGGCAATTTTTTTTAGAAAAACCAGAGTTAGACAACTTGACGTAAAAATTTGAATATGTTATCTAGTATATTTCAAAAATATGTGAGAATAGAATTTGTAGAAAATTAAATTTAGTTTCTCAATTACTAGGTTTATTAAAAAAAAAAATCTATTTGGTGAAAAATTGAAATTTCAATGCAGTAGTACTTTAACTTCAAGGAAAAAATAAGAAGTGGGTGTTTGTCTGACCACCCTAACCACAATAAAATCATAAAAAAATTTATAAGATTTTAGCTATAAGTAGAGGAATCATGTCCTGATGTGATGCATATTTTTTGTAATTTTTTTCCAATTAAATAATTAATTATGAATTTTTCATTACAACTTTTAAAAATTATAAAATGTCTGACAACATTAACTTGGTCAAAATTTCATGAAATTCATTTTTCTTTTCAATCCTATAGTATGTGAAGCATAGAATGTGACACATGTTTCAGATTCAAAAATTTTGATACTGTTTGAAAGCTATAGATGTTTTTCAATCAGCCTATCAATGAAGACTTTAGTCATAATTCAAATAGAAAATGAATAATAATTATTTATTAAATTAAAATTAAAGAATAATTTATATTGGTGGAAAGCTAAGAATATCCTTTAAAAACCCTTTTTATTTCATTAATTTTGGGTAAAAAAATAATTTCAGCCACATACCCATCATCTCACCACTTTTTGGCCCATCATGATCCTACACATACCTTGAACCTTTTAGATAAGTTAGGAGTGGATAAATAAAAAATGAACCTAATTCCCTATCAATTCAAGGATTTTAAAATATAGGAAAGCAACCACATAGTGTGATTACTTTTCCTATTTTAGTCAGAAAGGATACCTTACAAACTCCTATTCACATTATGCCTCATGAACTTTCATACAATCTTCCTTTAGGAAGGCCATCAATTCATGAGATGTGTGCGGTGACTTCAACTCTTCATTGTATCATGAAGTATGACTATCAAATCAAGATAGATCAAATTGAAATAGACCATGCCCCCAAAATTTTCTTGCAAGTGGAAAAAGGAAACACCAATCCTCTGAAAACATTAATTCCAACTGGACCATAAATTTTTGCGGATAGGCACTCTCTTACACTTCTAGGGTTGTGCACTTAAAAGGAGAAAGGTATCCCAAAAATCTATGGGGTTCACTCAATACTAGTGCTAATATGATTGAAATATGCCTAGATGGAATATCCTAAATGCAAAGAATTGATCAAAGAGATGAATTACTAAAGCAAAACTTAAGAAATGCAAGATTTTTGAAAACACATTGTGATATGTAGAAAGATAGATTGAATACAATATAAAATAAGATAAATAAGCCAAATAGAAAGATTCCACCTAGAAACTAGCATAGGTCAGGGTGAAGACTGTAAATGCTTCTGAAATTATAGAAAATACATTTTTTGCTCAACTAGGACACTTATGCCAAGTTGGGTGACTTAGTCCTAGATCTAAAAAATTGCACTAAAGCCCGTTTTAGCCATATGGGTATCCAAATATATAAAAACTTTTGAAAAAAATGGACAATGGGACTAAGTCATTGGGGTTGGTGACAGTCCACTTTGGATTTTTTGAAAATCCAAAAATGGAAACGAAAGCTCTCAGTTTGCACTTTATTCTCTGACTAAAACCCAAATATGAATTTGTGAAAACACCTACAAAAAAAATATAATTTGGTTTATAATGGGGGTTTTTCCTCAATTAAACCCCTAGTTGGTATTTAAACCTTGAAAGAGATAATAAAATATGTTGTAAAACCCTAGCCCTAAGTGCATCTAAGACTAGGAAATCTGAAGCAAGATGCAACCCTATTCTAACATGCAAGAATAAGATGCATAAATGACATTAGAATGATGCAAGACTCATTCCAAGAGACCCTTCATCACATTAGAAATGAATCTTAATAATGTTCAAACCTTCCTTAGGCTGAAAATAGATAGAAAATGGAAGATGGAATCACTTAGAAAAAAAGTCCTTAGGCTTGGCTTGATGGCTAGTTGCATCTCCCCAACCTAGAATTCTTCATGATTCTCCATAGGAATCCATGATCTACAATTGATATTGAAATATCTTGGAAAAAATGTGAGCTTGAAGACATACAAAAACCCTAGCTTTCTGCCCTAAAGCTTCAACTTTGTTGTAGATAGACTAATAAATATTCTTGTGAAAGATATTTAACACTTGAATCTTGAATTTGTTTGTTGAAATGACTAAATGTTGTTAAAAATGACCTAAAAACTTATATTTACAGGAATCAATACCTAATTATTCATTATTTAGACCTCATAGGCCGACATCCATCAAAAATTTGAATCAAGTTAGTGATTTTCCCACTCAAAATTGAAAAATCTCCTGAAATGTACTAAGTCACCACCCTAGGTGACTTAGTCCCACCAAAGGTTTTTGATGTGGGTTTTCTAGAATTTGAATCATTTGAATGTTATTTGTCAAGATTTGTATGTTTTTTGAGTGGATTAAGCTTCAATGTTCAAAATAATGAGTCTTAGGGGCCTATAAATGGTAATTTTAAGGAATGATTAATGCAAGGATGCCACAATAGGTCCAAATTAAGATAGAAATTTCCTCTTTCTTAAAGAGTATACAATTTTGTGTGCTAAATTTAGCTACCACTTTAACACCGATATGAATCTACGTGCATATATAAGCTAAAGGAATCTTAACAGTACACTTTACTTCATAAGGGAATACTCATTTAGAAGATGGGAGAATGAAACCCCTAGTGTAATTATCTACAAAATCACAACATTAGGAACCACGTCCTGCAACAAGAATTTGTTAGTTATCCAAAAATCCTCTTATGAAACTTCTAGTAATCAATTTTGATGGTAGATGTATGTCCCCTCTTGATTCTACATGCTTTATGGGGGTGGAATCAAGGTAGCAATCTAGCCATGTCAAATAAGGAAATCATATCATAGCACATATCCAAGTAGTATGCCACATAATGATAGATGATTGATGATGTCAGATGTAAAATCATGATTCTAACGTATCAAACGGTGTCAAAAATGGAGTTCTCTAGCACCTTTTATGTTGTTTTGAATAAAAAGAACTTTATTAACTCTTAAGATAGTAAAAACCCTAATTTCATTCATAAGAGTGAAAAGAGTTAAAACAGTTAAAAATGAAGTAAATTGTCACTTACTTTGTGATTTTACCTTCTTTTAGCTTGAGAGTGATGACAAAATAGTGAAAGATGCCAAGAAGACGGGGCTACGAGCCTATGAGATTGGACATGCTATGGGACTAGGTGGAACACTACGAGCATCATCATGAGGTGAGTAGATTATGCTACCTTCAATTTGTGTTTACACAGTTATTTAATGATTTTTATACATTTCTAAGTTAATTTAGAATCTTGGAAAAAATGTTCACAAAGAGTCCCCTTTTTTCACAAAGTGTCCCATTTGTTCACAAAGTGTCCCTTTTGTTTGCAAAGTGTCCCACTTTTTTGCAAAGTGTCTTGTTTCTTCGTGAACTTTCCCAAAAGGGTTCTACAGTATCTAGGGCCTATAGGAAAGCACACTAGATGGAATTTAGTACACTTTTATGATGACTAATGTAAAATTTGCAAATTTGAGATTGCTTATAGGGTGTATTTTTACTTTATTTATAGGTATCGACCTATTCATGTCAATGTTTGGGTGGTAGACAACTTAGCTATCTTAGATATCTATCCCCCACACTTTTAGTGAAGGACATAAAGCACTTGTAGGTTGTGGGGATATACTGAGCATACCACATCCCCCTCATGAGGTACCATGATGCTATGTTGATGGGTGCTAGCCAAGCCTTAGGATGCAAACACCTGTACATTCCACCTGTCGACTAGTGAAATGACAATTAACCTAAAGGACGTCCACTGTATCCTTTGAGTTCTAATTCAGAGAGAGAAAGTACACTTCCAGAGAGATCATATATTTCACAAGAAAAAGGATGATATGTAATATTTTTTAGATGGGCCAGTGCATGATGAGCGAGTGATAGGATGGATTGATCTTGCAATGCTATTATATTCATGAGACCCAATGGTGAGACGAATTATAATGCACATAGTTGCACTAGTCCTCATCTAGAATGGTCATGCAATGCACCTAGAGGGAGGAATAGTTCACCTAATACATGGGATGGTAGAGCATAAGATAGTATACACCTAGGGGTGAGCTATATCCTAGCACATTTTTACTATGATCTTGGATGGTTCATGTTTTGGGAGGTGGAAAACATGGTACACTACACACTTCTACATGTTTGGTGCCTTGAGCATATCACATGTACCAGACCTACCAGCTTCCTATGTTTGACAATAGTGGGGTATCCTTAGGCCTTGGGCTATCCTCTACGACCATTGTGGTAGTATGGGGATTTACAGTTTTGGAGAGTGAGATTTTACCAACTGGAGGAGGATGAGATCCTCTAAAGACCTTATCATCTAATACTTTAGAGGCCAAATCACAAAGGAAATTAAGGAGATTATAGTTAGATAGATTTTTGGTTGGCCGACATGATCATGTAGTATGTCCCTTCTACTACGATCGAATCATGCAACAATTTGGGCAGATTTAGAGACCACCTAGGACTCAACCCCTTTTCAAGAAGTTTATGCAGAGTGCTAGGAAACTAGGTGATATAGTATGACTCACTTTAGATAATGTTGTCAAGAGTGACTCTAAGTACTTGAATCACGATCAACCTCTAGTCTCTTATACGAATGACGTGGGTGCCATAGGTTAGTATGAGGAGTGGTGGATAGTGTTAGGACCAACTCCTATATATTCGATTGATGAGCCTATAGGGGGTGCAGGACCATTTCCAGATGAGGGATATGATAGAGAGGATAGGGCCAAGGATACATGATACAAAGCTACAAACATATTTACTAATGTCATTGATCAAGAGTATGATGACGATGTAGATCCTAATTATGATGGCTAGGATGGAGGGGAGAAGGATGAGGACCAAGAGCACTAGGAGGAGCACAAGGAGGATGATCCAATCCTAAGCAAGGATGATGAGGTAGTAGTTGAGGATTGATACAAATGGGGAGAGCCCTCACCCATTTGTACAACTAGATCATGAGTAGTGGCTATGACATGAATTAGTACCCACAGTCGCAGAGAGGCTAGCCCATCTTCCATGCCCCCTACATAGGACAAGGTTGATATGTCTCAACCTACTAGAGATATAGGTGATGATATTGTATTTATGCATGTGCTTTGTGCTTTTGATTATTGTTATATATATATAGATATCATTTTGTGTATTGATTGTGTTGTTTCTACCTTGGAGGAGCTATGAGAGATTGGTGAGATCTCTACCATCAATTAGCTGTAGAGATAGTTCCAGCATATATTGACAAGGAGGAGATGGACAAAGATTATGTGCACCCACCCATTGTGGATGAGGACCTAAAGTCACTCAGAACATTCATGAGATTAAGGGTAGCATATGATAGTTTGAGGAGGCAAATCCACTGAGTTGATACTATAGCAGAGGCACAGTCGTCTCGAACCCCAATAGAGTTTGAGAGACTAGAGGAAGAGATAGATTGACTATAGGCAAAGAGGGATCAAATAGAAGGGGAACATTAGGAGGCCCTAGGACAGATACAAGGCTTAGAGTTTCCACTTATATTTGGTGGATTGTGATCACAATCACATACCACTATCTCCCGATGTATTAATATCAGACCAATGAGAGTACCAGATCCTGAGGGGTCTGGTAGCCATAGATCTTAGTGATATTGTGTATATTGATGACATGTACATAAAACTTTATATATATATATGTGTGTGTGTGTGAGAGAGAGAGAGAGAGAGAATTTGATGTTTTATTACTTGTCTTTATGTGCAAAATGTTAAATAGAAATGTGATTAATTAAATAACCTTTGTAGGATTACTTAATTAATGTCTTCATGATTTAACAAGCCTTATGTGATCTAATTGAAACTTACTATAGTTTCTTTTAGATACAACATTGGAATTAAGTATGTTATGCAAAATTAAAGGCACCTATGATTTAACTTAACATAACACACAAAATGAATTTGAATATTATGAAACCAAAAGTAATTATAAAATAAATTAAATAATTACCTTAATGCTGAAGACACACACATAACTAGTTGTCAAGAATGAAGCAATGAAAAAGCATATAGGATATAGTCCAATAGCTTTAACAACACTGATTTACCACTCATACCATTCATACCATTCAAAGGGATTAGACATAATACTGACACAAATGTGTGGCATTGATAGGTTCTTTGAGGGATGTACCATCTAGATCTGTTACTGTGTAAGCACCATATCTATAATTTATATTGATTATATAGGGTCCTAACCAATTAGGACTGAATTTTCCTTTTTTAGCATAGTCGGTAGTAGTGTTTCATTGATTTTTATATAAGACTAAATTACCCTTATTAAAAATTTGAGGGATGACATGATGATTATGTTTACATTGTAATTGCTTACTATAGACTTGGAGATGCTCGAGAGCGTCAATGCATTGTTCACCAAGCATTTCAAGCTGGTGCAATCTTTGTTCCTTATAGGTGTCACTATTGACAAGACCTTGAAGAGAAATGCTTAATTTTGGGATTTCTAAATCTAAGGGCATGATCTCCTTGGTACTATAAACAAGGTTGTAGGGTGTAGTTCCTATATATGATCGAAAACTTGTTTGATAGGCCCATAGTGCATATTGTAATTGCATGTGCCAATCTTTGTGATATTGGTTAACAATTTTCTTGAGGATCTTTTTGAGAATCTTATTAGTGCTTTTAGCTTGACCGTTGAAGAAAGGCCAAATAGGAATTTGGGCATGGAGCTCAGAAGTAGGAGCATGAATCAAATTGTTGTGTTCTAGGCATTTGTGACATCTCTTAACATACACATAGAAATATTTTTCCATATGTTTCCAGTAGTATCCCATATGAAGGAGTTTCTACAGTAAGGAATTTCCTCCAAAATGACCTCCATAGGTGCCCACATGAGCTTGTTTGAGTGCCATATTTATTTCAGAATCCCTAAGACATCTAAGTAAAATTCCATCAAAGGATCTTCTATAAAACATGTTGGAAAGGATTATGTACTTGGTTGCTAATTTTTTTAAATGGGTTGGGGTGTTTTTTGTTGTTGGCTTGGGAATGGTTCCATCTTTTAAATAGTTATATATCATATCATACCATTCACTCTAATCATCCTTGATTTTTATTAACACGTCTTAAAATTTATCATTGATTGAGGGTTGGGTGATTGGTTAAATAGTGAACATGACGTCCTTTAAGGGATCTTTAATTGATATAAGAGAAGCAATAATTTCCATTCGATTTGCATGTTAATTATCTTTTCATGGGATTTTATCAATGGTGAATGATTCAAATTTTATCAACAAGGTCATTGTGAGATCCTTATATTTTGATAATTTTTCATGTTTAGCTTGATAGACTCTATTTATTTGTTTGATCACTAATTGTGAATCACCAAAGATCTTAATATCTTTGAAACCCATGATTAAAGCAACACACAATCCAACAATTAATGCCTCATATTTAGTTGTGTTATTCATACATAGGAAATTTAATTGATACAAAAATGGAATAGGCTTTCCTACAGGTGGAATTAATATAACCTTGGCACCATAGCCTATTCTACACTTGGATCCATCAAAATATAATTCCCATGTAGGAACCTCCATTTTCAACACACTATCATCGAGAAAAGAGTCATTGCTAGGTAGTGCTAGAGGAGAAGGAGGATCGCTTAAGTAGTTGGTCAAGACTTGACCCTTGATTACTTTTTGTGAGACAAACTTAAGGTCAAACTTAGTCAACAACATTGCCCTTTTAGCTAGATGTCTTGATAAGTATGTTTCATTAAAAGATGTTTGAGCGGATCAAATTTAGTCATGACTTGTATTTCTACATTTACTAAATAGTGTCACAACCTACTAGTAGTGAATACAAGATCCAAACATTGTTTTTCAATTGGTGATTACTACATTTCATAATTTATTAGAGTTTGGATAATGTAATAAACAAGATGTTCTTTACCACTTTCATCTTGTTGTGCCAATAATGTTGCAAGAGCATGAGCTGATGTGGCTATATAAAGTATGAACTATTTGTTTGACATAGTGGGTTGTAGAACATGCAGAGTTGCAAGGTACTCTTTCAAACTCTTAAAGGCCTATTTTCAATCCTCATTCCAATCAAAATGCACATCATTTTTTAGGAGATGTGTGAAAGGTAACATTGGCTAAGGATGTGACAAAATGATGAATGGCTTGAATTCTTCCTTGTAACGTACTCAATTGAGAAATGTTTCTAGGGGGTGGTATGTTTATTATAGCATCGATTTTATTTGTGTCAACCTCAATGCCTTTGTGAGATATGATAAACCCTAAATTTTTTTCACTATCTACTCCAAAGACACACTTTTTCAGATTTAGTCTCATGTTGTATTTGTGCATCCATTCAAATATTTTTCGGAGGACACTCACATTATCTTGTCTTGTTAATGATTTGTCTATGATTTCATCAACATAGTCTTCCAAGACTTTATATATGTAATCATGAAATATTAATGTCATAGCTCATTGAGAGGTTGCACATGCATTCTTTAATCCAAAAGGCATCATAATCCAACAAAATGTCCTCCAAATGGTTGTGAATGTTGTCTTATATTGATCTTGTGGGTTTATAAAAAGTTGATTATATCTAGAAAATCCATCCATGAATGACAACAAAGCATGTCCCACAGCTGAATCCACTATCAAGTCGATATTAGGAAGGGAAAAAAATTCCTTTAGAAAGGCTTTATTCAAGTCACAAATATTTGTACACATCATAATATGAATGTCAAGTTTTACAACCATAACAATGTTTGAGATCGAAGGAGAATAATCAATAGGTTGAATGAAACCTGTGTCAAGGACATTTTCAAGTTCTCCTTTAACAAGAAAGGCTATTTTAGGATTCATTTTTCATATCTTTTGTCAAAAATGCTTAGCATTTTCAGCAAGAACTATGTTATGTGTCACTATCTTCGAATCTATTCCTGGCATGCCGAAATATCCAAGCAAAAAGTTCAGGAAAGTCATGAAACTAGATTGCTTTCTCCTCTTGGTCTTAATCATCAAGGCACTTCCCTATCTTAATGAATTTTTCATTATCATCTACATCTATTGTTATGTCAATTGTATCTCCCAAGGGAAGTGTATTTGACTTAGGAAATTCAGCATCATATGGTTCTATGCTTGTGTATTTCTCATTGGTATCAATATCTTTTTTCTTGGTATTGATCATAGCACATGTAACTTTTTTCTTTGAATAAGATGTTTTATTACAAGCACCTAAGACTTGTTTCAAAGCTTCATCATTGTCAAAGTACTCCCATGATAGTGGTAAATCCATATCAAGTAATTCAGGATTCTTTAGTGTGAGATTGATTCTTGGTTTACATGTGATGGTATTGATGTTTACTGATGATCATTGATTTTCTTTGGTTACCTTAGAAAATGAATATCCCAAACTAGTCCTTACTTCTTATGTATTAGGTTCTATAGGAGCTTGAATTCCTTGTTCATGCTTTCTAAATCCTTGACCATTGTATCCCAATTGTTTCATGAGTTCATAGCCTTTTCCATGAAGTCTTTCCATTTCTTTCAGGTTAGGTAGATGTTGATAACCTATCTCATCATTTTTTTTGTGTAAGTTGTATTTTATTCCAAAGTAGATGAGGTAGATGCTTGAGAAGATTCGTCTAAATTCATAACTAATATAACCGTTGATTGTTCTTGTTTATCATCCTCTTTTTGTGTGATTATGTATTCGCCCATAAATGAAGCTGTGAATTCTAATGATCCCCAATCATCACTGCGCAGTATAGACACGGGTTCTTCTTCTTATTTATTGGTCTTAAGAGGTTCTATGTGATATTTTTGAATCAATGTGTTTAGAGGATTTTTTGTTCCTTTTAAAATTTGTAAGCAACTTTTAGGCTTGAGGTCTATTTCAACTTGATAAAATTTGTTGTTATATACATATTTCATTATTTGATGAAGGTTCAAAGGCATTGGATGCATGTCATGAATCCATGGTCTTCACAAAAGAATATTGTATGAAAGATCATAGGGCATGAGGGTATGTGCAGGATCATCATGGAAAAACAGGCCCTTAAGTGGCAAAAAAAATAGAAAAATCAGAGTTAGGCAACTTGATGTAAAAATTTGAATAAGTTATCTATATTATTTGAAAAATATGTAAGAATAGAATCTGTATCAAATTTAATGTAGTTTCTAAAATACTAGGTTTGTTTAAAAAAAATCTATTTGGTGAAAATTTGAAATTTCAATGTAGTAGTACTTAAAATTTAGGGAAAAAATAAGTAGGTGTCTGTATGACCACCCTAACTACAATAAAATGATAATTTGTTTTATAAAGGTTTTAGATATAAGTAGAGGATTTTCCTAATGTGATGCATATTTTTTTATATTTTTTTCTAAGTAAATAATTAATTATTTTTTTTTACAACTTTTTAAAAATATAAAAATCGTATGTCTGACAACCATAATTGTCAAAACTTCATGAAATTTAACTTTTCTTTTTTTAATCTTATATTATGCAAAGCATAGAATGTTGCACATTTTTTGGATTCAAAAAATGTGATACCATTTGAAAGCTATAGATGTTTTTCAACCAGTCTATCAATTAGGACTTTAGTTGTAATTTGAATAGAAAATGAGTAATAATTACTTATTAAATTCAAAATAAACCATAATTTATATTTGTGGAAAGGTGAGAACCTCCTTTAAAAACCCTTTTTTTTCATCAATTTTGGGTAAAAAAAAGTCATCAACCACATACCCATCATATTGCCACTTTTTGGCCCATCATGATCCTGCACATACCCATGACATGAATAGGAGTTTGTAGAGTAGCCATTCTGATTGTAATAGGTAAAGTAATTACGCTGAGTAGTTGCTTTGTGATATTGTGAAATCCTCTAATAGATAAGGAATCAGATTTGATTTTTGATTTATCCACACGTAATCTATCTAGAAGTTTTAGACTACACACATTAAGAGCAGAGCCATTATTGGTAACGGTTTGTTTGATGCCTATTCAGTTGAATTGGGCTATTATCATAAAGGCTTCATTTTGATTCTTTAATTCTAACAAAGGGATGTCATGCTGATGGAAGGTAATGTCTACATTAATTGTATTCATTCCTTGTATTAGAGTTGCCACATCATTTTCATTAGTACCAAGAGGAACCACTATTTGTTGCAAGGTTGTTTGGAGCACAATGTGATAGTTTGGTGAATTTTGAAGGTCCCAAAGGGATATCTTTTCAAGAGTATTTTTAAGTTGTTCAACGAGATTGTACTCCCTAAGGTGTGAATTTAAGTGAGGAGCACTAGGAAATATGGGATTGGGTAAAGGTAAGGGTGTTGGGGTAGGTTGTTGTAGTTGTAGATTATTTCTAGTGTAATGTGGCTTAGGTGAGTAAAGGGTAAACTTGGGTTTAGGTGGAGGTTGAGACTTATGTGAAGGTGGGTAAATGACTAGTTGAGGTTGAATTAGGGGATGTGTAGGATCATGATGGGCCAAAAAGTGGCGATATGATGGGTATTTGGCTGATGACTTCTTTTTACGCAAAATTGATAAAACCAAAAGGGTTTTTAAAGGAGAATCTCAGCTTTCCACCAATATAAATTATGCTTTACTTTTAATTTATTAAATAATTATTATTCATTTTCCATTTGAATTAAGACTAAAAAATTGATTGATAGGCTAATTGAAAAACATATATAGCTTTCAAATGGTATCACATTTTTTTAATCCGAAACATGTATCACATTCTATGCTTCACACACTATAGGATTAAAAAAAATAAACTTGAATTTCATGAAGTTTTGACCAAGTTAAGGTGGTTAGACATATGACTTTTTATATTTTTTAAAAGTTGTAATAAGAAATTTATAATTAATTATTAACATGGAAAAAAATTATAAAAAAATATGCATCACATCGGGACATGAGTCCTCTACTTATATCTAAAATATTATAAATAAATATTGCCATTGTATTGTGGTTAGTGTGGTCAAATAGACACCTACTTCTTATTTTTTCCCTAAAATTTAAGTAGTATTACATTGAAATTTCAAATTTTCACCAAATAGATTTTCTTTTTAAATAAATAAACCTAGTAGTTTACAAACTACATTCAATTTGCTATAGATTCTATTCTTACATAGTTTTGAAATAATATAGACAACTTATTTAATTTTTTATGTCAATTTTCCTAACTCTGATTTTTCTGAATTTTTTGCCACTGAAGGGCCTATTTTTTTTATGATGATCCTATACATACCCATTACATTGACATCTTTTGTTTTAAGTTTCTCACAAAAAATCTAAGTGGATGGATTTTGTGAAATGAAGTCCTAAAGAGCTTCATCTAACATGTCAAATTCATCACTACTAAAAGGTTTGGGAAGTAAGGTATTGTTGGTTGGGTTGGATTTTTTATCACAAACCTTAGTGGATGAACTAAGTAGAGGAACCCCTATAGAGATTCGTCTAACTTATCTAAGTCATCACTACTAAAAGGTTTGGATGATATAGTTTTACTAAAGTGAAGCATTTTCTTGATTGTTTCATTTGATGTTTTGAGGTTTTTGTTTGCATTTTGTGAAGAATATGGTCTAAATGAACTAGGAACTAATGTTTAAAATGAGAATTGTAAAAATCTAATGTTATCCATAATGGCCATGAAAGTAAATGATACTAGTTCTAATGATTGTAATGTAACAAAAAATAATTTGAAATGAAACCAAAATGTAACATCAACTTAAGAAACTAGTAATTGAATTCTAAAATCAGTGATGCAAAATGTGTACTAGGACTAAGTCACCCAGGGTGGAGAATTAGTCACAGTAGGGGTATTTTTCTAAGCTTTTATTAATTTTTTGATGGATGCTTATGTGTTTGATACTGTATATTGAAAATATAAAGTGTAGATGCAAAATTTCACTATTGTGCAAGGAAATGAAGTGCCAGAATGCAAGCATAAATGCACTTTTCACTAATGCAAAGTATGAAATCCTAGAATGAATATTAAACAATGCAAAATGTAATGCAATGTAATTCTAGGATGTAAATACACTTGAAATTCGAAATATAATTTTCTAAATGTAGGTTCACTAAAATGAACCATTTTTTTTTGGAGATAGGCACTCTCTTACACTTCTAGTGTTTTACACCTAAAAGGAGAAAGGTATCCCAAAAATCTATGGGGTTCACTCAAGACTAATGCTAATATGAATATAATGTCCTAAATCCAAAAAAATAATAAAAGAGATGAATTATTAAAGAAAAACTTAAGAAATGCAAGATGTTTGAAAACACATTTTGATATGTAGAAAGATAGATTAAATACAATATAAAACAAGATAAATCCAAATTGAGAGAGTGCACCTAGAAATTGAAAAATGATGGGGGGAAGATTGTAGATGCTTCTGAAATTATGGAAAATGTGATTTTTTGGCCAATTGGGACACTTATGCTAAGATGGGCAACTTAGTCCTAGATCTGGAAAACTACACTGAAGCCCGTTTCAGCCAAATGGGTATCCACATCTACAAAAACTTCTTAAAAACATGTATGGGGGGACTAAGTATCTAGGGTTGATGACTTAGTCCACTTTGTGTTTTTTGAAAATTTGAAAGTGGAAATGGATGCTCTCGATCTATACTTTATTCTCTAACTGAAACTCAGATCTGAATCTACAAAAACACCTAAAAAATAGAATATAATTTGGTTTCCAATGGGGGGTTTTCCTTGGTTGAACCCCTAGTTTGTATTTAAACCTTGAAAAAGATAATGAAATATGTTGTAAAACCCTAGCCCTAAGTGCATCTAAGACTAGGAAATTTGAAGCAAGATGCAACCCTATTCTAACATGCAAGAATAAGATGCATAAATGATATTAGAATGATGCAAGAGTCATTATAAAAGACCCTAAATCACATAACAAATGAATCTAAATAACATAAAAACCTTCCTTAGGCTGAAAATAGAGAGAAAATGGAAGGTGGAATCACTTAGAAAACAAGTCCTTAGGCTTGGCTTGATGGCTAGTTATCTCTCCCCAACTTAAAATTCTTCATGATTTCCATAGGCATCCATGATCAGCCCTTGAAACTGTAATATCTTGGAAAAAATGTGAGCTTGAATACTTTCAAAACCCCTAGCTTGCTTCCCTAAAGCTTCAATTTTGTTGTAGATAGACTAATAAATAATCTTGTGAAAGATATTTAACACTTGACTCTTGAATTTGTTTGTTGAAATGACTAAATATTGTTAAAAATTACCTAAAACTTATATTTATAGGAATCAATACCTAATTATTCATTATTTAGACCTCATAGGATGACATCCATCAAAAATTTGAATCAAGTAGGTATTTTCCTACTCAAAATTAAAAAATTCCCCCAAAAGGGACTAAGTTGCCACCCTGGGCGACTTAGTTCCACTAGAGGTTTTTGAGATGGGTTTTCTAGAATTTGAATAATTTGAATGTTATTTGTCAAGATTTGTATGATTTTTGAGTGGAATAAGCCTCAAGGTCCAAAATAGTGAGTCTTAAGGGCCTATACATGGTAATTTTAAGGAATTTTTAATGCAAGGATGCCACAATAGGTCCAAAGTAAGTGTGAAATTGCCTCTATCTTCAAGAGTATACAATTTTTTTCACTACACCAACACAAAAAATTGAACCTATGAAAGAGGAAACATCAGACATGAAAAGCATGTCAAAATTATCAGATCATGATTGGGGTTCCTTGGAATTTACACCTTCATTTATGGGAGAATATATAATCAAAAGAAAATAGGATGAAAAAACAAAAGCAACCAATGGTTATGTCAACATAGAACTTGAGAGAAAACTCACAAGCATCTACCTCACCTACTCTTGTTGAAGTCACAAGCTGGACAACAAACTTTGATGAGATACTTTATCAACAACCACAAAACCTAAAGAAATGGAAATTTTTTTGGAAGAGGTTATGAACTTATGAAGAAATGGGGTTATAGTGGAAAAGGATGTGGAAATAAAGACCAAGGAATTCATGTCCCTATAGATTGTAACATGCAAGAAATGAAAAATGGTTTGGGATATTGTCCTTCTAAGACAATGTAGGAAAATAAGAGACCTTCATTAAACATCAACACCATTATCTTTAAACTAAAAATCAATCTCACTTTGAAGCATCCAAAATTGCTTGACATGAATAACCATCATGGGAATACTTTGAAGATGACAAAGCCTTGAAAAAAAATCTAGGAGTTTATGATAAACCATCTACTCACCCTGACAAGGAAAAGGTTACATGTGCTATGATAAGCACCAAACAAAAAGATGAAGAAAAGGAGAATGGTGAGATAGACATGAATAATGAAGAATACAACCTTGAATTTCTAAGATAAAACACACTTCCTTTAGGAGATATAGTGGATATAGCAATCTAGACATCAATGATAAAGAGAGAGTCATTAAGGTAGGAAATGCATTGATGATGGAAAACAATAGGAAACTGCAACTTTTCTTCATTACTTCCCTGAACTTTTTTCTTGGACATATTCAGATATGTCAAGAATTGATCCTAAGATTGTAACACAAAACATAGTCCTTGTTTAATATGCTAAGCCTATTAGACAGAAGATTCAAAAAATAAAACCTAAAATAGCCTTGCTAGTTAAGGAAGAAATTGAAAAAATCCTTGAGGTTGGTTTCAAAAGACCTATAGATTATTCTCCATGGATATCAAACATTGTCACCATCACAAAACCTAACAATCATATTAGGATGTGTGCATATTTTCATGATTTGAATAAATTATCTTTAAAAGATGACTTTCACCTTCCTAATAATGCCATGATAGTAGAATCGATTGTGATACATACTTTCTTGTCATTCATGAATGGAATTTTTGGATATAATCAAATCTTTATCAACCCTCAAGATTAGTACAAAACAAAATTCACAACTGTTTGGGAAAAATTGTGTTGGGTTATGATGCCTTTTGGATTTAAGAATGTGGGAACAACATATCAACTAGCTATGCAACTGATATTCCATGACTACATACATAAGATTTTGGAAGATTACATTGATGATATTCTAGCTAAATCTTTAGTAGGACAATACAATGTGAATGTTCTTTGAAACATCTTTGAGAAAATTAAAAAATACAACATGAGATTGAATCTGAAAAAGTGTGTCTTTGGTGTATATAGTGGAAAACTTTTAGTTTTTATCTTATCTCACAAAGGCATTGAGGTGGACACAAAGAATATTGATGCTATCATTAACATGATTCCTCCTAGAAATATCTCTCAATTGCGTATCATAGAAGTTATAAATCATTCCATTCAATGATTTGTAGCATCCTTAGTAGATAGAACATTACCATTTACACATCTTCTCAAGAAAGGCATACATTTTGATTGGAACAAGGACTGTAAACATGCTTTTGAGAGTTTGAAATAGTATCTTGTCACTCCACCTGCTTTACAACCTGATATGCAAAACATACCATTCATCCTTGATACATCAACATCATCCCATGCTCTTGCAGCATTGTTGGCTCAACAAGACGAAAAAGGGTAAATTACATCTTGTCTACTACATTAGTAGAACATTGATTGATTATGAAAAACAATACACAAAAATTGAAAAAAAATGTTTGGACCTTACATTTGCTACCAATAATTGTTGTGACATTCCTTATTGAATGTTGAAATACAAGTAATGAGAAAGTTTGACCCTTTCAAGCACCTTTTCAATAAAATAGACTTATCAAGATGCTTAGCTAACTGGGTAATGTTGTTGACTGAGTTTGACCTTAAATTTGTTTCACAAAAAGAAATTAAGGGACAAGCCTTGACATACCAGTTGGCTGATTCTCCTTCCCATTTAGCATTACCTGGTAATGATTCTTTCCCTAATAATAATGTGTTGACAATTGAAGAAGATACATGGGAATTGTATTTTGATGGATCTAAGTGTAGAACCAGCTCTGGTGCAGGGGTTATAATAAAATCGCATAAAAAAGAGCCTATTCCCTTATCATATCACTTAAAATTCCTATATACAAAAAACATCGTTGATTATGAAGCATTACTTCTTGAATTGCATGCCACTCTAGTTATGGGTGCTAGAGACATTAAGATATTTGGTGATTCACAATTAATCATCAAACAAATAAATGAAACATATCACATGAAACATGAAAAATCATCAAAGTACAAGGATCTCACAATGAAAATATTAGAGAATTTTGATCATTCACCATTGATAACATCCCTCAAAAAGATAATTTTCATGCAAAAGCAATGGAAAGCATAGCTTCTCTTATATCCCCTGAAGATCATTCAAAATACTCTACCTTCATTGTACATACAATTATGACACTATCAATCAAAGATAAAGAAGATTAAGTATTAGAAAAAACAATGAAAAACTCAAGTGAATGGTATAATATGATATTCAATTATTTGAAAATTAGTACCTTTCCCAAAAAAACAAATAAAAAACTCGCTCTTGTCTTTGAAAATTTGTGTCTAGATACATCATCCTAGTGAACATCTTATATAAGTATCCCTTTTATGGCCTTTTACTTATGTTTCTTCAACAATCCAAAATCCCTATAGCACTTGAACAAGCTCATGCAGGTGCTTGTGAGGGGAATTTTGGAGGAAGATCATTAGTTCAAAAGATAATTTGCATAGGATATTACTAGAAGAATATGGAACAAGATTGCTTTGAATATGTTATGAAATATAAAAAAAATTAAGAGAATCAAAATTTAATCCATGATCCTACCTGTGAGCTTCATGAACAAGATCCTATTTGGCCATTCTTGATGTGGGGTTTGGATATTATTGGAAATATATCTCCAAATCCATCCATAGGACATATGTTCATAATCATGGTGACAAATTATTTCATGAAATGGGTAGAAGTTATTCCTTTGCATTCAACAGTAGCTGAAGTAATATGTTGTTTCATATTGGAACACATTATTGCTCACTTTGGAATTCCTTTCACATTAGTTTCAGATAATGGGACACCATTTAAGAACAATGATGTGAAGAATTTATTAGAAACATTTAATATACAACATTGATTCTCAATGCCTTACTGCCTGAAATCTAATGGACAAGCCGATCATCTAACAAAACTCTTGAACAAATCCTAAGAAAGAAAATGAATAAACATAATAAATACTAGCATATGCAATTAATATACACATTGTGGGCCTATCGCACTAGTACAAAAAATTCAAAAGGAAACACGCCTTACATCCTTGTTTATGGTGCTGAGGCAATTATGCCTCTAGAGTGAGAGATTCCATCCTTAAGAATCGTTCTTCAAGGGATAATTGATGAAAATACTTATAGGGAACAACGATAACACCAATATTAAATGCTTGATGAAAGGCGCATCAATACCCTCAAACATATCCAAGCTTGTCATAAGAAAATACAATGAAGTTAAAATGACCATGTCATTCCTCACTCATTCAACAAGGGGGATTTGGTGCTATACGAAAAAATAAACTAAATGTCAATGCTAACCTAATAGAGAAAGGAAATTTTAGCCCTAATTTGTTAGGACCTTATGTATTTCAAGAGAGCTATGGGTCTGGAGCATACCTGATATCTTTAATGGATGGTACAACCCTTCAAAAAACTATTAATGCCACACATTTGCATCAGTACTATTCCTAGCCTTTTTGAATAGTGTGAGTTCTTAAAGTAGTATCATTAGAGATAAGGGATAGTATGACATTGTCTCTTCCACTTCCTTCATTCCTAAAAAATAGTTCATTGTGTCTTAAATTGTGGAGTAGTGGGTCCAATGTGGTTTTGGATTCTTACTTTAGGTATCAGGCTATTCAAACCTTATGGTGTATGTTATGTTAGGTTAAATCCTTATTTTCATTTAATATTCTACAGTAAAATCATAAGTGCATTTAATTTAGCATAACATACTACATCATAAATTTAAGAAAAATTAAGAGAAGACATGTTGGATCATGGAGATATTTATTGAATAGTCTAATAGAGATTATTTAATAAATCACATTGTCATCTAACACATAAATATAAAAAATTCAAGCATGCTCATATATATATATATATATATCAAAAAATTTAATACATCTCATCAATAGTACAATGTCACTATGGCTTATGACTATTGGATCCCTCAAGATGTGGCATTTATATTTGTCAAGAGATGATGGTTTGTGATCAGGATCTACTCAAAGTACACATCTCCCACATAGTCCATAGTGCCTCACATAACTCACCCTCGCATATTAGTGCCTCCACATGCTCTCAGTCTACATGATCTCTATCAGCCTAGATTCTGAAATTCTTTCTTTGCAAATACTCAACCTATGACTATAAGATAGCCTCTCTCAAATCATCAAGTTGCTAGATCCTCCTCTAACTCTATGACTAGTGGTGATACCTGACCCTAAGCTTGATCAACACACCTAGATATACCATCATATGCTCCCTTGAGTCTAACATAAGGCTCAAATAGATCCCTGTGCTCTGCCATTAAAGGTGGGGGCATGTACTTTGTCGTCATAGCCTCATATGCATGAAGGGGTGGCACTATCTCTATAGACACACATCATAAGAGATCCTTGAGATCTATCACGAGACTTGCGAGATGGAAATCATAAGAATAATTAGTACATACACAAAAATAATATATACATATACATGAGCATGATATGCATAAAAAACATAAAGTATAATAATAAATATCATCACCTCGGTCTATAGCATGATCTTTAGGAATCTCAAATTCCCTACTGCTCTCTTTGTTCTCTTAGACACTAGCATGTGCAAACTGTGACCTCGTCACTCGTGTGGGAACTATATCTCTCCACTCAGGTCTAGGAGGACTAGCCTCACCTTTGTCACTATCATTGCTTGTCACCTGGCTCTACCCATCCTTTGTCTCCTCATCATCCTCCCCTCACTCATAATCATTGTCCTCCTCTGACTCCTCATCCTCCTTTGGGAATAGATCTACTAGATCTACCCCTTGCCCAACTCTCAATCCTCCTCCCTTGGATCTAGTAAATGTACCATTAATCCCATTGGATAGTCCATATGAAAGATAGTTATTGGCCAAACCACCTCCCACAACTCATCATACTCCTATGTCATGATAACGTAGTCCATGTTAGAAACTAGGGGAATATTTGTATCCTCCTCCTCTACATTGCTCTTGATGACAGTCCCTTATCAGTTGTTTAGGATCCCCTATTCTGCAGGTGCTCCTTAATAACTTTTTGTATGAAGAACATGGTAATGGCCATCTCTATATCTGCCTAAACTACCTCATGGTGTAGTCATTGTAGAAGGATCTCACTATGTGATCGTGACATCCCAAAAAAATTCTATCCCTCCACAAGTGGAATCAAAGGGGGCCATACATCTACCCTCGAATGTAATTTCCTAGGAAAGTTAGATAAGAGGATTTTTTTTAGCTACTAATGAATTTTTGATGCAAGATGTGGTTCCTAACATTGTGGTTTTGTAGGTAACTATAGTGGGGGCTTCATTCTCCCTAATAATCCATATGAGTATCCTTTTATAAAGTTATTTGTTAAAGTAATTTATCTTGCATATGCACGTAGTGTCATATGGGCACTAAAGTGGGGGCTAAAAGTATTGTAGAAAAATGCATACTTTTACATTTTCACAGTTGATTTGGATCTGTTTTGGCACCCCTTGCATTAAAATCCCTTTAGGTCACTTTTTTTCGGCCCCTAAGACCCCTTTTTGTGCATTCCAAGGCATATTTCAATCATAAACCTAACCAAAATTCATAAACAACTATTAATCTTAGTAACCCACCTTTCAAATTGGCAAAATAATCCTTGTGGGACCAAGATTCCCTTGGTGGTGTCTTAGTTTGGAGTGCTTTATTTTTAGGAATTAAGAGTGGGAAATAAAAAATATTTGAATTAATTTGGCTTTTTGTTGGCCGTTGGGATCTAATATTCAGGTTATTAGATATGAATGCCTAAAAAAGTAAGATTCACACCCCCATTTTCACAAAAGTTGGAGATAAGTAAGAAAGTGAGAGACAAGCAAGGAGAGTTTCAAGAAGCAAGGAATTGATGTCTTGGAGCAACCTTCTATAGTTTTTTTACAGTTTTTTCAAGTTCATTGTCAAGTCAAGATCAAGGATTGCCAAAGATTAACAATGGATTCCTATGGAGGATCATGAGAGATTCTAGGTTGGAGATTCAACTAGCCATTTTTCTAATCCTAAGGACTTGTTTCTTGATTGATTCCATCTTCAATTATTGTTCTATTTTCTTCATAAGGAAGGTAGATTTCATGCTTATGACTTATTAGGGTGATTAGGGATCTCCTTTTTAGGTTCCTTTCATTTACATCTTAGGAATTCTATTCTAACACATCTGAATAGGGATTTTATATGTTCTAGCTTGCAAAAAATTGGAACCACTTAAGATTAGGGCACACACACATTTCCATATTTAGATTTATGCATTTTCATCAAGGTTTAATTACCAAACAAGGGGTTTAACCAAGGAAAACCCCCATAAAAAATCAATCCAATTTCCTTTTTTTTTTGTAGGTTACTTTGCAAGCTCATATCTAAGGACCTGGTTGAAAAGGAAATGTAGCCCTTGGACCTTGAGACCATATTCAAAAATTTAGAAATTTTCATCAGGACTAAGACGGTAGCAAGGGTGTCTTAGTCCTCTAGTTGGAATTTTGTAGAGATTCTTTTGGATCCTATTTCAAAAACCAAAGAATTTGCATCTTCCCCAACAACAAAAAAACGGGACTAACACAATAGTAAGGGCATCTTTGACCTCCATAACACTTTTTGACATCATCTTTTCATTTCTAGAATACTCCTTGCATTTCCATACTTCATAGGTACACATATCCTAACTTTTTGCATAATTTCATCATTTGCACTCACCATTTAGCTTGCATTATTAGGTTTGGTGAGTTGAATTCTTATTTGTATTTTCCAAGCATTTTCTTGGTGGTGAAACCCTAAAATCTTAAAGAAGCCCTTGTTAGGTTTTCCTTGTTGGGAATTGACTGACCTTGTGAGGTTGATAGTCAATCCAATTAGGGTTCCTAACACATAATTGAATGATCAAAGGAGAATAGTGGGATTCTCTCACACCCCTCTTTTCTTTCTAGTTAATCATCAATATGATTACCCTTAACACTAACTAAAAAAACTATTCTTATATCTATATGAAACCATATAAAAGATAATTGTACAAAAATCTATGGCTAATCATTATGATAGTTAAGTTTCACATTTATATGATTATCCATATCAAAATGAAAATACAAAATTAGGGCTAAGTTCCATATTCAATTAAATATCTAAATCAACAAGTCAATAAAAAAATTAGGGTTGGGTTGTAAGTAGGGAACTTGTGACATCCCTCCCCATTAAATATAGTCATTGTCCCAATGATGGAGGTATGTAAGAAAAACAAAATATCAAAAGAGATGAGGATAAAGCCATTACATTTTTGAAAATTTCTCCCATGTAGCATTGTGTTCAAAATACACTAAGATGACTGCTACTATATTGAAAAGACAAAGATGACTACTATTGGCATTGATAAAACAAGTAAATACACTTAGAACAATTCTCTTTACCAGGTGGTTGATGTTGAGTAGGCCTCTGGTGGTTTGGTTATGATGTTGAAACCCTTCCTCAATGGTTCTCTAATTTCTAAGAATAGAAACTTCCTTAATGTTCATTTCTATCAAAGTTTTGGTCTTCATGAGTGAATTATTTCTAATATCTATGTTCCTAATAATGATGTCCTCTAAAGAAATATGTTGGATGATCTATTGGGATGTTGAGGCTCTTTCTCACATATTCACTAGATTATCTTTGGTAACTTTAATGCTCCTCTCTACCCCTCAGAGAAGATGGGGGGTAATATGGAACTGACTAATAGTATGTTGGATCTTAATAACTTCAGTTTGGTTGGTGGTATATTTGAAATTGAGCTTGATGGGGTCTCTTTCTTTTGTTCCAACAAAAGGGTCAAAGGTAATATTATTCATGTCAAACTTGATCATTTTCTGGCATCCTCCAAATAGGATGTGTTTTCCTCTCTCCTGAGGATTGGCTCTGATCATACTCCTTTGCATCTTCATTGGAACACTCCTCCTAAGGCCAAGTTCCCCTTTCAATTTGAATTGATTTGGTCACATCACCCTCTTCTTAAAGAGCTCCTAATGGATTGGTGGAATATAAGGGTTTTTGGTTCCACTATGTTTAGACTCACCTTCAAAATGAAAGCCCTCAAAGATAACCTGAAAGGTTAGAGAAAGAGTTATTTTGGTAATATATTTGATAAAAAAAAAATTATGGAGTAGCTTAGAAAGGTTCGCAAGGAAATGGAAGTAGGAGTCCTAGTAGATTTGGCCAATAAGGAAAAGAATTTTCCATGTGACCTTCACAACATTATTGAGAAGGAAGAGATTTATTGGGAGTAGAGGGCTAGAAATGAATGGTTTCATGAGGGGGAGAAGATCGCCAGGTTTTTTCATATGACTGCTTCTAGACATCATAAGTGGAATTCCATTTTTGAATTTATCTATAAGGATGGTTCTTCTCTAAATTTTGAGGAAGATATTTCTCCACTAGTGTCAATTTCTTTCACAACCAACTAAACTCAGCCATGACTGATCATCTAGTTGAAAATAATTTAGAGGTCATTTCTCATGTTGTGTCCCTACATGATGCTATGTTCATGGAAAGAGGTTCTTTATTTGATTATATTAGGGATGTTATTTTTTCTCTTAGCCCTTTCAAGGCTTCGGTCCCTAATGGCTTCCCTCATTTCTTCTTTCAGAAGTATTGGCATATTGTTGGTCAGGATGTTACCTTGGCTATTAAGGAATTCCTCTCCTCTAGTAACATTGTCAAGCATCTCAATAACACTTTCATTGTACTCGTTCACAAACATGCTGGTGCCAATAGACTGTCCAACTTTTGGCCTATCAACCTTTTTAACATCTTATATAGAATTTTATCTAAACTACTAGTCAATCGTATTAAACCTTCTCTTGATAAGTTGGTCAACCCTACCCAAAAAGGTTTTGTCATAGGCCAAAAAATTATTGATCTTTTCATGTTAGTCCATGAAAATCTTAATTCCATGACTAATATGAAGAAATATAGTATGGCCCTCAAGCCTAATATGTCCAAAGCCTATGATAAAGTGTCCTAGAATTTTCTACTTTAAGTCATATGAAGATTCGAGTTCTCTAGAAAAATTATAAAGCTTATACAATTTTGTGCTACTTCTCCCATGTTGTCTACATGATCATTAATGGTACTCTTCGATAGTTTTTTAAGCATCTGGTGAGATACAATAAGGGGATCCCTTGTCCCCTAATCTCTTTATTTTGATGGTTGAAGTCCTTGGTTGCAATATTATGAAAGGGGTCTTGAATAGTACTTTAGCTATATTTCCCCCCTCTTTTATTTGATATTTGATTTCTCACCAACAGTTCATGGTTGACACAATTATTTTAGAGGAAGCCATGGTGGCAGAGGCTAAGGAATGGATCCATACTCTTTAAAAATTTCCTTCGACCTCTAGCCAATGTATTAATCTTAATAAAACTATTAGTTTTTCATAAATGTTCTCGGGCATCAACTCTAAAATAGGATCTCTAGGATTCTTAATTGCCAAATCCTTTCCCTCCCCTTAACCTACCTGGGAATGCCCCTCACTATAAACAAGGTGATAATTTTGTATGGTCTAACTTACTAGAAAGAGTTCAAAGAAAGTTAGCAGCTTGGAAGGGGGCCCTTCCTTAGGAACATACGTAAACTTCTTTGTTTAATGTATACTCTTCAAAGTTTCATTGTTCACTTGATGTCATTATTTTTTATGCCCTCTTCATGGTTTAATAAGCTAGAAAAAATCCAAAGAATGTTCCTCTATTTTGAAATGAAAGAAAAGAATCATTACTCACTGGTGAATTAGGACATTGTGTGCTCTAGGAAACTAAATGGTGGCCTATATTTGAGAAAAACTAGGCAGATGAACTTCGTCTCTTCACCAAAGTCACTTGGAAACTTATAAATGAATAGTTTGAACGGATTTTGATCCTCAGTGATAAGTATATGCATGGAAGGGAAGGAATCATCTTCCTTCATGATGTTGAAAACCCCTTAGGGTCCATCATGTTGCATAATATCTGCAAAATGAAGAATTTAGTTTCTCATGGTATTAGCTGGCATGTCTGGTATAGTGCCTCAATTTTTTTTTGAATGATGAATGGATTTCAAAATATGCTCTTAGTCTCCATTCGACCTACTCTGTTGTGAAATTGGACCTATATTCTAGATTGTGTCTTATGGTGTCAGATTACTTGGATCACTTTTTTGACCCACCACGCTAGAAGATAGATCCCAATTGGTATAACCATCCTCTTCATCTATTTTCCTCGAAGCTTCTCATATTTTTTGAGAATCATAGGATGTTTAACTCAAATCTACTTGATTCTTTGGATTGGGTAGATTCCAAGTATGGTAACTACTTTGTTAAGTCTAGATACAACATTTTATCTAGTGATTGGTCCCTTAGTTCAATTGGTTGAAGATTTAGTGAAATAACACCTTTCCCAAAGTTAAGATATTTTAGAAGACTATTTTCCATGAACATATTCGTACTCTAGATAACTTGTAGATGCATAATCATCATCTTAGCAACATATTCTTTCTATCTAAGGAGGAAACAGAAACCACCTAGATCACCTTTTATTTCATTGTTCCTACTCCTAGCAGGTTTTTCAAAGGATTTAATCTATATTCAAAGTTAGTTAGTTCTGGCATAAGGATACTAAGTTCATTCTTGATGGTTGGCTCTCACTCGTGTCCCATCCTTTTCTCATTTAGCTATGGTAGCATGACCTTCATTTCACAAGTTGGAAACTCTAGAAAGAGCATGATAATAGGATATTTTGGGATTAAAAATCCCTTGGAAAGTTGTGGCCAAGAAGATTATTCATTAGATTATCGAGAACCTCATCACAACCTCTTGTAAGAAAAAAATAAATCCCCTCTAATTTGGAGATCTCTATTGTCTCATCTTGGAACATTTATGAGGCCCTCAATGCTCTAATCTCTCATATCCCTCTAGACATGAGCAACACTCCCTATTGCCCCTAATCCTAGTTGGCTTAAGCTTAATTTTGATAGCTTATCCAAAGGTAACCTGAGTTAGGTGAGTAGAGGTGGTGTCATCATAGGCCATCATGGGAATATGATGTTGGCATATGTGATGAATTTGGGAGTTCAGAACTCAAGATTTTTGAGGTGGTGTTTGCATACTGTGGTATTTGTATAGCCAAGAATGAGGGTTTATTCAAATTGGAAATTGAAGGTGATTTCAAGAATACAATAGTGATGCTAAGTTGGATGGTGAATCCTTTTTTGGTCTCTCTAATATTCCATCCTATTGGCTCACAATATTATGACAATTTTTGATAATTATAAATCTACTCACATATTCTATAATTAAAATAAATCATCCAATACCTTCTCCAACTTAAGATCCTTCAATTTTGAAGTGACTATATGGGATAATATTTCTCATATCCCTAGACATGTGTGTTATTTACTTTCTAATGATGAAAATTTACTACAACCTAGAGCTTTAGCTAGACTCCTTGTCAATTGTTTTGGAAAATTGGCACATATTGCATTTATGGCATTCCATCTCCCTTGACTAGTTTTTTATTAAGCCTTCTCTTCTTTTCCTTATGTATTATTATAGTTATTTCTATAGAGTTTTGAGGTTTTCTCTATTTTGAGGGAATTAAACTATAGGAGGTGATCTTGTTGAAGAAAACCAATCTCCTACATGGTGTGGAAAAATGACAAGGATTTTTGGACCATCCTCCAATGAGGAAAGATGGCCTTGTATATTGAAGGTATGATTGGCATGACCTCAATATTTTGATGGAGTTTTCTAAATCCAAAAATGAGGGTAATGTCACTATTGATGGGCACACCATCCACATCAATGTGGGGCTCATTTCTAAAGTCATTGGGCTTTCCTTAAATGGGATCTACATTCCTCAAAAGTCAAAGGGTCACTATTAGAAGGATATGGATAGGTTCCTGAAGGAGGGTGAAAAAGTCAATCCTTTACAAAATGGGTTTTGTAGAGAAGACCTTCTTGGGGTGTGGAGTAGGTTGGTGGAGGTCTTAATGAGGTATGTTACTTTTGAGGGGTAGTTTAGATGTTTCCATGCCCATATCTTCCCTATGCTAAATCATTTTTGCTATAATGTAAATATGAAGTTTTCTTTCTAGATCCTATTCTCGTTGGAGTAGTCTATTAAAGCTATACAAGTTAAAAAAAAACCTCGCTATTCACCAGAGGTTAATCTTATGTTTATGTGGCTACTAGACCATTCTAATCCCTTCCCTATCCTCTACAAAAAGAATTCCCTTTTCATTATAGACCTCTCAAAACCCTTTGAGGATACCCTTTCTAATAATAGTTATGTGTTAACTATGTCCTCCTCTAGTCATATTACTAAGACAAAAGGTAATACCCCAATCACTAAGGACCCATCTCTTGACCCTAAACTTTTTTTAATCACTGACCATACCCCTATTACTAGCTCTTATTTTGGTATGAATAACTCAGATCATGAGTCTTGGAAATCCACCCCTATTAATTCCCCTACTAGTTCCTCTAGCTATGGTGATGTTTCTAAGGTTACCCCTTTTAATCCCCTAGTTCTTTGAGATCCCCCAACCTTTGTGTTAATTTGGAGAATGCCTATGTGATCTGTAGTTGGAGAAAGATTTTTTTGCTCAATGTTTTCCCCTCAAGAATAAATGTAATGATGTCTCAATGTCCATCAATTTCCATAATGATATCCTCAAATGGTTGTTTCCCTATTTTATCACAACCAAGAAAAAAAATTAGGTGCTGGAGTAGAAGGTGTTAAAGTAGAAAGTGGACTGGTCAGTGAGGTTAAGGATGAAGGGTGTTGTGGTTTGTTGTATTTGCTTGAAAAATCCTTTGATAAACAAGAAAACTAGGAGAGGGAGGTTGAAGAGCTCATAGCATTGGTGGATACGAAGAATGATAAGATGAAACTCCTCGAAGAAATTGTGACCATATACAATAACCAAGTTAAGACAATGAAGTTCCTCTAGGATATTATGAACTTTAGCAAAGATATCTCAAAAACACCATGTTCACTATCCAGATTTTTCAACAGGAACTTCACAATGGTCATGGTAAAAGGGATGCTGAGAATAGTCAATATGTTGGTCACTCCAAGAAAAAAAGGTAAGAAAGGAGGTAGATCTACCTCACCTAATACTCAAGAGACCTAACTGACTCACAATGGGACTTTGACCTTTGAGGAGAAACTTTAATTCTTTGCTAAAGAGTGGTAGGACATTAGTGGCCTTTAGTTGTTGGGTGACTAGTAGTTGGTGCAGTCATGTGTTGGTTTTATCCAGTGCTTTCTCTTTTTTTTTCTATTTCTAGTTCATTTGTATATACTTCTCTTTTATTTTTGGGAATCTCACTCCTTGTGAGCCCCCTCGTTGCACCTCTATGGTTGTTTTGTATATGGGCATTAGCCCTTGCATTCTTTAATCTAATCAAAACCACTACTTATTTTAATTTTGTAATATTCATGTAAAAGAAATAATAATATAATATATATATATATATATATACATATATATCTTTTTAATCAATATTAACATCAATAGATTCTAGGTTGGCTCAAAATTAATTTAAAATTATTCAAATACTATCA
The DNA here is from genome assembly GCA_007258455.2 of Sequoia sempervirens. Lineage (NCBI taxonomy): Eukaryota > Viridiplantae > Streptophyta > Pinopsida > Cupressales > Cupressaceae > Sequoia > Sequoia sempervirens. The sequence goes on along the minus strand of VDFB02271358.1, from coordinate 436,844,122 downwards.
AACCAATTCTCATTATTTAACTTTTAGAGAATAAATCTTTGTTTTAAGATGTTTCTTAATAATAAAAGCTTTAGTTTGATAGTTTTCAACTATTCTCTTTTACATGTATGCATATGTTTCTTTGCAAATATTCATAAGAATTAAATTAGATAGGCATAACATTAGCATTCCTCAATTTTTTTTTTTGTGTTATCTTTAATTAGTTTTCATGTAATACATAAAGAGTCATCTCTTTGTATCTCAAATATCTTTATTTATCCCTCTCCTCTAAGCTCGATAAATTTTTTAATTTTCTCAATTAGTGATGAGATCCAATGAACTTTGTAACCACTAATCAACATGTGATTTCAATAATCTTGACTATACTCAAATTTATAAAAATATTAAATCAAAATACCTATACTACAACCATAAAAATGTGCAACTCTAAGTAAATATTCTCCCTCTCTAATAAAAGCATACCTCTTATACCAAATGTTGATAATTGGATAAATACGGAAATGAAAACATTAAAAAAGTGATTAAATTTGAATAAACTATATATCATAAAAAATAAAATATAATAAAGAGAGACATGTAAAATTATCATATTATAAAATGACACTAAAATTTTATGGAAAAAATCTTTTGAAAAAAATTCACTACAAAAGAAAGCACCATTCGTGTATTAGTCTCAATAAAGAGATTACATCAATACAATAATCCATATCTTTAATAAGATTCTAATTTTAAAATATAACCTTTCTTAAACTTAAAATAGCATAATACTTCTTTCTCTTTCCTTCGATACATAGGAAAAAAAAATGAAACCACCAAGTTTTATCCAAAACTAGAAGTTAAAATAATAGGCCCAAAACTAATAATTTGCTAAACTTAACTAGGAAAAATCTAACACGGGCCATAGTGCATTCATTATAGAAAAAGAAGATAAAAATTAAGCACAATAATCATTCCTTGTTCTAATATTTTGGAACGTAAGAATAACATTATATAAAGACATAATTACACGTATGCAAATAAATAGTGAGTTGAAATAAACTCACAAAAATCTTTAAGGAGTATGCTCAATAATATCATTATTTACCATTCAACTATAACCCTAAATTGAATACTTACTTGAGATAATTTATTTTAAATTTATAGAAGCATAATAAATAAATATTATACTCACCTTCACATGTGTATCAAAGTACACTTTGAATGAAGCTTAGAAAACACTATTATTTACATTCTACATGAATACTTATAATCATCAATATATAGGCTTTGGAAGGTGAATATACTAACACTAAGAACTCAAACGAATTCCTAGAGGGATTAAAAACAAGAGGACTAGAAACAAATAAAATTGAACATAAAATACGTATTGTTTAGAACAAATTAGACTTAGGAATGTTGGGATAAAAGGGCGCCATAACAGGAGAGTGAATAGTAGTATTCTATTGTATATAATGAATTATAATTATGACATATATAAATTATAAATGATAGACAATTGTGTGGGTATATTTATATTTATATCATACAATATCTATTAAAAATGACAACACCTCTCTAGAGAAGGAAAGAAAAACTGTGGAAGCATCTAAATTTATTGAGAATAAGAATATAATTCTCTTTAAAACTTCACTAAAGTAATGCAATCCAAATATTAGGGAATAAAACAATCATCACTAGTGCATCCACTTGTTAGTCAACCATGTTGGACATATCAAAATTCATATTTCTCAAAACAATAAATAACTAAAGCTTACCAAAAATTCTTATAATTAGTGAAAAAATAAATTCACCCTTGTTGCATATTTTAAATTTCAAACTAATTTTTTTAAAAATTATAAGTGTGTAATTATATTAAAAAAATAACATTAAATACAACCAACCTATACCAAAAGAAAGGGGGAACAAAACTACAAGTAGCAAAATGTATAAGAATACCACTAAAAAAATAATTAACTCAAACTAAACTTTAATAGCTATTTTACATATAGTTTTTTTAAATCATATATAGTGTCAAAAGAAATATTGAATGGTAGATATTCATTTAAATTGAATATAGATGCAGTAAATTGATGGTATTAATTAATATCTCATGTACTCAACATCATATTAATGATGAATTCAAAATGTTTGAAATATTATTAGGAAAATGTAACATTGCTATCTATTGATTTTTTTACAAGAAAAAAATGTCAAATTAGTTAGATGGAAAGAAGTGATAAATTATAATATAAATGATTTATTAAAAAGAGAAAATTTGAAAACTTGTGTAGTAAAATAATTGGGTAAGTTGTGATGGTCTAATAATCTTGTAATCAGAAAAAAAATAGACATATGTATTTATTGAAACTTTGTTTCAATCTATACAATATTTTCTCCTCTTAAAATTTGAACTTATTTTATTATGATCATGAATTTTCTTTTTTTAATGGGGTTGGGATGGAATGAGAGGGAGTCCATTTTCAAATTTAGGTGTTATTATTTAGATTTCATATTTGAAATTTGTATTAAACATGATTTATGCATAAGTAGTTAGTCTTAAACCTTTTTTTCATGCAAGTTTAAAAAAGATATTAATCATACATACCTTAGAAGTTAGAAAATTATCTAAAAATTAAGATATATAAAGAGATAAGAACACATATCATTCAATAAAAAAATGTTTTTTAATTTTATTTTACAGTAAAATTTTTTATACTAATATATTTTTCAAATTATTAATTGTGTATTTAATTTAAAATATTTAATATAATTTTAACAACTATATTTTATATCTTCACATAAAAAAATTCAATTTTATATACTGATACATCAGAAAATGGATTAAGGGCTCACCAATCAATATGACATGATAACAAAGGGGGTATGATGAATCCTATTTTCCTTTATTTCATTAGGAAATGAGATCCACACAAAGAATTGACTAACAACCCTTATTTGAATAAACTCAAATTGAGAATCTTTAGATTTTCTAATGCTTTGAGGATGTGGGTCAAGGTCAACTAACACTTTTGAGAGAAAAACTAAAAAATAGAAAATCAACTCCAAAATGCAATCCAACACTTGAAAAAGATTGATTGAACAAAGATCTCTAGCTGGTCTTAGAACTTCTTCTTCTAATTTGATTTTCTCTCACCAATAGTTTGTTGATGACACAATGTTGATGGGAAGATCAACGATGATTGAGGCGAAGACCTTGAAAAAAAATTGAACATGTATGAGAAGGAAACTGAGCAGATGGTCAACATACAAAAGAGTTCCCTTTATTTCTTTAATACCCCTGAGCATAGATGGATAAAGATTGCTAGAATACTTGGTTTTAGAGTGGAATCCTTACCCTCTACTTATCTTGGGTTACCTCTATGCCTTAAACCTCTAGAATCCTTTTGGTGTTCGCTGGTTGATAGGCTCAATAAGAAGCTGGCGGGATGGAAAGGAGCTCTTCTAAGTCAAGTAGGAAAAAATTAGCTCCTCAAAGCTTCTCTTCAGAACATCTCAGCTTATGCACTTAGCCTTTTCAAAATACCTACCAAATATGCGGAGGCCATTAACAAGATCCAAAAAAGATTCCTTTGGTCTAGTGTGGAGAAGAAAAAGAGGATGCCTCTAATAGGATGGGATTTGGTTTGTAGACCAAAATCCTTGGGGGGATTAGGTCTTAGAAAAATTAGAATGATTAATAAGACTCTTCTTGCTAAACAAATATGGAGATCCTTTTCGTCTGATGGAGAATGGAAAGATATCTTAAAAATTAAATATATGACCAATTGTGTGTCACTCAAAGCCTTGTTGCATTCTCCTATTTTGCCCCATGGTTCAACTTGCTGGAATGACATGATTTCTGGTAGAAATATTTTGGAATCAGGGGTTGGTTGACACATTAGAAGTGGTGATCTTTCTAAGTTCTGGGAGGACAAATGGCTTTTTAAGGATCCCCTAATTAAAATTGAAAGATTCAACAGATGGGTTAAGTTTAGCAAAGTTGATTTTGGAGAGTATGTAAAAGATAATTGGAGTGAAGGAGATTGGGTGGATTTGTGTATAGTTAGCTAGGAATTGGCTCAGCTTCAATCTTCCTTGATGGCTATCAGATTGGGATAGAATCAATTGGATGATCATCTTGTCTAGATGGACAACCCTTTGGGTAACTACTCTATTTCATCAGTTGTTTCTCTACTGTCCCTTTCTCAAAACCCCCCTCCTTTCTGGTCTAAAGCATGGATTAAACACTTGATTGCCTGGTTCCCTTAAAGAATCCCACTCTTAAGGGCTCCCCTACCAATAAGTTGGTTTCCTACTTTGTGGACTCTGTAGAGGACAAAATTGAGAACCCTGAAGCTAGCAGAAACTCCGTGTCTACCCCTCCTACCTCTTTCAGAGTTGATGGTACCAAAATTCCTTGCTCCCCTAATCCGGATGATGTTAACCTAATTTTAGACTGGCTTCAGTCTGGAGATATTCTTGCCTCTGCTAGAAGTGGCATTCGTGACATTTTTAGGGTTTTGAAATGGGCCTATCAAGAAATCAATGATCTTAATCACAGAAATAGGGTTCTAAATAGCAAGTTGGAAGAACTAGAATTGAAGTTGTCTGCTCTTAGCAATGAAGATGGAAAATGGAAAAGGAACAATACTAGAATGGGAGAAGCTGACATTGAGGACAAGTATAAGACTCTAGAAGCTGAAATTGTTAAAATAAAAAATAACATGAAACTGTTGTGGAACAAAACCATAAAATGGCTAGGCACAATGCCATTATCATCAATGCAATGTATGAAAAGTTGGAGAAGTCACAACAGGGCTCGTTGGTTGTCAATCTGGAAGAGGACAAGGATAAAAGAAAGAACGAGGACCAAGGTATATCAAAAAGGACCCATGCCAACCTTAAGAGAAAAGTGCCTCCTACTACCCAAATGGTCTAGATCTTAAAAAGGGGGGTTCAGAAAATGAACGACTTGGAAGCTAAGACTACGAAAACTTTAAGGTCCCAAGTTTAGTTGTTGCTAGCATTTTTTCTGGTCTTTTTTGGTCTTTATGTGGCCCTTGCTAGCTTTTTTGGTGGTTGTGGCTTTGTCTCTTTTTTTTTTTACATCCTTTCTACTAATGGTGACTTTGATGATCTTTTCTTTTGTATGTAAACTTTGTGGTTTTGAGTCCTTGTAAAACCCATTTTTTCCTCTTTCAATTTTTTTTCTTTTGGATTATGCTTCAAATAAGGTGCTCACGGTCGATAATCTTTACAAACAGGGATTACAAATCCCCAATAGATGTTACCTTTGCAAGAGTGAAGCAGAGTTAGAAAACCATTTGATTCTCCACTATCCATTTGTTGCTACAATCTGGGGAAAATTTCTAACTCTCCAGAATATTTCTTTGGTGTTCCCCCTGTCCATTGAAGATTTCTTCTCACATTGGAAAGCCCCATCTCAAAATCCCTTCATTTGAAGATTATGGACTTTTATTTTCCCTTTTGTTGTGTGGGGAGTGTGGAAAGAATGTAATAACTGAATTTTCAATGGTAACAAAATGTTGCAGATTAAAGTTTTTGAAAAAAAAAAGGCTAATAAAGGAAAACTTCAATGTTATTCCCTAAAAAGCTTTAAATCTTGAGGCTGTGGTGTGCACTCCCTATGATCTAATGATAGCCAAGGATTGGAATCTCAAAATGGATGTATCTAAGGCATCCAAGCCAGCTAAGAAAGATAGGGAGGGTGTGTGTTGGACCTTTCATCCAAATGGTTGTACAAAATCCAACTTTGATGGTGTTGTGAAGGGCAATCTGGGGATGGCCGAAAGTGGAGGTGTGTTAAGGGACTCAAATGGTAACTTTTTGGAAGTTATGGCCATTTCCCTTGGTTCACAAACCAATCATGTGGCAGAGGCTATAGGAGTTTTTCAAGTTTTAAATTTAGCATAGAATATGAATATAAAATATTTATGGCTTGAAGGGGACTCCAAAAACATCATTGAATGTATCCTAGGTAGGACCCCACCCTCCTATTCTATTAAGAATTGGATTGAAGATGCTAAAGCTATCTTAGATAAGTTTGAAAAAATTAAAATCTCCCACGTCTACAAGGAAGCTAATAGTGTGGTAGATTACTTTGCAAATGAGGGGGTTAAGCAGGGAAGTTTGAACACATGGCAAAATTTTAGGGAGTTAGAAGCTGAAGTCAGGACCTTATTAGATTATGATATTATGCATGGGAAAAAAGAAAATATTTTTAATGATGATAGGGAAAAGTGCTAAGTACATCAAAATCAAGAGATTTGATGGGGCTGTGTCAAATAACTTAGCTGGTAAGAAAAAGTGATAAGATTTTGTGGGTCCATTGGAATGGCTCCATAAATTTGTAACAGGTTCTCGACACTAGTAGAGATTGTAGTGAGGTGCATGCGAGAATGGGGGGGACAGGAAAAGAGTCAAACCAAATAGCTACAAAATGCACACAAGGAATGCTAAGGTTTGGAAATAGGTTCGGCGAGGAGGTTTGGTTCCATTCCTGGAAAAACTTCATGGGCCTGATCCTCAAGCCACTGACTACTTTGAGAAGAACTAGAATAATGGAGAAATTTTCCTCTTTGGGAGAAAGGTGAAATTATATGAGAAAATCATATGAGAGGTGACTGGAATGTCCACTCAGGGCATGAAATTTTATTGTGATAGAAGGTTTTCAGATGAGGCAGTAATCAATTTCCCAAAGAGAGGAAAGGAGAAATTGAATCTGGTCAAAGTTTCCAATAGCTATTTTGAAATCAACTCCATCAAGGAACTTTGTAGAAAGGTGTTCTGTATCATTATGGAGTATATTACCTTGGACAAGAGATTCAATAGAGTTTATGGTCATCATTTTTCTCTCCTTAACCACTTTTGCCATAAGGTATGGATTTCTTTGCCTTATTACTTGTTCTGCTCATTGAGCAATAGCCTTGAGGACCACAAGCAAAATCCTAGGAGATACCCTATTCTTCATCCTGGACTTATTAGGTTGATCTATGAACATTTTCAAAGCCTACTAGCTTTATCCAAACCGGTTGCCTCCATGCAATTTGAGGACTATGATACAGAAAATGGTGGCTCAGAGATTCATTCTAAGCCTAGCTCGAAGGGTATTTTTGAAGCCCATCTATCCCCTATCCTTTCTAGCAAGAAATCCCAGGTTTGTAAACCCCAACACACAAAAGTTAACCTTGATAATTACCTTGGCTACTCAGCCCCTTTAAAGAAACCCGTTCTCAAGGGTTCTCATATCAAAAAGTTGGTGTCCTACTCTACGGACTCTCTGGAGAACAATAGTAAGAACCCTAAAGCTAGCAGAGATTTTCTTTCTACCCTTCCTACCTCTATTAGAGATGTTGGAACCATATTTCACAGCTCCCCTAATCTAAGTGATTTCAACCTCATTTTAGATGGGGATCAGTCTAAAGATATCCTTGCCTCTGCTAGATGTGGCGTTGGTGATATTTTCAGGTTTATGAAATGGGCCTATCAATAAATCAATGGTCTTAATTTTAGAAATAGGGTTCTAAATAGCAAGTTGGAAGAACTGGAAATGAAGATGTCAACTTTGAACAATGAAAAAGGAAAATGGAAAAAGAACAATACTAGGACGAGAGATGATGACATTAAGGATAAGTATAAGATTCTAGAAGTTGAAATTGTTAGAATAAAAAACAATATGAAAATTGTTATGGAACAAAACCATAGAATGGAAAGGCACAATGCCATTATCATTAATGCAATGTCTGAAAAGTTGGAAAAGTCGCAACAGGGCTCGCATGTTGTTGATCTAGAAGAGGACAAGGATAAAATCAAGAATGAGGGCCAAGGAATATCGAAGAGGACCCATTCCAACCTTAAGAGGAAAGTGCCTCCTACTTTCCAGATGGTTCAGATCTTAAAGAGGGGGTTCAGAAGATGAATGACATGGAAGCTGAGACAGTGGAAATTTTAAAGTCCTAAGCTTAGTTGTTGTTGGTGTTTTATTTGGTCATTTTTGTGGCCTTTGCTAGCCTTTTTTTTGGTGGTTGTTGCTATGTAATTTTAATGTTCTTTCTACAACCTCTTTGTTTCTAAGTTCTTTGACATTTTATGTCATTTTTTGTAAACTTTGTCATTTTAGGTCCTTGTAAAACCCATTTTTTCCTCTTTCAAAACCAATATTAAATTCAATATAAGTAGAACTAGAAAACCAATTGTAAATCTGAGAAGCGCATAAATGTGTTTACCTATCACCAAAATTCAGTTTTGGAAGGCTGACTGGGACTTATTCACCCATGGGCAAATGGTTCTTTTGTCAAGGTTTTTCTGCAACTTTCAAGAGCCTTTCATATTGATCTGTAACTTTTGATTTGTCCAAGTTTTAGTGTCAGAAAGTTTGAAATCAGATCTATAGGTTAGATTATGTGATTTCACAACAACTTCGACAACATTTTTCAACTTTAACAACTTTTCCAATCTTATACTTGAAGAGGTCTTTAATCCTTCTTCAATCTAAATCTGCAACACATACAAGAGGGAAAAACTGTTTATTTTTGGTGAATGGGGGTTTTCCTTGGGCAAACTCCATTTTCGTAATCAACCCTTGAAATGAAATAAAGAATGAAAGAGTGAATGAAGAATGAACAAACGTATGTTACCACTCAACAAACCCTTGAATGAACCTTGGAATGTAGATCTACAACTTGCATGAAATGAATTTAATGGATGTAGATCTTGATGTTTGAATAATGCTTTGAATGCTTGAACTTGATCTTGAAACCTACATTAGAATGTTAGCTTCAAAAACATGCGTGATGCAAGAAGACTGTGACATGATGAATAGATCTTGATTGCTACAATAAATCTCTGATATATTTGTTCTTGAATGCTCTTGATTATCAACTCTGCTCTTGTGAAATTGCTCTTGAAAGTTCTCTTGAGGTATCATGAAAATGTTAGGTGAAACTTAGTGAAATAACCTTGTATTTATAGGTATGTATCTTTAACTTACCGAAATTCAAATATCACAAGCTGACATTGAAATATGGATTTGGAGATATTAAAATACCAAAAAAAACATAATTTAAATTTAGGTCCAAAGGTCTAGGGAGGACCCATTCTTCCATGTGGGTCATATTTCCCTATTCGTAGAATACACATTGTTCAAGATAAAGTGTTATGTATTGGCATTAATTATTGTCACGTTTTTCCTTTGGAAAAATAAATTTATTAGGCTTGTAAATGTAAAATAGGGCTTATTAAGGCATAGTTAGGTTCAATTTAATTAGGACACCCCAAACAAGTGTGAGTGTGAAAATGTAAATTCAAAGACATAATTAACTCCATTTTAATTAGGAGGGTCCAAACAAGTGTGAAAATTTAGAGGGATACATTTTTCTACATTACAAATACAAACTAAAAGTATTTATAACAAAAATATACTATTTTATTGTGTGCTATTAACACAATTTTTTAATATATAAATACTAAAATTAAGTATTGACATCTATTATTTATCTTTTATATTTAGAAAATAGTAATATACTTTATTACTAAATTACAATATAGCAAATTACCTCACATGTTCCTTTAACTATTAAAATACCAGACTCGTGAATCTCTCAAAAATTGCCTATTGTTTTGACCATGTCTGAAGCAATTACATTTAAACAACCTTCACGTTCTCCTCAACGTGCCGCCCGCTACGGCGGGCGCATTTACACAGTCGGCTGCATTACTTAATGCCAAACGCTGTGTTGTTCTGGTTAAATAAAACTTAATAAAACCAAATCCCTGTTAAAATAACAAAACTTGTGGGCAAAGCAAAGATCTTAGGAAGAAATCAGAGCAAGGCCGGCGTGAATAAGATTAATCGTAGAATTGAAGACATCAAAGCTCAAAGCGATAAGGATTCGATTGACTATTCTCTCTGGAAAACCTTCTGAGTTTTTTACTTAATCTTTAATTATATCATCTCATCATCCTATTTAAGAAGACAGTTGTTGCACAACATTGCCATATCTCAATCTTTCTTAAAAATCTGTGATCAATTTTTATTGTTGAATAGAATTACATTTCAATCACAAAAATCAATTCAGTTGTTATCAATTGTTCGCAATTCTCAGCAGTCTTGTGAGAACAGAAGTTTTATTGTGGTGAAGATGGGTCAATTTTGCCAGTTAGTGCTAATGCTGTTGGTGGTGGGGTTACGAGGCCGTGTGGAAGGCATAACCAGCTCGGAGGCCGTGAAGCAATTCCTTGATCCACAGAACAAGGCGAGACAAGCCGTTGGAGTTCCCCTGCTCACATGGAACAGCACGGTTACCGCTTATGCCCGTAATTATGCGAACCAGAGAAGAAATGACTGCCTCCTCCAACATTCAGAAGGATCGCCCTACGGTGAAAACATATTCTGGGGCAGCGGCCCATCTTGGACACCTCTACAGGCGGTGAATGCATGGATTGATGAAGGGAAGTGGTATATCCATGCCAATAACACTTGCACAGGCTCAGATTGCACACACTATACTCAGATTGTGTGGAGAACCACCACAAGCGTTGGGTGTGCTATTATAAAATGTAAGAGCAGGGACACATGGGTTATATGCAGCTATGACCCCCCGGGCAACTACGTTGGTGATAGGCCTTATTGATGGGCTCAGCTTAGCAGGGATATATTTTGCAGTTGGGAAGTGGTAAAAATTATAGTTTGATTTTGTATATTGGTTGCACCAAATATTTGTCACTTGTTGGTAACAAAGACATGGTGTTCATAGCATAGAGATGGTTCATTAGACTTCTCTCTATACGTCAATTAAGCAAGTGTGATAATTAAAATTGTTAATGTAATAATCAACTGCAGCGACGCAGTTCAGTTTTAAGCATTGAACCTGTTATCTTGAATATTTCCTTGGTTATACATATAATCTAATATTACTTCAACTGGAATTGTGAATAATCTTCTTAATCTACGTACATATATTGCAGTGACAGAGAAAATTGTAATATCTTGAGACAATAATTTAATAGCTTTGATTGACACTTCTAGAGAAAATGGTTTTCCAAAATCTTTCAACGTAAACATAACATTACAGATTTCGCTCAAACCGTAAATTGATAGAGATTTCAAAAATCTTTTAAAAGTAAACGTAACACTACAGATTCCCCTCAAACAGTAAATTGATAGGTAGCTACATGAGACGTAGCCAGGCGAATGTAAAACCACGGGCTTCTATAATATTCACATCGACCTCCACCAGCGCCAAACGCTGAGTAGTTTCTTAATAACAGCTCCTGAATTGGTGCCCCATCACCCACATTTGTATTTGTCCAATGGTCCCCAAAAGAACCGGTCAAGATCTCCAACGGCTTCCATAAAGTCGTAACTTAACCATTAATTCAAGAATTATTGCATTATAATTTATTTACATGGTTAGCTTTTTTTCATAAAAGAAATTTTTATTAACTTTTTAACAATTAGTTGACCGATTGGGTATTTTTTAAAGGTTAGTAGCTTATTTAACCATGTAAAGCTCGTACGAGGGGGAAGAGCGCGAGAGGGGCAGTCTTTTCTTTGCTTTGAAATAATTTGCAAACATGGGGTCATTTTAATGGGGTCTTAATTTTATGGTTTTGTCCTTTTTTTGAGGTTTGAAAGACATATTTAATCTATGTTTTTATTATTCACCTCATGACATAAATCACATAAACTTCTAAGAGCTCAACAATAAATAAGGTTGTAAATGCACTCATATAAAGTGCCACAAAAATTGAATGTGTTTCTTAGGGAGGGAATTTTGTATTTACAATGAATTATAAAGTGGGGGGGGTTCTATAGTGCTTTGATTTGTCATCACAATAATGAATCCTCATGATTCTTGTGAAATGCATGTACTACCTTGATTTTCCATCACAACAATGGATCCTTGTGATTATTGCCTCATGCATGTGTGCCTTGATGCACACTCTTTTTTATTTTCATGTACATATTTTGGATGTAATTCTAGGGCTAAATTCCTTCCACACTTTTGTGCCTGATTTTAGTTGGCTTGCTTATACCTCTTCACATTAAGGGGTGATTATAATAGTGTTATGCTAATGATTCTTTCAATAGAGTAGATGAGGAACCTTCTATTTTATCTCTCCAATAACGGATTATTTTAGTGGAACATATTTTGTGAGATTCTGGCACTTATGTAAAGCACCATGATGCACATTTTAGTAGTGTACACATGTCACTCGTGCATTTATTGATTGTACACCAAAATCATAGTACTATCTATATTTTCAACTTCAAAGGCATCTATGTATTCATCATTCAGTAGTGTTCCCTATGTTCACTCATGCAGTGTTTTGTATCTCTTATCTTGATTTATATTTCTTGGAGGTTTGTTGATTCTAACAAACACCAGTTCATCTTTGATAGAGTTTACAACTTTGACATGCTTCAAGAGTTCTTCGTCATAATTTTCCTATCTTCATGGGACATCTTATCTCTCTTTGGGAGTATAGATTTTTCCCACTGGGTTTTCTATCTTTCTCCATTTATCTTATGTCCTTGGTGGTTCTCTTCTTGAAACAACTTGTGGGCATGTGCTGAATTGTCTTCACTTAAATCCTATCCACCACTTCCCTTTATCGTTCATCGTAGATGGCTTCTGAAATGTAAATTTTAATCAGTGATGAGTGATAAGCTATGTTTCTTTGGTTTCGCTCATCATAAATGGCTTTCAGAATGTTTGATTTGTATCAACAATGAGTGATGTTTGGGTTTCCCTTTGTAACATTGAAAGTTTCAACTATCGCTAATTACTCTTGAATTTTTAGTATGAAATTAGCGATTAGCAACGACCTTTGGGATTTTGTTTCCATCACTCATTGTGGATGAATGTGCGATTATCTTATTTAAATTGGTGATGAGTGATGGAAAGTATTCTCTTTTATTTCACGTATTGCGGATGCGTTTTGAATGTTGAGTTGTATTAGCAATACATGATGCAAGTATCCTATGTGTTAGCATTGGCTTCCTTCTCATCGCTAATTGCTTGAATATTTTATGATGGGAATCAATGATGTGCAATGACCCTTGGTGCTTCTTATCACTCATCGCAGATGTGTTTTAAGATTTGAGTTCCAAAATAGCGATAAGGGATGGAGTCATTTATTTTAAACTTTCTTTCATTGATTTGAATTTCTCTTGTGAGTGATGTCTTTTATGCTTTTGATTTCCATGTAGGTGCACGTGTCTTAATCTTGTCCTATCGCCATACCACTTGTCACTGATGTGATATAGAGTTCGAAGCATGGATAAGTGACATGTAATGGGTGATGAACATGATCAAGGATGTGTTGTGAATTCAAGGGCTGAGATCTCATCACACAGATGCTAGTGTTGCTAATAGAAATTGTGAGAGATGAAATGTATCAATGAAGAGTGATGGCTATAGAATAAAGGACAATGTGGTAGCATCTTGAGGACATCGTTTAAAGAAAGAAAGAAAGTAGTGAGCTAATAGGGGAACCATTGATGCACTTTTAAAAGGAAGTAATCAAAGACTAGGGTTTGAATATGAATGACTAAATGTTAGTTGACTTGTGTGAGCCTTCTATCAAACATTAATGATGATATGTTCGTGCCCTGACCATAAGGAAGGTAGCTAGCTATATTTTCACACATTTGGAATTGCTCAGGAGTAGAGAAGAAAGCGAAAAGTTGAAGAAGCAGTGCGGAAAGCTCCAACAAGAAATTACAGCAACAATTGCATCACTCGCTCACCCAGGTAAGCAAATTGTTACACCTCTTCCTGTCCAAAATACCAATTTATGCTATTCTAAAAGGGTAGTGGGGGATTTGGGAAGTCACTTGCTTAAGATCTATTCATTTGAGTATCTTCAATTGGGGTGATGAGTGTTATGTAAATCTTGGGAATACTTTGTTATGTAAGTTGTGTCTTGAGTTTTTATCCTTTGGTAGGTATGTTCAATTGAAACAAATGTAAACCCTTGTCCTACCACTTTGCAAATATGAGTGAGCTAGGACCTAGTGAATCCAACATTAGACCTGAGAGGAAACCAAACCAAAAAAAGGGTTAAGAGGCTTAAAACCCATGATGTTTCATCCACAGTTAAGTCGGAACCACTTGCAACATCTAAACCTATCCCAATTAACCTTGCAATGTCTACTAGTTCCAAAACTGGAAGTAAAGAACAAGAGAGGTTCATGGAAGGGGCCTCTTGAGAAGTAAAGGAGGGAGGGTCATGAATTGTCAAGAGACATGTGGGCTAGGTTTTCATAACAACCAGACTAATTGACAACACTAGAAAAATTGAAGAATTAGCCCAACCTTAGAGTGGATGGAAATTATTCCTATATGATTTTAACAGGAAGCATTCTAAGAAGTTGACATGTTACTTATGGGAGCTCAAACTCGAGAGGCTGGTGGTAACCAATGTGTTCGTGGAAGTGGATGTGATGATGGAGTTGGCCAAGCACTATGACCCTACTGATATATCAATCATGAATGAAAATAGAGATGTAATCCTTAAGGTGAAAAGGGTTAAGGTTGTGGAGATATTTAGGTTGAATCCTAATTATATTGTGAAAATTAAGCATGCATGTCTATATGGTGAATATGAACATAACACATTTGTATACAACAATAGATGAATTGTTCGGCATAGAAAAAGCAAGGAAAAATTTCACCCTAAAGATCTTGACCCCTTTGAATGTGAAGAATTTTTGGATTACTTCAAGAACACATTCTTGCTTGAATCAAGTTTTAGTTCAAAATTTTGAGGTAAGGATAGATCTTGACCTATTGGTGATGACAATGGATATACAGGCTCATAATTAGAACACCAGTTTTGATTATGTTGCCTATGTTATTAAGCAAATGCATTACGATTTCATTAATCTGAAGAAAGAGGTTCTCCTTCTACATTTCCCACCTTATTCTCTATTAATACATATGCTTCTATATCGGGGAGCTCATAGCAAGAAAATAAAGATGAAATTAGGATTGAGTGACAATGATAATAATATTTTACCAATCCAAATGTGGACATATATTTTGGATGAGGATTGTCCCAATTCAGATTATTTCATGTTTGGTAATGTCATAAGGTTTGGTATCCTGGAAAGTTTGAGTATAGCACCTACTCAGAGGCTCTCTTAGGCAATCAAAAATATCATATGCCCAAAGGATATAGTGGGATCAACTACAAAGCATAATTGGGAAGATTGGTTTCTACACTCAGAGTATACTTTGATCAGGGCTTATGGATCTAAGGTAGCACCACACTGTTTACCCCTATATGTATCTAACAGATTGGAATTTATGGAGTTAATGTGGCAGGTTGATTTTATGTAATATGAAATGTTCAAAAAGCCTAGGAAATGAACTCTGTTGAGTCCCCAATGTTCTTTTGCTTACTTTACGGTTACTGCCCAAGAAGGGTATGGGAAATTTGGAATCATGGTGAATAACCTCATGTTACCATTTAATGAGGTTAGGATTGTTTACCCTAAAGGGTTTGTGCACACAAAGAGAAGGAAGAAGAATTTATCACTAGTTCTTGTACACATATGATATATTGAGAAAATTGACAAGTGATGAGGCTGTTAGATATAGAAAGAAGGAATGGACATCGATAATGGACATTGAAAAGAGAATCATAAGAAGGAATGCTTTCTGTGAGAGCCCCTATGATGTATTTGAAGAATACCTAGTCATAGCATATTGCACTAGGTGAGGTGGTATTTTTTGTCTTGCTCTCCTTGGATCATGCACTCTTGTAAATCATCAAGATTAGTCCTAAAAAATTTCCTTGTCTTCTGATGATCTAGAGTAGATTTGACATCCTTCTTGTCTATAGTAGGCTTCTTTTCTTACTTGGTTTTCTCAACTTATGTAGATTTATCTTTGAGTTTACTCCCTTTCCTATCATGATCATTGACATATTTAGACTTTTCTCCTTCCCTAAATCATTCATATAATTTTGTAGAAGCATCAACAAAGGAACTTTGTCCTTTTCTAGTCCTAAGCCTGATTTTTCTTCGTTAGTTGGCATTTGTGTACTCAACAATTCATCCACAATTTTAGAACCACCTTTCAACTTTATGCCATTTTCATCATGCTCCTTAGCTTTCTCCAAATCCTTTCTCAAGGAAACAATTTCTCCCTCGAGCTTTATGCATCTATCCATTTCATATTTTAATTTTTATTTCACCACTTCTTCCATTCTTTTGGCTTTCTCCACTTGAAGCTTCAGATCTACTATCATTTGATTAGATCCCTCAAGATTCTTTCTTAGTTTCTTTGACTCTTTTTGTGCAAGTTTATTCTACTACATGTTCTCCTTTTCCAACTGTTGACTATGACCCCACTGATAGAACAATCATGAATGAAAACAAAGACATAATCGTTGAGGTGACAAGGGTTAAGGTTGTGGAGATATTTTTTTTGAATCCTAATTATATTGTTAAAATTAAGCATGCATGTCTATATGGTGAATATGAACATAACACATTTGCATACAAGAATAGACTAATTGTTCAGCATAGAGAAAGAAAGGAAAAATTTTACCCTAAAGATCTTGAGCCCTTTGAATGTGAAGAATTTTTGGATTACTTCAAGAACACATATTCTTGCTTGAATCAAGTTTTAGCTCAGAATTTTGAGGTAAGGATAGATCTTGACCTGTTGGTGATGACAGTGGATATACAGGCTCATAATCATAACACCGATTTTGATTATGTTGCCTATGTTATTAAGCAAATGCATCAGGTTTTCATTAATCTAAAGAAAGAGGTTCTCCCTCTACATTTCCCACCTTATTCTCTATTAATACATATACTTCTATATGAGGGAGCTCATAGCAAGAAAACAAAGATGAAATTAGGATTAAGGGACAATGAGAATAATATTTTACCAGTCCAAATGTGGACATACATTTTGGATTAGGATTGTCCCAATTCCAATTATTTCATGTTTGGTAATCTCATAAGGTTTGGTATCTTGGAAAGTTTGAGTATAGAACCTACTCAAATGCTCTCTTAGGCAATCAAAAATATCATGCGCCCAAAGGATATATTGGGATCAGCTACAAAGCATAATTGGGAAGATTCGTTTCTACACTCAGAATATACTTTGATTAGGGCTTATGGATCTAAGGTAGCACCACATTGTTTACCCCTATATGTATCTAACAGATTGGAATTTATGGAGTTAATGTGGCAGGTTGATTTTATGTATTATGAAATGTTCAAAAAGCTTAGGAAAGAAACTGTGGTGAGTCCCCAGTGTTCTTTTGCTTACTTTAAGGTTACTACCCTAGAAGGGTATGGGAAATTTGGAATCATGGTGAATAACCTCAGGTTACCTTTTAATGAGGTTAGGAATTTTCACCCTAAAGGATTTGTGCACGCAAAGAGAAGGAAGAAGAATTTATCACTAGTTCTTTTACACATATGATATATTGAGAAAATTGACAAGTGATGAGGCTATTAGATATAGAAAGAAAGAATGGACATCGATAATGGACATTGAAGAGAGAATCATAATAAGGAATGCTTTCTATGAGAGCCCCTATGATGTATTTGAAGAATACCTAGTCACAGTATATTGCACTAGGTGAGGTGGTATTTTTTGTCTTGCTCTCCTTGGATCATGCACTCTTGTAAATCCATCAACATTAGTCCTAAAAAATTTCCTTGTCTTCTGATGATCTAGAGTATATGTGATATCCTTCTTGTCTATAGTAGGCTTCTTTTCTTACTTGGTTTTCTCAACTTATGTAGATTTCTCTTTGAGTTTACTCGCTTTCCTATCACGATCATTGACATATTTAGACTTTTCTCCTTCCCTAAATTGTTCATATAATTTTGTAGAAGCATCAACAAAGGAACTTTGTCCTTTTCTAGTCCTAAGCCTAATTTTTCTTTGTTATTTGGCGTTTGTGTGCTCAATAGTTCATCCAGAATTTCAGTACCACCTTTCAACTTTATGCCATTTTCAACATGCTCCTTAGCTTTCTCCAAATCCTTTCTCAAGGCAACAATTTCTACCTCAAGCTTTATGCATCTATCCATTTCATATTTTAATTTTTATTTCACCACTTCTTCCATTCTTTTGGCTTTCTCCACTTGAAGCTTCATATCTACTATCATCTAATTAGATCCCTCAAGATTCTTTCTTAGTTTCTTTGACTCTTTTTGTGCAAGTTTATTCTACTACATGTTCTCCTTTTCCAACTGTTCAATCTCATCTAGGGCACAAATAAGTTCTTCCAAGTTATTCCCTCCTTCTTCTTCACCATTTTCACCAAGGTCTTCAACTTTTCTATCATTTTGTTTCTTGGACACTTTTTCCATGAAGAGAAATTCATTTTATTTTACAACAAAATCAAAATATTTCTCATGATCTGATCTATTACAGTTATCTGAAATATCACTATCCTCTTAGATGTATAGACTCTTCTTCTTTTTCTAAAATTTATTTCTACTAGGGTGGTAGGGTTTCTTCATTTTATCATCTTTCTTATGTTCAAAAATATTTTATTATTATAGACACATTTATTAGCAAAATGGCCTACTTTACTACATTTAGAGCATTTAGAGGGAAACTTACCTTTGTATTTGTTAGATCCTCTTCTTAGTCTCCTGATGAAATTTGCTTCTTCTTCATCAGTCTTATCATTCTTAGATGTGATCAACTTAGTCTTATCTTTCTTAGGTGCTTCACCCTTCACTTTGTTGTTGACATGGAATGCACCTTCTTTTCTGGATGGTTATGCATCTCCCATCCTCATCCCGTATGCAATGAATATA
This sequence comes from Sequoia sempervirens, assembly GCA_007258455.2. Lineage (NCBI taxonomy): Eukaryota > Viridiplantae > Streptophyta > Pinopsida > Cupressales > Cupressaceae > Sequoia > Sequoia sempervirens. The sequence goes on along the minus strand of VDFB02271358.1, from coordinate 436,825,317 downwards.
CCATGTAACTCATTTAGAGTAAGTTTGTCTATTTCTCTTCATATATTGTTGAGATCTTAGAATCATACTTTTATGTCATTGATGTTATAACTTTTAGTACAATGAAATATTTTTTCACATATTCTCCAAATCCTAGCTAACAGAGTTCACTATATCATTAACTCTCAGAATATAGTTAGTAGTCTTCTCTTTTTGTCATTTTCAGACATTCAAATCTATCTCTTAGTACTTGAAGCTTGGACAATTTTACCTTTCCATCTCCTTCATAGATCTTTTTCAATGTATCCCAAACATCTTGTGCATTCTTACAATACATAACCTTGCTATGCATAAATCTAGATTGACTATTTGTAATAGAAAACCATGCTTTTTCATTGTTCTCATAATCTATTTTTCTTGCAACATCAGTAGGAAGTGGGGATGGTAGTGTGTATCCATTCATAATAGACACCCACACATTAAACCCTAAACATCCCAAGTGTCTATTCATCAATGAACTCCAGAAAGTATAATTTGTTCCATCAAACCGATGAGGCTTGTTTTTGGAAGAACTTTCTTGATTGGCCATTGTGTTCACAAATCCATGGATCTACCCAAAATAATTAAGCTTCTCCTAGGGAGCCTAGGATTCTGATACCAATTGTTGGAACACAACAATCTATTGAGAGGGGGATGAATAAGTAGATATTAAAATTTTAACCCTTTAACCTTTTGAGTAGACTAACTTCCCAAAAACTAGGTGTGCAAATTGAAATATGAAATATAAAAAATATAAAAAAGAACACAATCAAGCACCACATGACACATGAAATATGTGGAAAACCCAAGATGGGAAATACCACAGTGAGAAAATGCTGCTAGGATCTATTGTCCTAATCTAGCCTCACAATGAAATCTTATGTTACAAATTTTGAGGGCACCAACCCTAAGGAAACACTAATCCCCTAATATGAGCACCAACTTAGTAATATGATGGAACCAACCAATCAAATTTACAACATATAGGATTAATACAATTTATTCATAAAGAACACAACTTAATGTTACAACTTATTTTGTAACTGTTCAATTTTCTATTTTTGTAACAACTCACTTATCTGCTCTACACCCCTCTGTGCTACTCTTTTTTTCTCTTCTTCTCTCAGTGCATTCTTTTTCCTCCTTAATGCACACTCAAACACCTTTTGTAGCTCTCACTTTTCTTTTCAATGTATTCTTTGTCTATTGTAGGATCCCAACATACCTTCTATTGTATGTACTCACACTTCTCTCAACTAACACACATACAACAACTTCTTTATTATATGATCATCGATAGTGAATTCATTAGGATTCTCTACCATTATCAGATATTCTATTATGGTTTTAGGATATCGTCAATACTTCCATACTCCTATATTGAGTTGTACAACATAAATTATATTGCAAACTTTCCCTCTTAGTCTCTTTGTCAAACCCTAAGATTGGATATGCAATTAATGCATCCTTTTGATATTGATTTCATCCTCTGTATCAATCTATGCCACCATTCTATGCATCAAATATTCAATTAAATCAATTGTTGGAGTAGGTAGCCCAATTAATTTCATTCTTCGGTCAACTACTAGTTAGAAACCACATAGACTAGCTTAGCCATTTGAAGCCTTTACCTTCAAATTCTAACCATTGATTATGTCTCTACATGCCATGATCCATGGTTCTACAATAATCTTGACAACATTAAAACACTATCGTTTGATTGTTCTTCTTTAAATCTCTATCATTAATCTTACAACTTTATGATCATTGTACATCGTTAGATTGGAGGGACTTATAAATTACTCACAATAAATTCTTTCTTTCTCTTTGACAAGATTCCTTCAACATGCATGCCCTCATAATTGCCACACAATTCACAACAAGGATGTGAATTTCTATCTCAAGCAATTGCTCTTTTCCATTTGTCATCACACGTCACCATAGTCCATCATCACCTTTATTGGGTCCACTCTGTTGGCGTGCTAGAGGTACTCAATAACAAGTATCACCAAAAATTATTTGTCAACTGAATGAAGCAAACCTTCATCGCAATGTAGAGGAGACATCAAAACTACTCACTTCAAAAATGTGTTGTCTCTTCAATGTACTTCATTCAATCTCTATCATTGAATCACTACATTACTCATTATACCACTTGCTATAAGCATGGGCCCAAAAAAAATTGTGAACTATTGGGCTAGTGCCACCTATTCTCTTGTATTGTCACTTGCTTCCATGTCATCTACCTATTGGACCCAACATCTAAGTGTCAAAGGGACTTCGAAATGCCTCACATCAAAATGACATTATCTCATTGATGTATCTCCATGGTTCTTCATATGCCACCATTGTAGTGTCGAAGAGACACTGAAAGAAATCCTACCAACATGTTGAGGTCTCTCTAATACAAACACATGGACACCACTTTACCTATCCTACTCTCAACTATCAGGGATCAAGGATCTCAAGTTCTTCATACCACATAGAGCTTGAGCAAGTAAATCAATAACCATGCCTTCGAACTATGAACTGGTCATGCAATACCATAAATCAACATTCATAGCCTTCCTCTTTCTTTTTCGGGGGTCAAATTTCTATCATTTCTCTTAACCTTATACTTGAAGTGCATTGTAGCTTTAGACAAGTCTGAACACACAAATTTGATAAACTGTTTCTTTTGTTAGGGTTTGGCCATCAACCTTACCCTTTTCCATTTACCTCCTTTCACATTTATCACAAACCATAACTTATACCCATGAAACTCAAAGTGTGAAACACCAACTTTGCATTGATCTTTTTAGATGTTAGGGTTCACCCTTCCACCTTGCTATCTTCGAGCAACAATGTAAGATGTATACACAAAGTTCAAAGTCCAAAATGCACTAGACTTAGCAAATTTTACTTTATCCTTCTAAAGGACTAGATAAGAGGTATGACCAAGGCCCAATGTCTAAAATATTGGACACATAGTAAAAAACAACTAACTTATAACACCTTACTTCTTCAGCAAGCAATACATGGTAAGCCCAAGGTTCGAAACCTGAACTTTTGCAATCTCTTCAACACTTGCACAACATCTGCAACACAATTTCAACCATTGACATCAATGTCACATTTACATTAATGCCAACATCTTCCTTTACTAGATCAGGTCCATCTCACCTCTGATCCTCTATCATCAAATTTTCCAACAATCTCCCTTGTATTATTTCCCCTTTTGAAATCAATGACAATAATATGCCAACACCAACAACATCCGCCATTAGGAACAAAGCATTAGGCCAAATAAACTTAGTAGATTTGTCAAACTCGGCAATAGTCATTTTAGTTTCTTGCAAGAGAAGAATGCTATGATTGAACTCCTTAATGAAATACCTGAAAATATGCTTCTTATGAAGGTTGTTAAGCCCTCAAATATTCCAAGAGAGGATCAACACTTCTTTTACTATGTTTGGGGCCAACCTACTCGAGTGTTTCCTAGTTTCATTCATAATATCTTTAGCCATTTTTTTTTCTTTTTGGTGACTTTACCAGGTTTTCTTCTTGCCTTAGCAGCAGTCCACACATCCACCAACTTCAGAGGCCTAAACAACCTAGAAGGACTAAGAAGACTAGTCTTCATAGAAGAGGGGCGATAACACAAGAGATGGCTAAAGAAACATTAGTAGGGATCCCATTAGGCACCAACTATAGTCCAACAACATGCAGATGAGGGGACAGGTTTAAAGTGGAGGCCTTCAACTAGAACTTGGAGGAGTCTGAGGAAAAAAATTGGTCAATCGTACAAGAGAGCAGGGACACCAGAATTTGGGAAGATGCAATGGGATCAACAATAAAAACTGCAAGAGAAGGGGAAGAGGCTAGCAAGCCAAGAATATTAACCTTGCAAGATGAGGGGACCAAAAGTGTAGGGGGAAATAGGGTAGTCATAATGGATGAAGCCAATGCCAAAATAGATCCACTAGCACTAGGGCTAGGGGAAGGGAAGGCCACAGCCTTAGCTTTACCCATGGGGGACCTAAGATAGCCTTTGGGGTAAGCATTGCATAGATGACCAAGAAAATAATTTTTTTTTGCAAAAAAGAGAAGAGTTTTCATATTTAATGTGGAACCAAAGAAAATGGGGGAATGATGATGTTTTTGCACCCACTTTCCAAGATATTTCATTCAAGGATAACCTTAGATATCTCAATGAAAAGGAGATTTCAAAATCTAGCAATAGGGATATCCTAGGGATTGAATGATAGCTAATAGGGGATTCATCACCAAGTTTAGACTTGGAAAATATAATGATACGGAAGACAAAATGCCAAACCCTAGTTTGATGCAAACTTGATGTAAATGACCTAGAAATGCAAATGAAATATAACAAAAATCTACAAAATAGAATGTGTGCACCTAAAAACTTGTTGGAGATGGAATGGAGCTCTGAAATCATAAAAATGTTGATTTTTTGGACCTGATGGGACTCATTTACCATTTTGGGCGAGTGTCTTAGATCTAGTTTTTTGAACAGGAGTAGGTTTCTGGAAAATAGGTATCCAAATGTGGAAAGATCCTTGAAAAAAACTTACAATGGGACTCATTCACCACAACTAAGTGATCAATCTCATTTTGTCGTGAAGTGCCCCAAGAGAAAAAATATTGAACTAAAACTTTGGAAGACTCATATGATGGATAAAATAAGCACTCTCCCACTCATTTCATGCAAATTGGATGGATATTATGCCCTAGATCTGAGTTTCCATGAGTCTTGACAAATTTTCATGACAACTTTGACAACATTTGCAACTTTGTCATTTTGGTGCTTTTGAAGGCTTCAAATCTAATTTTCTTCAATCTACAAACCTGCAATCACACATTAAAGAGGGGAAAACTTGTTGATTGTCAGGGAATAGCGGTTTTCCTTGGTCAAACCCCTTTTAGGTAATTAAACCAAATGACAAAATGAGATAATGAATCATGAACATGAAATAATTCAATTAGAACCTTGCCATGATGATGGATCTTGAATTGCTGCAACAATTGATGAAGATTTTTCCCTTGAAAACACTAGAATGCCCTTGTGAATGCTTGAGTACTCTTGTGAACTCAATTTTCTATTATGAATTCTCTCAAAAAAGTATTAGGTTCTGGGATATGAGAAATGAGAAGAAGAACCTTATATTTAGGGTATGTGTAGGATCAGGATGTGCCAAAAAGTGGCAATATGTTGGGTATGTGTAGGGTATGTGGCTGGTGACTTTTTTTAACCCAAAATTGAAGTAACAAAAAGTTTTTAAAGGAGATTTTCACCTTTCTACCAATATAAATTATGCTTTTCTTTGAATTTAATAAATAATTATTATTCATTTTCTATTTAAATTACTACTAAAGCCCTGATATATAGGCTGATTGAAAAACATCTATAGCTTTCAAATGGTATCACATTTATTGAATCTAAAACATGTGTCACATTCTATGCTTGACATACTATAGGATTAAAAAAAGAAAAAATAAATTTTGTGAAGTTTTGACCAAGTTAAGGTGGTTAGAGATACAAGATTTTATATTTTTAAAAATTTGTAATAAAAAAATCATTATTAATTATTTACTTGGAAATAAATTACAAAAAAAATATGCATCACATTGGGACATGAGTCCTCTACCTATATCTAAAATCTTATAAAATAATATTATAATTTTATTGTGGTTAGGTTGGTTAGACGGACACCTACTTATTTTTTCACCGAAATTTAAGTGTTACTACATTGAAATTTCAAATTTTCACAAAATGGTTTTTTTATTTTAAAAACTTAGTATTATAGAAACTACATTGAATTTGCTACAGATTCTATTTGTACATATTTTTGAAATAATATAGATAGCTTATTCAAATGTTTACCTCAAGTTTCCTAAATCTGATTTTGTTGAATTTTTTGCCACTTAAGGGCCTATTTTTTCCATGATGATCCTGCACATACCCTTTATACTTAAATTATTCCAAAATTCCCAAAATTACAACACTACAAGTTGACATCAAATCTAGGAGGACAAAACCCCGCAAATATTTGCATTAAATTTGAATTTTGGTCACATGGGACTCATTCACCCAAGGTTTTGAATGATTCCCATCACATATAATGTATGGGACTAAACTATTTTTAAGATTAGGAATGCTATGTCTCTTTTGCTCAATTACAGTCTTTCACCTAAAGGAAAGAGATATATCCCACACCCAAAAATCTAGGTGGTTTACTCAAACTAGTGTAAGTATGATGAAATTATGACTAAATGCAATTATATGGATGCAATAAACTAGTAAAAGCTATTGATTATTAAGTGAAAACTATTGAAATGCAACTTGTTTGAAAACACATTATGATATGCAAAAATGACCCAGAAATAAATACAAATTGCAACATAAATAGATGAAAATGAAAGTGTGCACCTAAGATCTTGATGGAGACTAGAAATGACTTCTGAAATGCTACTAATCCTAATTTTTAGGCCTGGTGGGACTCATTCACCACTCTGGGCGAATTAGTCCCAAATCTAGGAAACTGTTTCAAAACCCATTTTGGACAAATGGGTATCCAAAAATGTAGAAAAAAATAATCAGTCCTTGAAGTGCAACTCATTTTCCACCCATGGTGAATGAGTCCACTTTTGAATTTCTGAAGATTCAAAGGTGGAAACATGAGCCTTCGGTCTACACTTTCTACTTCTCTAGGTGCTTGGTTATGAAACTGTCAAATTCAGGCCTAAAGGTGACTTTTTTTTATGTTTTTCCTTATCCAATGAAGAGATGACTTGAAAAAATTTGAAAATATATCTTCAATGATTTTCAAGCCTCTAAGATTCCTAAATATGCAAATACACAAGAAGAGAAGGAAAGATGTTGGATGTTAGGGCATGGGGGTTTGCCTTGGTCAAACCCCTTCATAGGAAATTAAACCAATATAGAGAAAGAATGTAATGAAACATATAAAAATGGTGTCAATACCTTTCCATGAATATTTATCTTGAATGTTTACAACAAAGCATGAAGAATCTTCCTTTGAATGTCTTAAGAAGATATCTTGATGACTTGTAATGATCAAACCCTAACTTGCTTGACTTGAGGGAGAAGATAGATGATCAATGAATGATAAGAGATGTGTGAATGAGTGGTGAGATGTAAATTAGGGTTTTAAGACTTATATTTATAGGAAATTCACCTTATTTACCTGTTAATTTGATCCCTAAGGCCTACATGAAGAAAAACAAAACTTAAATTCCAAAATTTCTTGCTCAAAAGTAAAAAATGGCGTAAATGGGACTCATTGGAAACCTTGGGTGAATTAGTCCCACTTGGCAAGGACTGATTCACCATAGATGGAAAATTATTCCTAGAGGGGCCCATTTGCTAGCTAGGTTGCTAGGAAGTAAGGAAATAAGGTTTACATGATGACTTTGGCAAGTATATCATCAGATATTGCCTTGGGATGCACAATATGGGGTCACATGGGCCTATTAGTGATGATTTAAAGAGTAATTAGGGCTTGGGACAAAAACTTCAATGTGAAAGTATGATTAAATATACTTTGCAACATAAAAATGATGTCCACTTAGCCTAGGAAGGCACAACATCCAATGTGAATGTGTAGGACACATTACAACACTAGATTAGCATTAATTTTATTTTACAAGCCTTCTATACTTATGTGAAGATGCAATTAAATACATTTTATAATGTTGAATTAGGGAGAAATGGGTCCATTTAGTCTAGAGAGGTGTGAATTTTTTTTACAACACTTTACATCTTGACAAGGCATCATTAAATGCATTTAAAAGGGCCCAAGACCTAGTGTGGATGTGAAAAAACCCTCACAACACCAAATAAATGCCTCATTAAGCCTAATTTATCATCAATTATTCCCCAAATCAAGCAGGTTGCCTTTTTTCTATGGTACATTTAGCCCCCACTTTAGTGAGAGAATGAAGTTGCTTCAAACTCACACTAATGTAGACATTCAAGAGAGGTGAAATCATACCAATGGGATGGTATAGGATAATAAAGATCGAGAAGGAATTCAAGCCAACATGAGTGCAAAAGGACACACACAAGGTGCAGTAAAACAAGATACATGATCATGAAATGGCAAGAACTACAAGGAAGAGAAATGAAAATGAGGTGGATCAAGCTTTGATCATTTTTCCAACTCATTATGGATTAGATTTAGGTTGTTTGTCCAAAAAGAAAATGCATACTCACTCTAGCGTGACAAAAATCTTGGCTATCTATCGAGTGAGAAATCCCAAAAGGTGAGAAACATACACTTGGCTAGTATGTACTCACAAACACATAGGTGGCTATGGGGAAAGTCATGCCTCGAAATGGGCTTCCTGCTCAACCATAACAATGTTGTACCTACTGATAACTTTAATAAGATTCCACAAAGGAAAATGATTTTCAAGCTCTATTAAGCAAGAAAAACTTTGTATTCTTGAAACTCATAGACATTGTGAATGCAAGATAGTGCAAGGAATGTTCAAATGTATTTTTCTTAATTTGTGCGAGGTCTCATCTTAGGGAACATCATTCTTAATGTTTTTGTACCATAGAAAAATGGATCATTGACATTTTCATGGTCTTTTAGGTCTTTCTCTTGTGATGCTTGACTTATAATGTTTTTATTTAATATTGATATGTAACTTATGCATTCACATTAGGTCCTAAACATTCAAATTATGACATCTTGTGAAGGTGTTGTGAAGTGTTGTAACACATTTCTACACTTTTCTAAACTCTTCACATTACAATTCACCTAAAAATAACCTTTTCATCACTTTTCAATTCTTATTCTAAAGTATTGTAAAGTCTTGTAACAATATTTCACACTTTTCTAAGTTTGTTATCACTATTTACATCTTTCATATGCTTTTTTTTACCCCTTTATGCACTCATAAGACTTAATTAAGTGTATTCTTTAATGTAAGACCAACAAACAACATTAAATGCAAGTTAATTCCTAACACCCACTTACAAGCTCAAGGTGGGACCCATTCACCATGGGTAGCGAATGAGTCCCTCTTGGCTCCAAATTTAAAATAATTCAAAATTACTTTCATTTTTTAATTCAAAAAGACCTTATGTTAGCCTATGATGAGGTATTATTAGGTCATTAGGGCATAAGTGTGTAAAATAATTGTTTTTCTTCTCATTTCAACCCCCATTCATTCAATCATTCATCAAGTTCACTCATTCACTAGTTCATTCAATTACAGTCAAGCATCATTCAATCAAGAAAACATCAAACATCTTGGAGCAGCTATTGACATATCTTCAGACTTCTTCAACAAGGTTTTTGGTGAGTATAGGACATTTGCATGTTGTTTATTCATCATTCCTTTCTCATTTCATTCCATTTCTTTATTAAGGGTTTGATTACCAAAGAGGGATTTGACCAAGCAAAATCTATATACTCTAACCCTTAACCATTTTTTCCCTTTTGCATGTGTGTTTGTAGACTTTTGTATGCAGATTTTTCAAGCAATTAGGTGTTCAAAAGTGGAAAAGAAGTCAAAAAAGTGTTTCAAGTCAACTAAACCCTATTTTAAGCTTGGAGACAACCTACAGTCAATTATTTACAGATTTGACTTTGTCAACCCGACAAGAAGACAAGTGCAAATGTGGAGCTACATAATTGACCTTTGATTTTGTAGTTTTTTGGAGGGGGATTGACTTGCCATCAGTAGCGAATGAGTCCCATTTGAGGGTTGAAAAGTTTATTTTGTCATAATCCAATTCCCAATTGAAAAAAAGTAGTTTGAGGTGTTTTTTTTCTGTAGCAGGACTGATTCACCATCAGTGGCAAATGATTCCCATTGGTGATTTATAGTGATTTAGGCTAGTTTTCAAAGCCTTCCAGATTCAACATCCAATTCCCAGGTGCACGTTGCTCATCCTCTTTCAATGTTGTTTGTGTTTGTTCATGTTTTAGTTCATTTTTGCATACCTCACATTGTTTTCAAACATTACATATTTCATTAGTCTTGTATTCATAATCAATCAATTTCATAGCTTAGTTGCATTTAGGTCATTGCATGTAGTCATAGTTCTATATTTCATTCCTTTATTTGAGTGAACCACCTCAATTTTAGGGTTTTATCTCTCTTCTTTTAGGTGAAAGATCCTAAGAGTGCAAGAGAAGTCCATAGTCACCCTCAAAATTGATGGCTCATTTTGGTGAACCTGCATATTGAACACATTATATTTCTAATTTTAACTACATCTTGCATCCTTTCATTTTTGCATCCTAGGGTTTCTAAAATTACATTAGTGAAAGAATCATATAGATTTCATTTTTGCATATCAAATTATTAAAAAACTAAAAAAATTGTATTTGCATCCTCATTCTACATCAAAAAACCATTGAAATCATTTTTAATTTTCTAAAAAACACAAAAAAATATCATACCTGGACTCATTTTCCACCCTGGGGGAATTCATCTGCTTGCACATTTTGAATTGCATTTTTAGGAAATTTTTGGGTATTTTTTGCATCACAGTTTGTTATTATTACTTTTTGTCATACTTTCTTGATTTTCTATTTTATACACTTTCTTGCATATTAGTTTACTTTTATTCATTGTCATCATGGCTTTCTTCATTAATAAGTTTTGGAATTCATTGAAATCCCTTGTAGACATGTCCAATTGTGCCTTTGGCTATGATCCTAATGAACTTGAGCTTCTTCATGCTTCTTCAACTCCAAATGAATGTCCTCCTCATGCTGTAGACATCATTGGAGAAGATGATGATAGGATGACCAAGTTCTTAAATTCATTCCTTGAAAACCTTGAAGTCACAAGATATTCCTATTGTTTCACCTCCTAACATGTTTGGTTATTTACATCCTAAAATGACTAAAGGGCATATGTTCCCTCCCACAAGTGGACCTAGTTCCTCTACAAAACCACATCCTCAACCATTTTATAATAACAAAGTCACTAATACACCAATAAACCTTGAAGAAACATATGGAAAAGGCTTTACTATCTTAAGAAAACAAGGTTGTAACACAACAACTAAGCATAACATTCACCAACTTTTGGAACAAAGACCAACAGATGAAAACACAATAGGATTAGGATATAAAGATCCTCCTAATGATAACAAGCCTCCTTTTAAATATTGGAGACTTGGAGATGATGGTACAATGATCTTTGATTCTCCTCCTGACTTGGATTTCCTCCTTCCATGTGAACAACCATTACCTAATTCTAATGACAAGGATTCTAGGATCCCCATGGGTCCTCTTCCTCCTTCCATCCATGAAAAAGGAGAAACTAGTAAATGAAAATAACCTTACAAATTGAAGAAACTAAAGTTTCCTCTCCATCCACCACCTGAATGCGGAAGGAGACTATAGATGCTCTTGAACATAGGCCTTATACTCTTACCACCTTCAAATAGGTTGGTCATCCATCCTAAATATTCTAACATACCATATTGCAAATATCATCATATTCTTGGACACTGAATTGATGAATGTCAAACATTGAAGGACATACTGAACAAGTATCACTTCACTGACACCGAATGCTATCCTATCATCCCATAGTACATTTTCTCACATTCCTTTTTCTTTTTATTTGCTTTAGTGCTTTCATATGTGTATCGTGTTCCCACGTAATGTGTGTTTGATGTTCTCTCTTTGTGAACTTCCTCTATTTGTACCTCTATTCTTCTATATGTCATACTTTATCCTTGCCTTTTCACTTTTGGTTTTTTGTTATTCCTTTTGGGGATGACTCAAAGCATTGATATGCCCTATGTCTTTTCCATGTTGACCCAAAAGGTCCCTTTTCCTTTTCTTTTCCTTTTCTTTTCTTGTTTTTTTCTATTTGGGGATGATGCAAAGTGTTGAGATGCCCTATGTCTCTTCCATGTTGATCCAAAAGGCCCCTTTTCATTTTCCTCTTTTATCTTTTCTTGTGTTTTTCCTTTTGGGTATGATGAAAGGAATTGAGACGGAAATGTCTCCTTCATGTTGACCCAAAAGCTTTTCCTTTTGTTTTCTTTTCACTTCTATTTTCCTTTTGGGGATGATGCAAAGCACTGAGACTACAATGTCTCTTCCATGTTGACCCAAAATGGACTTTTTTTTTCCATTTTTTTTGCTCTCTTTGTGTCATTCTTCTCATTCTATGTGCTTTGGGGAATTATGATAGTTTTGAGATATTTCATAGAAACATTGCAACAACAAACATACTGACCCCAAATCCATAGATCCCTTATCTGTTTGGTGTGTTCCTTTCTGGGGAGAAACCTCCCTTTCTTTTGTTTTCTTTCTCGTTTACAGGAAGCAGCCTAACTTAGAAACATTTGAATTGGCATAGGGGATTCCAATTTGGCTCTCATGTCTTGTTTTCTTTTTTAATTTTTTTTCCTTCACTACTTTAAAGTAATTGCTCATAGAATAGTGTGTAGCAATTCCTTTAAAGTGGGGGGAATACATTGGCATCATTTCATTTGCATTCTTGGTTCTTAGAGCATCCTTGTCACTTCATACAATGCATTTGTCACTTTGTGGATGGCATTGGGTGTGATGTCCTCCATTTAAGTGTGATCTATCTTAGCATATTACATTCCTCTTGGTGCCCTAATGTGATGCACAACATCTCCTAAGTTGTGAATATTCTATTCTTTGATTAGTCCTCTCTTTGAGAAATTAGACAAAATTTTCCCTAAGTGATAGATCTTGCATGAAGTTAACAAGAGTCCTTTGAACATCTTTTGCATTTTTACATTTTACATCTTTGCGACCTTGCATAACACAACTTGCATGCATGTGGTACCTTTGCATTTTTTCATGAGTTCTAAGCATATGAAGCTTTGCTTGTCTCATGATGCAAAAACTAACATTTTCCTTTGTGACCTACCTTTTTAAAGTTATCAAGAGGTATGACTTTGATATGGTTGAGTGGGAAGCCCATTCTACGACACGACTTTCCCCATAGCCACCTATGTATTTGTGAGTTCATACCAACTAGTGTATGTATTTCACCTTTTGGGCCTTCTCACCCAGCAAACCACCATGAGTTCTACCACCCTAGAGTGAGTATGCATTCTCATTTTTAGACAAACATCCTAGATCTGATTCACAACTAGCTTAACAAATGATTGAAACTTGATATGACTTTTCCTTTTTCCTCTCCCTTCTATCATTCTTTCACATGTGTTTCTTTGTTCTTATATTTAGTTTGCCATGGGATCTTTACCTTGGGGACCTGATCATCCCTCTTGATCATTGTCATTCCATATTTTTAGCATAAGTGCATTTGGATCCCTTTCGATGTGAATGGCTACTTTAGTGTGAGTTTAAAGCAAGTTCATCCTCTCACTAAAGTGGGGGCTAAATGTACCATAGAAAAATGGATCATTGAAATTTTCATGGTCTTTTAGGTCTTTCTCTTGTGATATTTGACTTATCATGGTTTGATTTAATGTTGCAATGTAACATATATGCATTCACATTAGGTCCTAAACATTCAAGTTATGATGTTTTATGTATGTGTTGTGAAGTGTTGTAAGACATTTCTACACTTTTCTAGACTCTTCTCATTAAAATTCACCTAAAAATCACCTTTCATCACTTGTCAAGTCCAATTCTAAAGTGTTGTAAAGTCTTGTAACAATATTTCACGCTTTTCTAGGCTTGTTATCACTATTTACACCTTTCTTATGCTTTATTTGACCCATTTATGCACTCATAAGACTTAATTACATGTATTTTTTAATGTAAACCCAAAAAACAACATTAAATGCAAGTTAATCCCTGACACCCACTTACAATACCAAGGTGGGACCCATTCGCCATTGGTAGCAAATGAGTCCCTCTTGGCTCCAAATTTAAAATAATTCAAAATTCCTTTCATGGTTTTATTCAAAAAGACCTTATGTTAGCCTATGATGACATATTATTAGGTCATTAGGGCATAAGTGTGTAAAATAAGTGTTTTTCTTCTCATTTCAACCCCTATTCATTCAATCATTCATCAAGTTCACTCATTCACTAGTTCATTCAATCAAGAAAACATCAAGCATCTTGGAGCAGTCATTGACATATCTTCAGAATTCTTCAACAAGGTTTTTGGTGAGTTTAGGAAATTTACATGTTGTTTATGCATCATTCCTTGTTCATTTCATTACATTTCTTTATTGAGGGTTTGATTATCAAAGTGGGATTTTACCAAGGAAAATCCCTATACTCTAACCCTTAACCATTTTTCCCCTTTTGCATGTGTGTTTGTAGACTTTTGTATGCAGATTTGTCAAGAAATTAGGTGTTGAAAAGTGGAAAAGAAGACAATAAAGTGTTTCAAGTCAACTAAACCCTACTTCAAGCTTGGAGACAACCTATGATCAGTTTTCTATAGATTTGACTCTATCAACCTGACAAGAAGATAAGTGCAAACCTGGAGCTACAAAATTGACCTTTGATTTTGTAGATTTTTGTAGGAGTTTTGATTCGCCATCATTGGTTAATGAGTCCCACTTGTGGGCTAAAAAAGTTTCTTTTGTCATAATCTAGTTCATGACTATCAGAAAGTAGTTTTAGGTGTTTTTGTTAGTAGCAGGATTGATTTTCCATTAGTGGCGAATGTGTCCCACTGGTGATTTACAGTGATTTTTTCCAATTTTTAGAGCCTTCTAGATTCAACATTTGATTCCTAGGTGCACTCTATTTAGCCTCTTTCAATTTTGTTCGTGTTCATTCATATTTTAGTTCATTTTTGCATACCTCACTATGTTTTCAAACATTACATATTTCATTAGTCTTGCATTCATAATCAATCAATTTCATAGCTTTTTTACATTTAGATCATTGCATTTAGTCATAATTCTATCTTGCATTCCTTTATTTGAGTGAACCACCTCAATTTTAGGGTTCTATCTCTCTCCTTTTAGGTGAAAGATCTTAAGAGTGCAAGAGAAGTACATTGTCACCCTCAAAATTGATGGTTCAGTTTCCAAGAGAGGATGTGTCCAAAGAACTATCACACTCTTGGAGGGAATCAAGTCCAATGATTCCACCAAGGAGAGGACACATGACAAGAAGAAAGAAATTGCACAATGAAATGTGAGTGGTGATGTATGCCCCCACTTTAAAGCGACTGTAGACACTAGTACTATGTGAGATTGCTTTAAAGTAGAAGAAGACATGAGAGATTATTCAAAAATCTTGATTCAAATCCATATGTTTCTGAGAAGCTACATCATGAAAAAGGGAAGTATGTCACATGCGAGCCAACTTAAAGCATGTCATTCACATCCCAAGCTTTCTCTTATATGTTTATGAAAAGTTAACGACTAACCAAAAGAGTCAACGACAAGTGACATACAAGGAAGGCTATTAAACCCCTTGCCCCCACTAAGTGTAGGAAAAAGGTGAGCTAAAATGATTGATACGATGCAAGGTAGAGTGAAAATATATATCAATTAGAGGAATTAGGTGCCCCCTCAGAGGGAAGCATACCAAACTCCTTAAGATGTTGGATTTTACTGCTCAAAGCCTTACCTTCATTGGTGGAGTGGCCATTAACTCTATTATAGGTGTAGAATAAAATTTCTTTCAATTTCTTGGAGGAAGGGTGATCAAGTGATCTTAGAGTAGTCTCCACAAGATACCCTCTTGATTGAAATGAGAGAATATATTCCTATGGTTTGGTTAAAATTTACATCTTGCTTAGTATTAGATGTCATATCTATGTAAGACTATTTAGATCATGAGATTTTGTTCTCTCCTTTATAGGAGGGTGTAAAATCTAACGAATTCAATTTAGTAATATTTTTTAATATGACATTGAAATTAAGCGAAGATGTGTTGATGTTGAGTGAAGGCTTGGAAATTTCTATTAAAGGACAATAAATAAGACCATAAGTTTCTTGTTGCATGATAGGATCGATAGGGTTCTGGATACCTTGTTCATTAGCACAACATCCTTTTCCACTATAGCCATGTTGTTTCAAAATCTCATACCCTTTTCCATAAATCTTTTTCATTTCTTTTGGATCGGTTGGTGGTTGGTGATAAGCATTGTCAAAGTTTGTTGTGTAGTTTGTGTTGTCTAAAGTGGTTGAGGTGGATGCTTTCCAAGGGTCATATGATTTTTCATTTCACCTATTTGAATCTTTGTGTATGATCTTGTACTCACCCCTAAATTCATGATTGATATCCAATGAACCCCAATCATCTTCTAATAGTTGTATGACATTTTCAATATGTTGTTCTTTGTTGTTCTATTATACAAGTTCCATTGGTGTAGTTCATGTTGACATGTTCAAGGTATTTTATTTATTTTTCTCAAGTTGTAAGACACTATAATGCTCAGGATCAACATCAAGTGTGTATACTTTGTTTTTGTAAATGTATTTCAATTTTTGATGAAGAGTGGAAGGAACACATTTCATTACATGAATCCATAATCTGCCTAAGATAAGATTACATGAAAGGTCATAAGGCATAACATGGATTTGTGTATTCAAAGTGGCCACTCCAACTGTAAGAGGTATAATGATGACCCTAAGCAGTTTCTTTTCCACATTATCAAATCCCTTAATAGTTAAAGAATTAGGTGGAATGGTCGATTGATCAATTCCAAGCCTATCCAAAAGGCTTACACTATAGGGTGATCCCACAATACTAGTTTACAATTTTTGGCCAAACTCGATGCTGAACTGATTTTTTCTAATTAAATCTTCACTTTCAGGCACCTATAGTGGCTAAACCGTGAAGAATTTGAAGATGATGCAAACTAGTGATTTGTGACAAAAAAATTTAGATTCTAAATATGTTCTTTCCAAATTTTTTGGAATCAAATTGCACTTCTTTTTCCATCTCCTTTGAAAACTAGTTTTTTTTAGTAAACACCATTTTTAAGGAGTGATGCTCACCGTATAATACATAACCTTTTTTCCATGAAGGATAAAATTCTTTTTTCTTTGAATTTTTATTTATGTAACTATGATATCTAGTGCTTCCAATTGGTTTCATAGTGTTTTATTGAATTTTTTCCTTAATCAAGTTTTGAAGTCAAAGCAATTACAATTAAAACATAAGTAGACTGTATAACACAACTTTTTTTGTATGTATCGAAATTATTTTTTTTTGTTGGATCAAGGGCTTCAATATCTTTGAGTGCACTCATATTTTTCAAATTTCTTTTTGATAGTGTTCTATTTTTCCACATGTGCAGAATAGAGAGCTTGATTTTCAATGAAAAACCTATATTCACAAGAAATATAAAAATAAATATAATAATAAAATTATATTTATTTTAAATTATACTTTTTGGGCTTACAATAAGGACTGCATACTTACGAAAATAAATTTTAAATGAATTCATTTGATCCCCCAAAAATTAAATCAAAAGTGGTTTTTTATTAGCATTTTGATAGGTGTAAAGGAGACTTTGTTATAGGTATGGTTTAAAACTAGCAAAGTTTTGTCCAGGGAATTTGATCTAAGGTAGTTTGATCAAACCCTCTTCAATTGGAAAGCTTTAAATGGAACATTTTAAGGATTAAATCATTATATTTTACAAAAATATGTGATTTCAGCAAAAATCAAAATCTCCCAAAAATTGTAAACCAGCTTTGTGGGATCACCCTACATACATTAAGGGAAGAACCAATATCTAGAAGAGTTCTCTTTATCCCTTTTCATTTATATTGTGCTATGATCATGAAAGGATCATTTTTTTTTTTTGCACATCCAAAGAGGGGAGTTCACTTTGGTGGAAAATAATGTCATTGTTTATTCTGTGAATGATGGTTGCTATGCCATTTGGTTGCACTAGAAGGTACAAGAACTTCTTGCAAGGCTATTTAGATCATGTTGTGATAGTGGGGGATGCTTGAATAAGATCCCATAAGGAAATATTATCAAGAGTATTCTTTAGTTGTTCAACAAGATTGTACTCTTAAATGTGTGAGTTTAATTCAGGATCTCTAGGTGAAATGGGATTTGGCAAAGGTAAGGGTGTTGGTCTGGGTTTTTGTGGTTGTAGATTATTTCATGTATGAGAAATCGTAGTATGACTTGGTTGCTATGACATATTATTCTGAGGTGGGTAGAGGGTAAATTCTAGATTGTGTTGAGATGAAGGTTGGTATGATGGTGGATAAAGGATGAGTTGAGGTTGAATATTATTAATATCCCTTCGAGAATGAGTCTAACATGGGATCTGTGTTGTCTTCGAAGGGCTTAATCTCATTATTGTCAATGTTATCTTTGTTTTGGATCATAATATCCTCCCTAGAAGTAGAGTTCTTAGGAGAACAACAAACCACATGTTCTTGATAATTAAGGCTTGGTTCATTCAAAATAACTTCATTGTAACTAAGAGAGTTATTAATGGTTGAATGTGTTTGATTATCGATAGTGGGAGATTAGGGGAAGACTCTATTTGATCATTTTTTGTTTGTAAGGTCTCATTCTCTTATTCCATATTATCTACCTTACTAGGAGAGCTTGTAATATGTTAATCTAATGTTAAAATTTGCAAAGTAACTTCATCACAAGTGGGGGAGGCATCAAGAGAAGGACCATTATGATTTCCAAATAGATCTTCCCATATGGTAGGGACACTAGGGAAGGGAGGGGCACTATTCTCATGATCTTTGATAGGTATATCTTCTAACACCAACTTATCCTCTTTGCATCGAGGAGGGATATTAGGAGAGGAACAAGTTTGATTATCATGATTATGGAGACTAAGTAAGGTAATGTCTAGAAATGTGTCTATGATTTCATCTTCCTGTTGTGTTATGTGATCGTCATGATTACTTATTGTGATTTCCTCTTATTTAGTAATATTATGTCTAATAGGAGAGGTAAGAGGATAGAAACAACTCAGATTGTCAAAACTATCATCAACTGTTTCTTCTAGCACTATAATATCTTCTTCACAAGTGTGAGAGATAATATATAGGAGAAGAAAAAATGTGATTGTTATGATTATCCAAGGTTTATTTCACTACACAAACCTCATCCACAGAAGGGAAATTAGGAGAGGGATTAATGATGAATAAAAAAGAGAGGGGTAAGGACCGCATATTCATATGCACTTAACAAAACTCTCTTACAACATGCAATAAGATCTAAAAGTAAAAAATAAAATATGATAATTATATATTTGTGTAAAGAAAAAATGTTGTAATGATTATTCTACAAAATTGAAATGTAACTTCTATGCAAAAGAAATCATGAAAAAGAGGAATACAATTTTTTAGATTTTAAGGATGATAATTGATTGATTATGCTATGTAACAAAATGGGAGTGCAAACTTGAAATTAAAACCATGCATGAAATGAGCTAATTTAGACTAGATCTAATGAAATTCATGTTACAAAAACTCATCCAACTGATACAGTTAGGTAATGGCACCAAACAGAAGCCTAAAAATAGGGTTTTCAGACCTTTAAAAGGTAGTTTTAGGGGTGAAAAGGGATTGATTCGACCAAGGTGGTGAATGAGACCCAGTGAGGGATTTTTTTAGAATTTTCAATTTTTTTGATGGATTTTGATGTCTGTTGGGCTATAAGATGTAGACCTAAGATGAAAATGAAAATTTTTAGAAAATTTAAATGAATGTAGATGCCAAAAATGCAAGCTAAATGCACTTCTCATGAATGCATAATTTGACAACTAGCATGCAAATTAATCCATGCAAACCCCAATGCAAGGTCAATGCAAGCTACATCTATGATGTAGGACTCCAAAACAGAAAAGAAAGTATTTGAAAAGAAGGTTAACCAAAATTAACCATAGATTTTATGATTAGGGATGCTATGTCTCTTTTGCTCAATTAGGGCCTTTCACCTAAAGGAAAGAGATATATCCCACACCCAAAAAATCTAGGTGGTTCACTCAAAATAGTGTAAGTATGATGAAATTATGACTAAATGCAATGATCTAGATGTAGTAAACTAGTAAAAGCTATTTATTTTTAAGTGAAAACTATTGAAATGCAACTTTTTTGAAAACACATTGTGATATGTAGAAATGAACTAGAAATGAATACAAATTGCAACATCAATAGATGAAATTGAAAGTGTGCACCTGAGATATTGATGGAGATTGGAAATAACTTATAAAATGCTAATGATCTTGATTTTTAGGCTTGGTGGGACTCATTTTCCACTCTAGGTGAATTAGTCCCAGATTTGGGAAACTGTTTCGGAACCCATTTTGGACAAATGGGTATCCAAAAATGTAGAAAACCAAAATCAGCCCTGGAAGAGGGACTCATTCACCACACATGGTGAATGAGTCCACTTTTGAATTTCTGAAGATTCAAAGGTGGAAATAAGAGCCTTCATTCTACACTTTCTACTTCTCCAGGTGTCCAGTTCTGAAACTATCAAATTCGGGCCTGAAGGTGACTTTTTGTTGATGGTTATCCTTATCTATTAAAGAGATGACTTGAACAAATTTGAAACTTGATCTTCAATGATTTCCAATCCCCTAAGATTTCTAAATATACAAACACACAAGAAAAGAAGGAAAGATGTTGGATGTTAGGGCATGGGGGTTTGCCTTGGTCAAACCCCTTTGTAGGTAATTAAACCAAAATATAGAAAGAATGTAATGAAGCGTGTAACAATGGAGTCAATACCTTTCCATGAATATTGATCTTGAATTTCTACAAAAAAACATGAAAAATATGTCCTTGAATGTCTTAAGAAGCTATATTCATGACTTGCAATTCATATCAAACTCTAACTTGCTTGACTTGAGGGAGAAGATAGATGATGAATGAATGATAAGAGATGTGTGAATGAGTTATGAGATGTAAATTAGGGTTTTGAGACTTATATTTATAGGAAATTCATCTTATTTACCCAATAATTGGATCCCTAAGGCTGACTCAAAGAAAAACAAAACTTAAACTCCAAAATTTCTCACTCAAAAGTCAAAAATGGTGCAAATGGGACTCATTTGCCACCTTGGGTGAATCAGTCCCACCTGGTAGGGATTGATTTGGTCCCAAAAGGGGCCCATTTTCCATGTAGAATGCTAGGAAGTAAGGAAATAAGGTTTATATGATGATTTTGTCAAGTATTTCATTAGATATTGCCTTAGGATGCATAATATGGGGTCACAGGGGCCTATTAGTGATGATGTGAAGAGTAATTAGGGATTGGGACACAAACTTCAATGTGAAAGAATGATTAAATATACTTTGCAACACTAAAATGAGGTCCACTTAGCCTAGGAAGGAAAATAATCCAATGTGAATGTGGACACATTACAACACTAGATTAGCATTATGTTTATTTTACAAGCCTTCTAGATTGATGTGAAGATGCATTTAAATAAATTTTATAGTGTTGAATTAGGGAGAAATGGGTCCATTTATTCTAGAGAGGTGTGAAACTATTTTACAACATCTTTACAAGACATCATTAAATGCATTTGAAAGGGTCCAAGACTTAGTTTGGATATGAAAAAAACCTCACAACACCAAATCAAGGCCTCATTAAGTCTAAATATCATCGATTATTCCCCAAATCAAGCAAGTTGCCTTTTTTCTATGGTATAAGGACCAAAAGTCAAAAGTTCTTAGAAAGGTGTAAAAATAAGCATGGGACAAAACAAATTAGGTGGGACTCATTCATCCAAAGTGGTGACTGAGTCCTGGATCACTAAATATAGGCCACACAAGCTAGAAACACTTGAAGTTGTCAGGGAGTTCATTAAAAATAAATGGAGAACTAATGGAAAGGTTTCAGTTGCTGCTCTTCCAAAGGGTTTTTTTGCGTTTGAATTCACTTGCAAAGAGAACATCTTGGTTGTAAGAAGTGGGGGTCCTTGGGTTATAGGGAAATCTTCCCTGGCTCCAAAGAAGTGGTCCTCTAATTTGGACCTTTCGAACTCCATTTTTGAGAATGTCCTAGTTTGGGTCAAACTTTTGGGCCTTCCCCTAGAGTATTGGAATGAGGACATTTTTTATTGTATTGTGAGCTCCTTTGGAGAGCTCCTTTCTATTGATTCAATGATAGCTACTAGAAAGAGATTGTTATTTGCTAGAATATGTGTAGGGATCTCTCAGAATGCTGACCTTCCCTCATCGATCAAGATCCAATCAAAACTGGGTTCCTGGGCACAGGATATTGATTTTGAAACCCTCCCATTTGCTTGTTTCAAATGTAGAAAATCTAGGCACTAGGCTAAGAAATTCCCCTTAAACACAACCAAAGAGAAAGAGAAACTAGCTAGTTCTTTGAAATCAGTATGGTGAAAGAAATTAGGAGGAGATAGCCTTGAAAATAAAGAGTCTAACAGTCAAAGTACCTCTAATAAGGCTAATGCGATCATGAAAAATAATGAAGAGAACCTGCTGGAATTCCAGCATAAGGATCTTGAGAAGACTTTACCTATTAAGGAAAATGAATCCAATGAGGATCAGTTGGTGGGGGAAGATAATCTGAACTAAGATGCTAATCCCTTTTCCCATGAACTAATCCCAACAGTGAAAAATGATGAGACCCCAGGCTTGAAGGATATTCCTATTCAGGGGCTATCCTTAGAGCTAAACATCCCTCCCCCTTTCCATTCCTCTATTGGTCTTTCCCCTCCAGGAGTAGAGATCTTTATGGATCCTAACTCCTTTGATGCAGTTAAGTGTTCTTTCAAAAACGTAGACCATTCAACTAAACTTTCAAGCAACTTCTCATCTTCTCAATTGAATGGTATCATGGAAACTTTACCCTGGGAACAAAGGCTCTTAACTGATAAGGAATGGGAATCTAGTAAAGAAATGGATAGTCAAGAAGAGATAGAGAAAGAAGATTTCTTATCAAAGAAAAATAAAAATAAAAACAATGGAAGACTCCAATTGGTATTTCTACCAGATCAAAAGCAAAGGCAGACTGTGGAGCACCTAAGAAATCTCGAGGGAAAAAATCTATTAAATGGACAAGAGAGCATAACAGTTTCTAGGATATTGTGGATGGGTCTCAGAAAACCATCCCAGAATGCCTCAAATCCCTTGTAATTCATGAAGATTATGTCTTGGAATATAAGGGGACTCAATAGCCCCCATAAGCAGGATGTTCTACGCAATTTTGTTAGAGACCACAAGCCTGATATTCTTCTTATTTAGGAAATGAAAATGTTATAGTAAAAATTAGAAAAGATGAAACTTTTCCAACACTGTAGTACTCATGGAAACAATTCGAATGGTGCTTCTAGAGGAATTACTACCTTCTATAATAATCACATAATCAAAGGGGATCTGATTCTGGAAGGCACGAACCATATTGCTACTAGATTCACACATATTAGGGATAGTTTCGGTTGGATCCAAATGAATATCTATGCCCCCAATGGTAAAGGACTGAGAAAATCCTTTTTGATGAAGCTGGCTGCTTTTAGGAGGATTTTTGATAGAAAGCCTTGGATTGTTATGGGTAACCTCAACACGCCCTTAATGAATGGAGAAAAATTTGGAGGCTCCTAGATCAATGCAGAGAGCAAAGAGGATCTTCAGAGTTTCATTGATAACCAGGGGCTGATTGATCTGGATTTACATGGAGCTTCCTATACCTAGTCGAATCGCAGAAAGGGGTTGGAGCTTATACAAGTTAGATTAGATAGATCTTTAATTTCCAATCATTAGTTTTTTGAGTATTATTGCTCTCTTAAAGCTCTCTCTAGGATTGGTTCTGATCATTTCCCTATTAGTTTTGTTGTGGATCCTATAAAAATGAAAAAAATATCCCTTTTAGAGTGGAAAAAATGTGGCTCTCTCATCCTTCTTTTAAAGAGGAATTTAGGAAATGGTGGAATATAAGTATTTCTAGCACTGCAATGTTTAGAATAGCTAAAAAAGTAAGGGAAGTGAAATGCAACTTGAAAAAATGGAAAAAAAATCCTCTGGGAACATCTTTAAGATCAAATCTAACCTTCAGATGGAACTGGGGGAGATTCAATATAAAATCCAGAATGAGGGATATTTGAATGACACAAAAGAAAAAGAGAATGAGCTACTTATTAAAATGCATGACAATATTGGAAAGAAGGAGGAGTTCTGGAGGCAAAGATCTAGAGCTTTTTGGTTATCTGTAGGTGACAAAAATACCAAGTATTTCCATCTATCGGCCTCAAAACATAGAGCTATTAACAAAATATCTCAAATTGAAGTGGATGGTATTAAGTATTAGGAGGAGGAGGATATTAGAAAGCATGCTATCTCATTCTTTAAAATCCTTCTTTCTAAGAATGATGAAATTAACCAAAATGATCAAGACCTTTTAATAGATGCTATACTGAAAGTGATCAACCAGGAAAATAACACTATGTTGTCTGCTATCCCTACTAATGAGGAAGTCAAGCAAGCTATTTTCTCCTTTGATGGGAGTAAAGCTCCGAGTCTGGATGGTTTCCCCATTTTTTCTTCCAACGGTTTTGGGAGACTGTAGGAGATGATGTGGTGAATGTTGTTAAAGAATTTTTTGGTTCTAGAAACTATCTCCTAAAAGAATTGAATGCCACCTTTTTTATTTTAATCCCTAAGAAGCTTGGAGCGATAAACTTTGAGGCCTTCAAACCCATAAGCCTTTGTAATTCTATCTATAAAATCATCTATAAGGTTTTGACTTCTAGACTATTAATTCTTTTGCCTTCTTTGACTCACCTCAATAGAATGGCTTCGTTCTTGGTAGAAAAATCCTTGAATCTATTGTTTCTATGCATGAGAACATCCATTCTTTGGTGAAATCTAAGACTGAAGACTTTCTGTTAAAAGTTGATATATCTAAAGCCTATGATAGAGTGGAATAGATTTTCTTATTTAAGATTTTAAAGGCCTTTGGATTTTGCAATAGGGTTCTTCAAATGGTGGAACAACTTGTGTCTACTGCTTCTATTTCTGTTATGGTTAATGGATCCCCAACTACTTTCTTCCAAAGTACCAGAGGTCTACGACAGGGTGATCCTATTTCTCCTATTTTATTCACTATCATGGCTGAGAGTCTTGGAAGAAACCTGGAAAAGTTGATTGACAATAGGTCCCTCAGTGGTCTCAAACCTTCCTCAAGTAACATGGTTTGTTCTCATCAACAATTTGTTGATGATACTATGCTGTTGGGTAAAGCCTTGGTCTCGAAAGGTAAAACTTTGAAATCTTTGCTTGATAAATATGGGAGAGTGTCTGGACAGCTGATTAATAATCAAAAAAGTTCTTTATTCGTCTTCAGCACTCTGGCTCACAAACAAACCAAAATTGCTAGAATCCTTGGTTGTAGAGTGGATTCCTTTCCTGCCACCTATCTTGGCTTACCCTTGAGCCTTAAACCTCCTAAATCCTTTTGGGTTTTGTTGGTTGAGAGGTTTAACAAAAATATTGTTGGTTGGAAAGGTGCTCTGCTAAGTCAAGCAGGCAAACTTCAACTCCTCAAAGATTCCATGCAGAATTTGTCAATCTATGCTCTGAGCCTCTTCAAGATTCTTGGTAAGTTTGTGGATGCTATAGAAAATATTCAAAAAAGATTCCTCTAGTCGGGTGTCAAAGAAAACAAGACTTCCTTTAATTGGATGGGATCTGGTGTGCAAACCAAAAAAGACCAAAGGATTAGATCTTAGAAGAATCAGAATGGTCAACAAGATCCTTCTTGCAAAACAAATATGGAGAATTTGCTCATCTTTAGGTGAATGGACTGATATCCTAGCTAGTAAATATTTAGAGAACAATTGTTATCTTATTATTCTAAAGGATTCCCATCTTCTTCCTGGAGGTTCAACCTGCTGGAATAATCTGATCAATGGGAAAAATATTATGGACTCTGGAACTAGTTGGCAAGTTAGAAGTGGAAACTAAACTAGATTTTAGGAAGACAGATGGTTGTTCAAGGAGCCCCTTATAAAAATTGACTCTTTTAGTGGGTGGGTTGAGAATTGCAAAGCTCATTTTGGATCCTATGTGAAAGACTATAGAGCGAATGGAAAATGTGTGGATCTGTGTCTTATTAGTCAGGCTCTTACTCCTATTCAATCATCTTTATTGGTTGTTAGACTCTACTCTGATCAGTTGGAAGATCATCTTGTCTAGATTGATGAACCCTTGGGAAACTATTTAGTTTCGTCTGCCTTTGCCAGGATTACTTCTTCATAGGGCTCTCCTCCCTTTTGGTCGAAGGCTTGGTTCAAACATTTAGTCCCTAAAATCAACATTTTTTTCTGGATCCTTCTCCAGAATAAGGTGCTTACAATTGATAACCTGTGTAAACATGGCTTTCAAATACCTAATAGATGTTTTCTTTGTAAGAGGGAAGTAGATTCAGTGCATCATATGTTCCTTCATTGTCCTTTTGCTGCCTCAATCTGGGAAAAAATTATCAACTTTTGGCATCTCGCTTGGGTTTTTCCTTCGTCTATTGAAGAATTTTTCCTCCAATGCAAAGATCTGACTCATAATCCTATTCTTAGATTTCTTTGGGATTTCTCTTTCCCTCATGTTGCTTGGGGTCTGTAGAAAGAATGCAAGTATAGAATTTACAAAGACAAAGAAGCTCCGATGGATATTTTTTTGATAGAATTATTAGATTCTTGAAAGAAAATGTCAATTCTATCCCCCAGAAGGTTAGCAATTCTGAGAAAGCGGCTCAATCATCTTATGACCTGATAGTTGCCAAGGAATGGAATATCAGTCTCGATTTGCCTTGCACCCCTAAAAAAGCCAAGAAGGATAGAGAGGATGTTCGCTAGTCTTTCCCACCAAATGGATGGGTCAAAGCTAACTTTTATGGTGTGGCTAAAGGTAATCCGGGGGTGACGGGTTGTGGTGGAGTCATAAGGGACTCCTTTGGCAACTTTCTTGGTGCTACGGCCACTCCTCTTGGGTCCCAAACCAATCACTTGGCTGAGGCTGCTGGTGCTTTTCACATTATAAATCTAGCCCATAGTCTTAACTTTAAAAATCTCTGGCTTGAAGGCGATTCCAAAAATATTATTAACTATATTTGTAGCAAGTCCCCCCCCTCGTGGGCAATTAAATCATGGATTGATGATGCCACCTCAACTTTGGCTAAGTTCGATAAAATTAAAATCTCGCATGCCTATAGAGAAGCTAATGTCGTGGCAGATTTTTTTGCTAATGAAGGGGTTAGAATTAATGATCAGAGTGCCTGGCTAAACTTTAATGATCTAAGTGTTAATGTTCGCGCTTTATTGAATTATGATAAATCACATGGATAAGAGGCATGTCATCTCTTTAATGAGGACAGTTTGGAGTTATCACATCACAATCATTAGATTGTATGGGACTGAGCTTAGTTGCTTAGTCTATAAGGTAGATTGGCATGCTTTTTGGGTTCTAAGATTTAGCGGGACCAGTTCTAGTAAAGATATCATGTCTGTGTGCCCCATTGTGTTTGCTAAGATGGGCAGAGACAAGAAAAGAACTGAGCCAGATAGCTATGAGATGCACACAACAAATGTTAAGGCTTGGAATAAAGTTAAAAGCAGGGGGTTACTTCCATTCCTGGAGAAGCTCCACGATTCTAGTCAAGAGGCTACATATCTTTTTGAGAAAAATTGGGATAATGGGAATCTTACCCTTTTTGGCAAGAATCTCGAGCTGAACAAAAACCTAATTGTTGAAACTGTGATGGGAATGTTGACTAATGGGAAAAAAAAATTCAGGGATAGGGATTTTTTTGATGATGCCATCGTCAGATTTCCTAAAAAAGTGAAAGAAAAGTTGAAACTAGTTAAAATTGCTAATAGCTTCTTTGATGTCGACACCATAAAAGCCTTATGGAAAAAGGTCCTTGTCATCATGGAGTACATAACTGTGGATGGTCATTTCACCAGAGTCTATGGTTATCACTTTTCCCTGCTCAACCATTTCCGCTATAAGGTAAGAGCTTCTTTCCCCTACTATCTTTTCTGCTCTTTGAGGAAAAGTTTGGATGACCACAAAAAAAACCCTAGAAGATTCCCTATTTTGAATACTAGTCTAATTAGATTAATTGTGGAGCGTTACCAAAAAATACCCTTCCTTGCTAATTTTGATGTCTCCCCTGACTCTGAGGATGTTGATACTAAACCCAGCTGCTCAGGGTTTCTACCCAATTTAAGTCCAACTAGAACTATCCTTAGTCTGCCTATTGCCCTTTCGAGAAAGAAAAACCTTAAGCCTCTTACTGTTAAAGGTTGTGTTGTGCCTAAGTTGGAAATCCCCTCCCTTATTGATAAGAATTCCAAGGCCAAAAACCGTGTTTCCTACTCCAAATATTCCCCTAACTCTGAGGCGTCTGGCGCTAATAACTTTGAACCCTCTGCTGACCCATCAATGGATAGAATTGCTAGAACAGGGTCCCCTGTCACTCTTGTCCTTGATAATACTCATCTCAACACTAATGGGGATCCCTCTGTGGATGTTTTGAATTTAGCTAAAATTAATGCCGATACCCATTTCAAACTTTTGAAATGGACTTTCAATGAAATTAACGAGCTAAAGATAAAAACTAGGCCCTGCAAAGTAAGCTGGAAAAGTTGGGAGCCAAGGTAGCAGCAAATGAAAAAATAGAGGTGAAACGAAGAGATCACAGTCTCAGCAGTGACACTCAGAACCAAGCTAGAAAAAAGAGAAACATTGAAATTGAGATGGAAAAAATGAAAAATACTATCAAAATCATTGGTGAGCAAAACAATCATATGGCTAGACACAATTCCATAATCATCAATGCCATGACCGATAAATTGGACAAAGCCCAACATGGATCTCTGGTGGTTGACCTGGAGGATACCAATGAAAGAAACCAGGAGGATGTTGGCATGTCTAAGAGAATCAGAGCCAATCTGAAGAGGAAGGCTCCCCTGACTCCGCAAATGATTCAAATGTTTAAGAAGGGTGTTCATGAGATGAAGAATTTGGAGGCTAAGACAGAGTTTGTCTTGAAGACTTGGGGCTAACTTCGGTCAGCTTTTTGCTAGATTTTCTAATGGGCTTTTTTGACCTTTCTGGTCTTTTGCGTATGGCTGCTATTTATTTTGGTTTTTACCTTTTGTGTAGTTGGTTGCTTTCATTGTACTTTTCTTTTATATCTATTTTGTTGTAAACTTTGTGGTTTCGGGTCCTTCTAAAACCCATTTTACCCTTTATCAAAAACACTTGAATTATGATTGGTTACTAATTGGTGTCAGGATTATCCTACAAAAGATGCAATAAATGAGGCTTGTGGATGCAAAACAAGGCCAATTAAAGCACAAGAAAGCCCAATTATTAATGATAATCCTTTAGGAATGTGAAAGTGTGTTACAACACTTTACAACACTCCAAATAAGGTAAGATTAAGGTTGATTATGATTAAAATGCTTAACTTATTTGATAAAACCCTAGAAAAGTGTGAAAGTGTGGTACAACACTTCACAACACTTTTGCAAGGAACCAATAAAATCCCATTAGCTCACAAGGGCCCAAGACCTAATGTGAATGTGTTATCCACAATGCAACACTAAATCAAGGAAACATTAAGCCAAAATCATAAGGAGTGCCCAAACAAGTCAGAAAAAGTTGAAGGGTTACTCTTTTGCTGACTCCTCAATGGTATAGAACAACTTACCAAGCTTGTATTCTAGAATAATTGAGGTCAAGAGGACCCTATTCAGTTCAATACTAATGTAGAAATGGGAAAACATAAATCTAGACCTTTCTTTGGTGACATAATCCAACAAGAGGAAGTTGCAAAAGGAGTTGGCTACTCCCTTAATAATTTCTTCATCCCAAAACTCCAAAGGGAGGCCTGATAGATGAACCCAGGTAGGAAGCATAATTTCCAAGTGAGTTGAATGGTCAAAACCAAGGCACCATTTGCAAAAAGCAAGGCTTTGTTTACCAAAGAATAGAGGGTTTCTAGTGAGGGTAGCTAAGCAGTCCTTGCAAAGGTTAAATTTGAAACAAAATAAACCTTTTAGAAAATTTGGAATGGAGAAAGAGCCTTTAATATTCCACCTAGAAGAAACCCACTTATGAACATATTCAATATTGGCCTTCTTCCCACAAACCTCCCAACCAAATAGTTTTCCATTTTGGCAATTGAATGGTCCAGAGACGGGTCCTTGATTTTTATACTAGTACCCTCATCTGAGTGCATGATCTGGACCCCATCACCGACTGCACCACCGATCACACTATCAATTTATGGAAAATAATTTTTCTAGTTAAGTGGTGGGGGTACTTTTTTAGAAGGGACAAAAAGTGACCCAGAAGACCCATGAGAATTTTTGGGAAACCCATCTTGCCCAACAGAACTTCCATAATCCTCTCACACCAAAGGACATGAACTAGGAGATTCCCTCCCAACACCATCTGCTTGTTTGCCGCTCATTTAAAATTATGTACACAAATCAAGTGAACTAGATGTTGGTTCTAATGTAATATTCTAATTACTTTTAATGTCACAATCCAAGTGTTTCTATAGTAATACGAATGATAATTGCAAGATGCTTGTATGGTTTTAAAAATAAAATGATGTAACATTGAATGCCTTTAAGTATTAACACATAGAAAAAAATCACATGGAACATGGACCATGTTTACTAATGCTTAGAATGAAATGGGTAGGAGTTGACAAATTCTAAATGCTATTTTTTTTAATTTTAGTGGTCAACTCCATATAGTATGGTTGTGTGTGATTAGTCCCACAACTCCAATATGTCCAAAGATAAGAAAATGCAAATATCAATGTGGAGAATGAATATCTAAATATAAAAAATATAATTAAATTTCATATGTACAAGAATATATATAAAAAAGGTAAGATATAATTGAATGTCAAGTAATAAATGTATATGCTAAGAAACTAAGTTCATATTCACATAATTTTTTATCATTTGTCAATAGATAATTCTATTAAGTCATTTAAATAACATACTCATAAATTGTTATCTAGTTGGCTTGTTGGCCTTGTTTTGGCTTGAACCAGTGGTTTGGTCACCTTGTTTTTTTGTTTTTGTTTTGTTTCGGTTCAAGACCCTTATCCTTTTTTTTTTGTTGATTTCTCAATGCTTGATGAAATTAAAAGTACTTTGGGAAGATTGTTAGATTCTCATTATTATGTTCTCTTAGGTAAAGGCTCTTGTCAAATTGATTTTACAATTATGGAGATGATTGGAAAATAACAAGTGAACTAGATGTTGGTTCTAATGTAATATTCTAATTACTTTTAGTGTCACAATTAAAGTGTTGTTGGAGTAATACAAATGATAATTGCAAGATGCTTGTATGTTTTTAAAACTAAAATGATGTAACATAAATGCCTTTAAGTATTAGCACATAGAAAAAATCCACATGGAACATGGACCAAGTTTGCTAATGCTTAGAATGAAATGGGTAGGAGTTGAAAAATTCTAAATGCTAAATTTTTTAAGTTTAGGGGTCAACTCCATATAGTATGGTTGTGTATGATTCGTCCCACAACTCCAATGTGTCCAAAGATAAGAAAATAGAAATATCAATGTGGAGAATGAATATCTAAATATAAGAAATATAATTAAATTTCATATGTACAAGAATATATATAAACAAAAGTAAGATATGATTGAATGTCAAGTAATAAATGTATATGCTAAAAATTTGAGTTTGTATTCACATAAATTTTCTTATCATTTTTCAATATATAATTCTATTAAGTCATTTAAATAACATACTCTTAAATTTTTATCTAGTTGGCTTGTTGGCCTTGTTTTGGCTTGAACCAATGGTTTGGTGACCTTGTTTTTTTGTTATTGTTTTGTTGATTGTTCAATGCTTGATGAAATTAAAAGTACTTTGGGAAGATTTTTAGATTCTCATTATTATGTTCTCTTAGGTAAAGGTTCTTGTGAAATTGATTTTACAATTATGGAGATGATTGGAAAATAACAAGTGAACTAGATGTTGGTTCTAATGTAATATTCTAATTACTTTTGTGTCACAATCAAAGTGTTGCTGGAGTAATACAAATGATAATTGCAAGATGGTTGTATGT
Source organism: Sequoia sempervirens (assembly GCA_007258455.2). Classification (NCBI taxonomy): domain Eukaryota; kingdom Viridiplantae; phylum Streptophyta; class Pinopsida; order Cupressales; family Cupressaceae; genus Sequoia; species Sequoia sempervirens. The sequence goes on along the minus strand of VDFB02271358.1, from coordinate 436,793,290 downwards.
TTTTAAAAATAAAATGATGTAACATTAAATTCCTTTAAGTATTAGCACATAGAAAAAATTCACATGGAACATGGACCAAGTTTTCTAATGCTTAGAATGAAATGGGTAGGAGTCGACAAATTCTAAATGCTAATTTTTTTAAGTTTAGGGGTCAAATCCATATAGTATGGTTGTGTATGATTAGTCCCACAACTTGAATATGTCCAAAGATAAGAATTTAATACAAATATCAATGTGGAGAATGAATATCTAAATATAAGAAATATAATTAAATTTCATATGTACAAGAATATATATAAACAAAAGTAAGATATGATTGAATGTCAAGTAATAAACATATATGCTTAAAAACTAATATATCAAAAAATGAGTTCATATTCGCATAATTTTTTATCATTTGTCAATATATAATTCTATTAAGTCATTTAAATAAAATACTCTTAAATTGTTATCTAGTTGGCTTGTTGGCCTTGTTTTAGCTTGAACAAGTGATTTGGTAACCTTGTTTTTTGTTGTTGTTTTGTTTGGGTTAAAGTCCCTTATCCTTCTTTTTTAATCAAAAATATACTCTTAAATAATTAAACATTGAATAGTAATTTTACAAACCATTTCTACCAAAATATAATTAATAAATTTTTCAATTTTATTAAAAAATAACATTTAATTATTAAATTAAATTTTTAAAAATAAAAAATTAACATACATATTCAAATTTCATCATTACACAAAAATATTAATTATTTTAATAAAACGAATATTCAAATTATTATCAAAATAAGGATTCTACTAGATCTATATTCAATTTGATTGGTTTCTCACTTTGTTTTAATAGTAACTTGTCACTAACTTACATAACCGACAAAACTATTGAATGGTTATTTTATCTCTTAAATGATGCGGATATCTGCACTTTATACTGATAAGTGTCGACACACAACTTTGTCTCTTCGCAGATCCACTAGTGGTGACCTTTAACTTTTTGTTTTAATAATGGACTAAGTGTGACATCTCAGTCGTGTGGCATCCGAGTCGACTTGCACTACAAGCTCGTTCTCTCTCTCTCTCTCTCCCACAGCTCTCCATTACGAACATTTGCGTCCTCTTCTCTATAAATAGCTGCGAGTACTACTTATTGTATACACACATCCAAATCTTTGAAATATAGTGAATTTTGAAATGGCTGGACGTGCGCTGTTTTCAGTAGTTGCTGCGCTGTGGATCTTGAATATTGCGTTAGCAGGAAATACAAACGCTCCCAAGATCTCAGATATCCTAGCAAATGAGGATGTCCAAGAAGCGCTTGGTAGCGCATGGAAGGAAAGTTTTTTGCAGGACCCGAACTCTTACCAAGTGAGAGGAGGGTGGATTTACGCCGACTCCAACTATCCCGACGCCCACAAATATATCCTGGTGCAACATGCCTCTAAAGACCGCTCACCCCAGGGTTTGTATATCATAGTTCAATGTAACATAACTATCATGTACTATGTCTTAGAATTTACAGTGAAATGTGTGTTGCAGGAACAGATGGAGATATAACGCTGGATAATCCAGAGAAGGACGTCGTTCTGAGCAGCGAGGATTACAAATTGGTGGCCGACTTCCACACCCATCCATTCGCTGGCAAAACACCGCAGAGGGCGAACTCAGATGACATAAAAAGGGCATACGAGAGAGGGGTGCCGGGAATAGTTGTGTCTTGCTCTGGCGTATACTTCTATGGCCCTGAGCGCCGGGCATCCCTGGACGGACCCAACGGCTACCCTCAAACTTCTCCTGAAGCTTACAATGGCCAAAAGGATGTCAGATTTGGCGATAACAAATATATCGTCCAAGGCCAATGCAACCAGTAAATCATTTCCCACCACCCTTTATGTCGTAATATCTCGAAGCTCTTATGTCGTCGCCCTAGCCTTATATGGATATTACATCTCTATGAATTCTCCTATAATTAAATAAATAAATAAAAGGTGAATTCTGTGTGCTTGCATTTTCTTGTTGTCTGATGTGTTGTGCTAAATAAAAGGTATATCATCGCTCTCTTATATGCATCTTACATATTATGAAATCCTGCGGTAAATAAAAAGTGATTTCAGCCTTATTATATTTTCATGTGCTCTGCCGTGCTCTATAAAATCACAACCAAGTTTTTCTGCTGCATCTTTTCAAACTACAATTGATTAATATGTGGAACAATATTTGTAATGGTAAAAAATATATGTTTGCTATTTTTCATTTAATTTTGTTTCTATTTTGGTGGAATGTTTTAAATGGAGTAATCTATGACAAGTGGCATGTTCTTATATTATCTTTAACCCATGTATTGACTTCTCTTATTCATTTTATACTTATCTTTATAATTTCATTATTTTTTCACCCTTTTTTTTTTAATCTTTATTTATTCTAACTTCCATACTTTTACTCCATGCTTCAGCATTATTTTCTTACCTATGAGGAATACTTTTGTATGGTGTGGGATTGATCTAGTTCAATCATAACAAATTAGTGAATGAACGCATAATTTGAACATTCAAATTAAATTTTTGACATCCCTATTAGTTTCTACTGGCCATTATGAGCTGACTTAGCACATGCTTGTGTAACATTCAATGTGCTTTTAATCTCATATGGGATTATGTAAGATTTGACTATAGAGCCATCTAGCAATGCAAATGAGTGAAATGAAAGAATTAATAAAAAATAAAAAATTATACAATAAATTGTATTCTAATCAACAAGAATGCAAAAAATTCAAGCATGAGTGATTACAATTAATAAATAGGTGAATATCTATAATATATAGTACTCAAGAGATTAAAAACACAACCAATTTGTGATAAAATGAAAAACTTCACAAATAAACTTTGTAAAAAGAACCTAAGCAGAGAAGTAGATAGGAAATTGATGAGTTAATGAATGACATTGTTCACACTAGCACATCCCTTTAAGTACAACATAGGGGTAAAAACATGGGTCTCAACTACAATGCCCAATTAGGTGTACACATATACAACAAATCTTCCTAGAAAGAAGAGGAAAAACTATCATGGAGAAAAGCTCTCCCCATGAGAGGTTAACAAGTATTAAGGGCTTTGTAAACCCCCTTAAAGGAATGATGTCCCACATCCTCAAGAGACCTTGTAGATGGTAATACCTATTCTTACAGAAAAGTTTTATGAAAATATTTGTAACCTACTCTATTATAGGATAATAGTATAGATGGATAACCCAATTCTAATTATCTCATATGACTAATAGATTTGAAGAAGGAATGGAGAGCTTAGTGATGATATTGTGATGCCAAATATCCTTAACAAATGAATAAACAACTTATTGATACACAACCTCAATTGATGAAATATCAATGGTGTGTTGCTTCTTTCTCTACCAACAAATGAGACTAGAACCAATATGAGAGTTGTAGCTAGATGTGGACTTACGATCATGAATATTTCTAGTCCAATCAAAGTGTATAGATTCAATAATATCTAAATTTATACTCATTGTATAGTGAATATCATATCTATGAGTGTTATTTATGTAATGAATAATGCATTCAACTAGTTTTCAATGAAGCTTGCCAGCCTCCTGATTAAGGTGAAAAATAGGATCCACCCAAATGCATGAGCAAATGTGATGGAACACTTATTTTTAAAGGCCCTAATCAATTCAAATTATGTAAAATGAGATGCTAATAACAACTAGAAATGCAACCTAATTGTTATAGCAACTATGGGGGATGTTTTTAGAGCATAAAAAGTTATGTACTTGGCCAGAAAGTTGTTTGTTTTTGAGCTATGGAGGACTCATTCACCTTTAGTGGCGAATGGGTTCTTTTAGGGTTTTGGAAAACTAATTTGAAAATCATGTTCCTTGATGTATGCAATCACATAAAGAAAAATGAAAAGCAAAAGACTAGTAAGGCACAGGGGATTCAACCTAAAGCATGTCATCCACCTCCCAATCTCAATCGGTATAAATGGAAGGTGGGAAACCAACCAAAGGTGCAATGAAAGATGCATTACTAGGACAAGGCTATCAAATTCTTGTCCCCACTTTATGCAAGATGAGAATGATCTGAGATAAGTGAGGAAAATGAGCTCCTTGTATTAGAGAAAATGATTTCCAATAAGTGTAAAAACATGTAATAATGAAAATGTTTTAAGATTCTACAACTATTAAATGTTTTAAGGTGCTAATAACAACCAGAAATGCAATCTAATTATTATAGCAACTATGGGGGATGTTTTTAGACCATAAAATGTTGTGTACTTGGCCAAAAGTTTTTTTTTTAGCTATGGAGGACTCATTCGCCTTTAGTGGCGAATAGATCATTTTAGGGTTTCGGAAAAACTAATTTCAAGATCCTATTCCTTGATGTCTACACTCTTGAAATCCCTGTTATCAAGTTCTGGAAGTTAATATTCAATCTTGTAGAGCTCTTTTCATGATCTTGCACTTTGAATGACAACTTTTGCAACTTTGTAACTTTGACAACTTTTCTCCAAATCTTGCTCAACTTGATCTTCAACTCGTAACTTTGCAATCACACACTCAAGGGAAAGAAAACTTGTTAATTTTTTAGTGAATGGGGGTTTGCCTCAGTCAAACCCCTTGTAGGTAATTAGACCAAATGATGAAATAAATGAAATGAAGCATGAAATATGAAGTATGCAAATGATATCACCTTGGATGATGTCTTGTGAAGCAAATCTACAAACTAATAGGGAGTTTCCATGAAGAATGTAGATCTTGGATGTAAAATGATGCTTGTAAATGTATCCTCTATGCAACATTAACTTCTTAGCTCAACACACATGAATGCATTAAACCCTTGACATGATGATATGAATTTCAATTGTTGCAATAAACAATTGAAATCTACCTTGAAATTCCTTATGAATGCTCTTAAAATTCTCTATAATGCTCTTGCTTTCAATCTCATGAAGTCACATAATATTGCTAGGAGAAACAATGTGAATTAACCACTTATTTATACTAAATTAGGAGATTAACCCCAAAATTCAAAGAACTAAGGCCGACACCAAATCTGGAAAGAAAGATAATTAAATTTCCAATAGAATAAAATTCAAAAATAGGGTCTCATTATGGGAGGACCCATTCACCACCAAAGGCCAGTGGGTCCTAGCTAAGTTTCCAAGACCAAGCTCTGGGGGACTGAAAAAAAGGCCAAAAACCCATTCTAGATTAATTGAGAAAGGGGGGTCCTGTTAAGGGAGGATCCATTTTCCATCAAGGGTGAATGGTTCCTGGTTCAACTTACTAGGACCAAAATTTTCCCAATGAAATAATTTGTTATTTAATTTATGATTGTAGGGATAGATGTTCTGGAGGTGTCAAAATTAAGGCCTAAAAAGGGGTTTAATAACTCCAATGAACCACAATCAATTAATACAACCTAGAAAAGTGTGAAAGTGCTTTAAAACACTTTACAACAGTTAAACAAGGTACACATTATGTATTTTTTATTTAGAAAGGGGCCCATAAGGCTTAATTAAGCAAATAAGTCCTAGAAAAAGGTGTGAAAGTGTGTTACAACACTTTACAAAACCTTTGCAAAAGACCAAATAAAGGTCCTAAAATTGTGTGAATCTATACAAGACATTACAACACAACTCCAAGACACCATTAGTTCAACTTTAATGTCAATTATCACAACCAAGCAAGGAAAAGGCTACTTTTTTCTATTACTACACCTCCTACACAAAGTTCCAAACTAATCCAACTATAAATGAGATACCAAGGTGAGTATGAGTCAAGTAGATGAGGTTCCCAAAAATTTGTTGATACAAGATAGCATCAGCCAAGGGAGTGGAATACTTGGCCTTAAGTGTGACCCTTGATAAAAAGGAGGCAAGTCTAACACTATAATTATACAAATGATGCCAAATATGAAAAAAGAAGGGCATTGTAAGGTTATTCAAGTGTGTTCTAGGAAGAGGACTAATTGATATTCATCTCAACAATGTAATGTCCAACACCCAACTCAACCATTCCAAATATTTTATGCAAAGCATCATTGACTCTATCAATGATAGATGAGGTTCTCCCTATGATAATGAAATCATAAAAATAAGAAACTATATAAGAAGATGGTCCTATTTTCTTTAAATATAGACATTTAGATCATGATTTTTACCTTGGAAAATAAATTTCCAAGAATAAAACTTGAGATTTCGAAGCTCAAGATGAAATCTATTATTGTTGATAGATATGTATGGGTTGTAATATGCAGATCCAAACCTATTGCTATATCCCAAGAAGATTAGGATAAAATAGATAGAAAATATAATGGTCTCATTAGACTTTTTTTGAATGACTTAGTGTTGTTGAATGTACTTGAAGAGACCATTGGAACATCTCTTTGGAATAAATTGGGAGATTTATATCAAGATGAGTACCTTGTTGAGAAAATTCTTCTATGAAATAATTTGTATACCATACAGATGAAATATGGTGGATTTATGGATGAACACCTGAATAAAATTACATGGTTGTTACCTAGTCCAACTTTATTCACTTATAATTAGAGGATGATCATTGCATGAATTTGTTGTATTTTTTACTAGAATCATTAGACTATCTTGTTATAGCTATTCAAATAACTGTGCCAAGTTAAAAATGGATGAACAGGTGGCATAATTATTTTTCAAAGAGGCATAAAGAAATACTTCTAAATCTATCAAGGAGGCCCTAAATTTTGATTGTAGATAGAAAGGAAAAGGAAAGAAGAAAGAAAGGACAAAAGACAATTCTAGATCTAAATCCCTTAGTAAGTGTAAGGGGAAATATTGGACTATGACAATAATGGCCATTACATAAGAGAACATAACAAGGAATATAAAAGAAAAAAGATGGATTCTAATGATGATTTTGAGAACTCTTAAGAAGATGGTGATTCTTTTATTGCATTCTTATTTATAAGTAAATCAAAAGGTGCACATGACTATTTAACTATGTTGCATACTTTCACATGACTTCACATCAATGTTTGTTTACAAAATATGAAGAATATGATTGTATTAATGTGTACCTTAGAGATGATTACTTTATAGATGAGTGAAGGGAATCAATTATGTACTTCATATCCCTGGATTTTCATGAAACCTACATTATATAAGTAAATTGAATGAGTTATTCGTGTTAGGTTATTTCTCAAGTGGAGGGTGTAAGATGGTGAGAGGAGCTATGGCTCTTTCTAAGAGTATTTATATTCTCACTCTATTTCAACTAGATTCTTTCACAACTAAATGATATAGTTCTTATATTCAAGTAGTTAGGAGATCCTTAAAATCTTCATCTTCATCATTCAAATCAATTACAAAGAGGATTATTTTATCCAAATGTGATGGTTTTTTGAAATATGAACAATAACCCAAATTAAGTTGGCCACACTTCAAGGATCGACCAAGAAGAATATCATCCACATGAATAAGAAAGTGTTGTGCAACATGTGCAAGAAGATAAATTGATCAAATGATGATCTATGATGAATTGATCTAGAATCTCTCAGATTATTTACAAATGTGCAATATCCTTTCTTATATAGGCAAGGAGAGAGGTAGTTGGATAACCACCTTGGTTGCAAACATTAAATTCTTAATGCATAATTTTAAATGAATGGCAGAAATTTTAAATTCCTAGATAGGTACATGCCTATTAATGAGATATGGCTTCATTAAATACTAGTTTCTAGAATCCCATCTAGGAAAATAACTCCTAAGTAAACTTATTAATGATGTGAATAGGTCCTCACTAATATATAGTTAAGAATTATCCCCATTCACACTAACACCCCCCAATAAGTAAAACTTGGGAGTGTAGTTATGATGAAAATGATGTAAATGCAATATGATGGGCCTTGGCTACTAGGCCATGTTAGGTACACATGTATAAATGAAAATGAAATCTCTTACAAATGGAGAAAAGGAGAAAACCTCATGGGAAAAAACAACTCTCCAAAAATAGATATAATGCAAAATCTAATGCTAATCATGTACAAGTAATGGAAGTGATGTATGGAGGTCTCAACATCAATACACCCCAAGAGCTACATCCATCATAAGAATATAATAATCAATAGCCCCCCATAAGAGGGAAATAGAGAGACTATGTAGCTGCCTCACAGTATGTAATGCTTGAAGAAAAACATGATTCAATTTCAAAAAATAACTTGTTTCCCTTTTGCAAGAAACAAAACCAAGTACAAATGTAGGCATGCTTCCTGTCCCAGTAGGAATTGAAGGAAGGAAGGATGAATGATGATGATGATGATGATGATGATGATGATGACATCTCTGAAAACTAAGCACGTGTCTCATTTCCCAAGGAAGATGAAGATGTCACAATCAAATTAAGTACATGCCCAATCAATGAAGGTGGTGACAAACTAGGACTATACAGAAACTGATGTTGAACAAGATCCAAATACAATACAATGATCCCTCCATTGAAGGAATAGATGGAGACTAGATTTCCCCTCCAAACTGAAGTGTCCTCAAAACCACTGAAAGAAGTATGAAGTTGAAAGAGTGTCCAATGATGACAAACCACATGTCTCCTACTAGGAAGAAGAAAATCCAATGGTAGATGTTGAAGAACCTCCAACTCCATAATGAAATGAGAGGGAAGAAGCCTCATATATGAAATTTTTGAGAAGGAATCAAGTTCCTCCAAGGCGGTCTTACTAAGATCAAGATCCCTAATCAAGGAAAAAAAATGGAATGTGGAGACTCAAGAAAACACTCCAAAGTAGAATTTGAATAGAGGAGAGATATCCCCTCAAGAATTTCCTAAAAAACCTATAGAAGTAGCCAAGTCTACAATACTTGAAACAAAGTCATCCTGTGATCCCAAGTTTGGAAAACTGAATAAGTCCTAATGAATAGGAATGATGAAAGCCACAACCAATGACTCTAGGAAAAGAATCACTGAAGGTGAAGGTACATCAATTGTATTTCATGGAGAAGAAGCATCTGAAGAACCCTTGACATCCTCATTTGAAAAATAAAAGCATTTCAAATTTGCAAGCTCCTGCATAACATTATCATCATAGGGTATCTTGTCTGAAGAATGAAGAGGCACATGAAATTTTGAATCATGTTTATTAGGGAATGGTGGAGTATGACGATCTCCATATATCTCTCAAATCTTAGTCCAAAGAATATGAGGACAATCACAATGATCAATACCTTTCAAAATAGCATCATCAACATGCATTGCAATGAACTCTAAGACATTATATCTACTGCAACTCCAATAAATTTTTTGAATACCTTGACCTTGATGGGGAACAATACCATACAAATGTGGCAACAATTCAAGTGATTGGAGATGGCTTATGATGCCATCTCTCCATTTTTTATAGTTCCCCTTTTGCAACATAATCACAAAAGGATAATATGCAAACCCCATAATGAAGTATGATATATCTCCAAGATTAAAAAGACATTGACCTTCAATATCAAGTAGAAAAGTTCCTAAATATGATGAAAAACTAAAAATAAAGCCTCCTAATGCAAATAGACTTTCTCCAAATTGCAGTATGTCTAAGTTATTAAGTAAATTCCAAAAATTGCAAAAAATCAATAAAATGAACCTGGGGCCGAATCTAAGAAAATTAGATGGAAAAAATGATAGAGCTTTGAATCACCTTCACAATGCCATTGGAATATCCAAAATCTGATGAATTAGTGAAAATATATGATCTCACGATTCCAAAAGGAAGCATTGACTTCAAGCTATGATAAAATATTAGAAGAATAAAATCTGATAAAAATCCTACACCATTGAATAGTGTTTGGAACTAGCTTTCCAATGATATCTTGTTTGCAAAAATCTAATATCCAAGTTAAAATTTGTGGAAATTTTAAGAAAAATACCTAATTAAGACATAATGGGGCTTCCGTGATAGTCATTTGGCCATCAAATTTAAGATAGTCACTTGATTTTTTTGAAAAATCACCAAAAAATAAATTTACCTCAAAATATGAAGTATTTTATATGATGCCAACCATAGAGTGGATTTCTTTTCCACAAGGGGGGGTGGGGAGAATTTTTCCTGCAACTTGTGCAATCCATATGATGCCCTTCCAATATCACTGCAAAAAACCTTTGATGGCCTCCAGATAAGGAAGTCAAATTTTGATGAATGGGTAGGTGTTCCTTAGGTTTTCAGACCTTTTGAACACAATGGTGGGGTCAAATCTGACCCAGAGTTCCTTCAAAATTATTTGGCTCTCAGATGAGAACAACTAGCCCTTCATGAAAACCTTCGGCTTATGATAGTCTCCTTAGCTCAACTTCCCAATATGAGATGGATATCCTATGGCCTATGCTTTGATACCATGCTAAAAATATGAACAATAACCCAAATGAAGTTGGCAACACTTCAAAGGATCAACCAAGAAGAATACCATCCACAGGAATAAGAAAGTGTTGCAACATGAACAAGAAGATAAATTGATTAAATGATGATCTATGATGAATTATCTAGAATATCTGAGATAATTCACAAATGTACAAGAGCCTTGCTTATATAGGTAAGGAGAGAGGTAGTTGGATAACCACCTTGGCTGAAAACTTTAAATGCCTAATGCATAATTTTAAATGCATGAGAGAAATATTAAATGCCTAGATAACTACATGCTTATTAATGAAATATGGTGTCATTAAATACTAGTTTCTAGAATGCCACCTAGGAAACTAACTTCTAAGTAAACCTATTATTGATATGAATAGGTCCTCATTAATATCTAGTTAGGAAATATCCTCATTCACACTAACAATGGCCATTTTCTCTTGGTATTTAATCGTGTTCATTTTATTGATATTAATCTTCCTATAGAGAAAACTATGTTATGTAACCACATGATGAGTCATAAAAAAGTTATTATTATATATGAAAATAATAAATTATTATTATAATTAATATTTTAGGAAAATTAGGGCATCAAGGTAGTGTGGAATTGTCAAGGATGACAATTTATGACACACTATATACATTAGCAATTAAGTAATATTTGAATTGTCCTAGTGATATGGAGGATACAAGAAAAGTACCTTATTCTACTATTTTTAGGACCTCAATATATGTTATGCACAAGGCTAGACATCACCCTCTTAATTAGAGTACTTAGTCATTTATTTCCTAATCATGGATAAGTACATTAGCATGTACCAAAAAGGTTTTTAGATGTTTGTGAAGTACCTTTGAGTACTTCATTTATTATCATGTTAAATATGCAATGTAACAACTCTCCCTAAATACTTATGTAGTTATGGATTTTGATTAGGTTTGCTATGTTGATAGTAGGAGAACTACTAGTTCACAAATTTTAACTTTCTTTAGTGGTGTTATTAGCTAGATGAGGAAATGAAAAATTGTAGTTAGTGTAAAAATTAAAATTATTCACTTAATCATAAAACCCTAATTATCATCATATTATTCATTAATTATTATTACATTTTCTTAGTATATCATTAATGGGTATGTGCAGGATCATGATGGGCTAAAAAGTGGCGATATGATGGGTATGTGTAGGGTATGTGGGTGACAATTTTTTTTTAACCCAAAACTGATGAAATGAAAAGGGTTTTTAAAGGAGATACTCAACTTTCTACCATTATAAATTATGTTTTACTTTGAATTTAATAAATTATTATTATTCATTTTCTATTTGAATTATGACTAAAGTCCTAATTGATAGGCTGATTGAAAAACATCTATAACTTTCAAACGGTATCACATTTTTTGAATCTAAAACATGTGTTATATTCTATACTTCACATACTATAGGAATAAAAAAAATGAATTTCATGAATTTTTGACCAAGTTAAGGTGATCACACATACGAGTTTTTTATATTTTTTAAAAGTTGTAATAAAAAATTTATAATTAATTATTTATTTGGAAAAAAATTACAAAAAATTATGCATCACATTGGGACATGAGTCCTCTACTTATATATCTAAAATATTATCATTTTATTGTGGTTAGGGTGGTTACACAGACACCTACTTCTTATTTTTTCCCAAAAATTGAAGTACTATTGCATTGAAATTCCAAATTTTTACTAAATAGATTTTAAAAAATAAAAAATAAACTTAGTAGTTTAGAAACTAAATTCAATTTGATATAGATTCTATTCTTACATATTTTTGAAATAATGTAGATAACTTATTCAAATTTTTACATCATGTTGCCTAACTCTGATTTTTCTGAATTTTTTGACACTTAAGGACCTATTTTTTCCATGATGATCCTACACACACCCTAATTTATTATTTATTTATTTATTTTTAATTCATAAGATGAATTTTTATATTGAAATATTAAAATAAAGTTTTACAACATCCACCATGACTGAAATAGCCAGCAACAACCAGACCCAACACACCACCAAAACCCGAACCAAACCACGTAAGTTCAATACATACTATAATTACAAAATTAGGGAGGCCCAAATGCAATCCTGCAACCCATAACCATATACATCTATACACCATATCTAAACTAACCATAGCATGATAATTTCCAATGCCATACTAACCCAGAAAGCCATTCGTCAATGCAAATTCGTGAAAATATTTGACCACACAATGATCGAAGGAGTGGGGAATGTTGAAGGTCCTTAGCAGATAATCTACCCCAATAGTAGCAACTTGTTTATGCTCGACCAGAGCCATCCCTTTTAGATCAAAGATAAAGGGATAATATTTTACTAGTTCTCTCGACTTGTAGAAGATGGGGATGTGACATGGTCTCAGCATGCCCATTCCCGATATGGCCATGGCGAGGACTTCATCCAGACCAGCCAACTTGTCAGCATAAAAGAGCTTCTTCACCAATTCCCCCGCATCTTTCTTCTCCATCCTTGTGTCTAATAGGACAGCCAAGAATCTTGAGTTGGTATGCATTCCCACACACTTGGTCTCTCCATTCTTTATGAAACCTTTACCAAAAACCATTTTCATTGCAGCAATAATGAATGAATCATATTTCTTTAGCAATCGTTTGAGATGCTAGTTAGAGATTTCACCGCGAAACGTCATCTCCAACACTGAGCTATCCAATTGGATAGGGGTTCTAGCGCCGATGTTTGTAATCATCTCCACCGAAATCTTTACCACAAATTTAGATCATTCGGTCATTGAGACTGCAGACTGCAACCCATGCCAATGCTAAACCCACAATGTAGATAGTATGTGATGCAAATGAAACACCCACCAAACGAGTTAAGCACTTGTGATGGAGGCGATGTCTTATCATGAAATAATGAAGGTGGTAGGCGTTACTGCAATGAATGCCACCATTGTTGCACGAATTAGTCCTTTCCTTGATTCCCCAGGACGGAAATGATGGTGTGGACCTCCATGTTGCAGGCTTTGTAATACCCCTTAAAGCTTCATTACTTCCCTAACAACAAAGCCATGAGTGAAGGATGTGAGTTGTCTACCACCTTGTCACCCCAGCACACCAAATCTTGCCAAGATTATAACTCCTCGGGCTCCTCGATCGTTTTCCCAACCACACGATATGTGTGGGAAGGACGCCCACCCAACTACCCAACATTTATTTATCATATTTAATATATATCACATTATTATATAATTATCATCAATTATGATTTTTTTAATCCACTTTTCCATTTAATTAAATGATAGCTAATTATCCATTTTCAAACAAAACTCCTATTCTCATATCATTCCATCTTGTTTTACAAACTTTTTCTTCACACATCAATTCACTTTGTCTTTGAATGAAAAATTATTCCTCACATTTATCAATTTATTAAATTAAATAATTATTTTATCCTCATATATTTAAAATGGAAAATTTGTATTTACTAGTTGAGTTGACTCCATAGCTAGTTCAATTAACTCAAGTCACAAATATTATTCTTATATTCTATTTGATTATTCTCACAAATTATACAAATATCATCATTCCTTTAACATTTTGAAAGCATCCAAGTCTTTATGCAACTCAAGTGTTTCAAAATTAATTATCAATAAAATATAGTGTTACATTGCTAAGTTGCATCCACATTCCTTACAAGTGAAGTATCATTTTATATGAATTTTACACAAATTGAAGTATTGTTAATAGTTTGTCATACTTTATTATTTTGTTTATTTCAATTTCATGCATATATTTGGTTTTCAAGTTTAGAAGTAGAGTACATGGTAGCTACCCATGCTTGTGAGGAATCCATATGGATTAAGAGATTATGTTCATTTGTGGGATTGAGTCAATGACCTATTACAATTTGTTGTGATAGTCAAAGTGTCATAGTTCTTGTGAAGAAATCAACATTTCATGCAAAGATGAATTATATTATTGTCTAGTCAATTTTTTCATGAAATATTAGAGGATGGTATGTTGATTTTGGAGGAAATTGACACTTTGTAAAATTTTATAACTGCATTGATGAAACTAGTGAGCACAAAAAAAAATAGATGGTGCTATAAGTTTGTAGGCCTTATAGCTACTAGGAATTAATTTTGATATTTTGGTACACCTTTTTCTCTTGCAACATGTTCAACAAGAGGGGTGTTAGGAACGGCGTCTTGATGTTACTTCTAATGTTAGATAAATAAGGAATGTAAGTTTTGGACTATGAAACATAAAAACTCATTTTTATAGTGATGACATTATATTTGAGAAAGAAAAATTTGGGTTGTTCTACATCATTTCTAGGGATGGTTATTGTAGAGATATTTTTGACCTCTACAAAATTAATAAAAATAGGCCCCAAGAGCCTCATGAATAAAAATATATGGCCTTTGGAAGTTGGATCTCCTATCATATGACACACTTGCATTGGTGAGTCTATGGTGCACTTATGACATGGTAAAGACACATGCTATTTTTTAGCTCGTAAACTCAGTTGATAATTTGGGTGTTGGATTTATAACTTGATATTTAGGAGAAAGTTTTTTGTTGATTTTAGATCATGGTTTTGTAAATACCATTTAATGGTTTCTGAATTCTCCTATTAGGATCTTGATATGTATATATATATAATAACGAGTTTGTACACACTATTATGGTACCAAAAGTACTCTAAATCATTTTTGTAATGATATTGTTAGAGATTCACTAAAATTATATTGTAATGGTGTTTATATTACTAAATAACATGTGGGGTTGCTTTTCAGTGTGGTGTTTTTCTTCTAAAAGGGTTTACCCAATGTACACCTATATTGTGGTATGATTTTATTTATGTTTTATATGTTTTTATACTTTTTTTTATTGTAGAGATCTAAAAATTTACAATACTCTCCTCTAATATTAATTTCATTTTTTTCCTCGTACCTTCATCTCACTAACAATTGTGGTGAATATTGTTGCAATAAATTTAATGAGACATATAAGAATGTAGGTATCATTCCCTACACTTGGCTATGCACATTCATGCCTTTAGTCCCAAATCCAAGATCCTTCTTCAAGTAGTATGCATGATTTCCTTAAACCCTACCTACCTACCCTTAACTTTGCTAGCTAAAATTTATACTTTTTAACTAAAATTATTTTTGAAATGATTAATTATAAATTTGATTGGCTAATATTTTTGACCTTTTATTCTCACCTTCATGTAAATTTAAGAGAAAATAATATATCACAATAAAAATTTGTTCATTTGTAAAAACAAGAAATAGTTGTATTTAAAGAATTAATATAAATATCATAAAGGCACTGATGATTAAAAGATATGTTAACATATCAAGGCCCTATATTCCTATAGATATTTGGCATACCTAAACACACTTTTTAAATAGAAATCCTCATTTGAAGATTATATCACTTTCAATAATGCCAAGTACAAGGATAGAGGACAAGGGGAGAGATAATTCATTTATGATTGAATGTTTTTTTTAAGGCCTTTACCAAATTATAACTAGAAGTAACCAAGTATATTCCTTTCTTATTACAAGTACTTGTAGTTATGAATCTATGGTGTGCTAGCTTGTCATGGCATGCAATTGACGATATATAGACCTCTAAAATATGCTATAAACTAGAATGCACATTGACTTCCATGATCAAAGGAATGATTTTCACCCAACAAACTTATCCTAAAGTCTACCACAAAAATTGCATAGATGCACTAATGAACTGTGAAATATCACATTTATTAAATCAAGAGTAGTGTAAACATATCGTTGATGCAAGCGCATTCTAGACTTCAAACAAAATTAATTTTGTACTGATCTATCTTTGCCAAATTGTATTCTCCATGATACCCGCAATTCATATTCATATGTTAACAAAATACTTTATGTGATAGAGATTTATTTTTAAAATCTAGAGATATATTTAGGATTGCTTGTGGTTTTTCTTATTATAATATTTATAATGAATTATTACTCAAAATTATTCTATATATATTTATATTGTGTTTATATTATAATTAATATAATAATATTTTATAAATATAATTTACTTATTTTAATTGATCTAATTATATTGAGAAAATAAGACATTAAGTATTGTTTTGTGACTATGTCCATAAAAAATAAAACATAGTCAAGATATATGTAAAATTAAGTCTTTTAAGTAAATAAAAAATAATAATAAATAAAATAATG
Organism: Sequoia sempervirens; assembly: GCA_007258455.2. Lineage (NCBI taxonomy): Eukaryota > Viridiplantae > Streptophyta > Pinopsida > Cupressales > Cupressaceae > Sequoia > Sequoia sempervirens. The sequence continues at coordinate 436,776,676 of VDFB02271358.1, read as the reverse complement.
CAAATAAAATAAAATAATTCTTAAATAGTTCTATAGTGAAAATAAGATAATTATTTTTATAAATAAAAAATAACTCTTCAATTGAAAATAAAGTAAACAATGTAAATAAAATAAAAAATTCTAAATAATTGTAAAGTAAATAAAATGAATTAGTAAATAAAACATTTCAAGATTGATATTCATTGGAATTTTTTAGATAGATGTACTTTAAATATTTATTGATGAAAAGTTAAAATTATTACAATCCTCATTTTGACAATACAACACGATAGAGAGTAACATTTTTTTTACAAAGCATGTACTATTATTATAATACTTCAAAGACAAATGGAACCCAACATTACCACACCAAAAAACATATATTTTAGACCCTTTTAATTTTTTTCTAGTTTTAATAAATACCAATACAAAATATATTTTAACTTGTTCATTTAAAATTCAATTTTGTTTACATGAAAGATTGAGCATGTACACAAGATGCTACATGTTATATAGCTTCCATACCTTTGTCATTAAATTATTATCTTGCTCATGTGGTGGAACATTGTTGGATGCATAGCAAGCATTCATGTGCCAATGGGTCAAATATCCTTAGTAGGGAAATGCAATAAAATAGATTTTTTTAATATCCACTAGACAAACTATAGTCTATGGGGCAATAGACTTTACCATTTATGATTTTCTATATGTTGATATTATACTATTTAATTTTCTAATTAACTTCCTCAATATCTCAACCATCTCCTCATTAAATAGATCTTGAAATGAAGTTGTTTCTTAACTAGTTACATGAACTTGACCTTGATATCATTGTAAAGTTTTTAAATTACCAAATAAATTTCTTTTCTATTTCCACTATCCCAACTATGCAAAAGACAAAAACTCTCTCTCTTCCCATACCTTTTTTTTTTCTTTCTTTCCATCCATCTATTTTAGACTAAGGATGGTGCAAGTTAGTCCTTAACTAAGCTATGAAAATATTTGCACTCCAAAGGTCATGGCCTCTAAATATATATTTTTTTGATGGTTAGAAGTGGGGTTAAGATTCTCAAGATAATATTTATTCCTTCTCCCTTATGCCTTTTCCCACAAACTCATGAAACATATCTACGAGAAATGCCTTTATTTCTTTACCATCATTAGGGTAATTATTCAAGTGAATGTATCATTTGGTCATCCATCTGTAGTTTTGATTCATCCATGACCTCTTTCTTTCATTTAAGATATCTTTAAAGAAAATAGTGGGCCATAGATTACCTCCATCTACCTTTTTTTTTTCAAAATCTTAAAAGATGCACTATAATAATGGTGTCAATAGGAATTGTACCTATTTAAACAAGAAAATACTTATAAGGGATGAATGCTTTTAATTGGAGTTTTCTTGTGATCATGTGTTTATGGATTCTATCTATTTACATCTATTTGGTGTCTACAATATTGCTAGCCTATTTTTCACACCTATAAAACTCCACCAAAATTTCTAATAGCTTAATTAGAGTCTCAATAGTATTCTAGAACAAAAAATTTGCATACATATATTTTGAAGGGAAAAAATGTTCTTGACCACCCCAAAATTCTTGTCTATAATTTTAACAACAAACTTCTTGTCAAAATCAATCCCAAACTACTTACGTTTTCTTTGAAATAAACATATATTTCTTTCTCTTCACAGAAATAGAATAATGTTGATCTTGCTAATATTAACTTACATACGTACATCTTTATTAAAGTGAGCATAGGAAAATGATTACCCTCGCATCCCTTATACATACCTAACAATCAAAACAAGATCACCAATATATAAGAGAAACCTACCAACGTATTTTTCTGGAAGAGACAATCCTCACCTTTCAAAATAAAGATCTTGCATGTTATTTTGGCTGCTGGGTTTAACTTCGATAGATAAGGGAGAGGGGTCTATAATGCAGCAGGGTCGAATAGAGGGGATAGAAGTAGTCCTCAGTGGGACCTGTAGTGGAGGGCTAGGCTTAAACATCACACACTAAGCATTGACTTAGTGTGTGCTGATTCATGTGGGTCCTACCTTTTATCTCCATTTTGCTTTGGTGACAATGTCATTAGTTGGAATATGTTTTAATGTTTATTTATATTATTTCAGTGTCAAATCTCCATCTAATTTTTTTTACCCTTAATTCTTTTTTTTGGCTCATAAGCATATTAATTTACTTTACTGTTGTTTGCAATTAATAATTATAATATATAAGGTATTTTTTAGTTTGAATACTTAAATTATATTTATATTATTTATATTATTATTCAATGTTTATTAAATAATATTAATTATTAATGATAAATATTATAAAATTATATTTATTAATATATTTATATAGTGATATATAATATATTTAATATTAATAATTTATTATTATTTAAATACTATTAATCATTATTGAATAATAATTATTTTTATTTCACAAATAACAATATTATTTTTATTTGTTAATTATGGTAATTAATAGCAATAATATTTAAACAATTATTTAATTTGATTACTTAAACTTATTTTTAAGTTATATTTAATATATTTATATTATTATTCAATATTTACCAAATAATATTAACTATTAATGATAAATATTATAAAATTTTATTTATTAATATATTTATATAATGATATATAATATATTCAATATTAAAAATTTATTATGATTAAAAAATATTAATTATCTTTTGAATAAATATTACAAATATTATATTTAATAATTATACTTTATATATAATATATTATTAAACTACCAATATATATAATTAAATATTAGTTATAGTATATATATTTAATATATTAAAATTGTTATTAAATAATATTATTAATTATACATCAATATATAATATAATATATTTATTCACATAATATAGTATTTAAAAAATTAATATATATTTATTAATTATCATTAATATATAATATATTATTTAAACTATAAAGAAATATATTTATTTGAAATGATTATTATTTGAATTATTATTTAATCATTATCAAATAGTAATTAATAATTAATAACTATTATTAATATGAATGTTAAATATGTTAGTTATTTATATTATATTAAATATGTAATTTATTTATTAATTATTTTAATTATTATTAATATTAAATATATTACGTGATTAAATATATTATATATTTAACAATTATCATTAATATATGATATATTATTTATGATCAAGTTCTCTCTCACACACAAAATATTAAATATATTATCATTAATTATATTATATCATATAATGTTAATATATATAAATGTTAATATTAAATTTTTGAAATTGAAATTAAGTACGTTACATGATTAAATATATTAATAATTAGCAATTATTACAATTTTTTATGTGATCAAATTATTCAATTGATTGGTGACAGGAATAAGTTAAACTTTGACTAATTAAGTGACACCCCTAAGATCTACTTAACTTTAACTAACCAATTTCTTCCATGTAATAGTTAGATATGTTATATGTTTAATAATTATCATTAAAAGATGATTTATCATTTAAACTATATTTAATATATTTAAACTCCTATTTGATAATGATTAAAGTATAGTTCAAATCATTATCGTTTAAGAAAAATATATTTCTTTATAATTTAAATAATATATTATAATGACTAAATATATTATATATTGATATAGAATTATTAATATTATTTAATAATCATTAAATAATAAATTAAATATATTAAAAATGGTTTAAAAAATATTTAATTATCATTATATATTTCTTGATAGTTTAAATAATATATTATATATTAATTATAATTATTAATATAATATTTTTAAAATTTAATAAAAAATAATTATTAAACATTAATAATTAATATTATTTAATAAAATATTGAATAATAATATAAATATATTAAATATAATTACAAAATAAGTTTAAGTATCCAAATTAAAAAATAGCTTATTAACTACAAATGCAGTAAAATAATATGGTTATCAATGAAAAAAATAATATAAATAAACATTGAAATGGATTTAGACCACGGAAATTGTCACCAAAGGGAAATAAGAAGTAGGGCCCACATGAGATAGCACACAATAAGTCAATGCTTAGTGTGTGATGTTTAAGCCTAGCCGTAGTGGAGCACTTTAATATCCAATTGCAAAATACTTTTTATCCATAAAGTATGCAAAGTGACAAATCATGTGATGCCACATCAGCACACCAATAAAACATGACTTAATGCACCACTATCTATCTCACCTTTTTTTAGGCCTTTTTGGATACCTCAAAAAAAAGCATGCTGATGTGGCATCATATTTGAAGATGTAGCCCTAAAATGAAATATAGAAGCACATGAGTTGCCAAATAAATTATTGTACAGAATGAAAGTGATTTGAAATTTCCATATAGGTTTTTGAGAAACGCAAAGTTAGGGTGCTCCACTATAGGCCCCTCCCCTATCCAATCTCATTTGTGCTACACATTGGATCCATCCATTCCCTTGGCGCTTGATTCTATTGACGAATTGACCGGTTACAACCAGTCATTTCTGATAAATCGACCCTTACCGCTCACATAAGTCGCCACCTTGTGTTTTGTCTTTTCAAAATTAAGATGTCTAACCGGTCACGTGGTACACATTGAAAGGCCATAGGCCAAAAAGAAACACGCGGCTAGTGTAATCATCTCGCATCTTATTTTAGCCGCCATTCGCCTTTACCGTTCATCATATTGTGCCTAGGCGCCAACCGTTTGATCAAACACCCTCATGGTATCGCTTCCCTCCTATTCATAGGGTCAAAAGTTGACGTTCTTTTGGACAAGAGCATTAACGGGAGCGTCCCCGTCACGGTCCCGTTTTCATAATTCTTTTTCCTAATGTATCACATGTCACAGTCAGTCTCTAGCGTATATGCTGAGGAACTACTTGAGAGTTATGTAATATTTTATTTCATTCCAGTCTTCTTTAATATCGTTCATGATTCTGTACGCTGCAATTCCAACCAATAGACTACAAACTACTTTAATCTTACTGCAATTCCAACCAATAGACTACAAACTACTTTAATCTTAATTTAGTTCACGACGAACAAAATCAAACTGGGTATCTCTTACCGGAAAAATGATAATGAGAGAAAAAACTTAACTCGAGAAGCTCTCTGTCTTTTCGAAAGACTTGAATTACTCAAAACATGCTTCAAGTGGAACTTCAATTTCATTTTTATCGTTAAAATGTAGTTTAAGTTAATACAATGTAAATTCAAATACTATTGAAATTCTTCCACGGTTACTTCTATGACGGACGTCAAAAGTGCAATTATGGTGTAATAGTACCCGGGGGAATGATTAATTAAAAATAATAAAAATAAAATGGGTTATTGTGAAGGAAGATTTAATTAGTTAGAAGTATTTATAAGGATGGTATTGAAACGTGTAATAAATGATTAAAATTGAATTGGTTTGGCAATGTGCGAGTACGTCTTAAAAGGTTATTTTATGTTTAATTATGAAAGTTTAGGATTTTCATTAAACCACTCTACGAAGATATCCTAAATATCCTAGTTGAATGTACTATTTTAATTAGTTTCTTCATACTATCTACACTTGATATTTAATGAATTTTAGTATGAACCCACATCATCAACACATTCGTATTGACAGATCATTTAATATTAATCTAATGTATTATTTAATAAAGTTGAAGATAGAAAATAGACTTCTATAAAATCTTTTAGAAAATTTCAAACAAATATAAAAAATATGAATAGAATAAAACTATTATATATTATAATATAAATTCAATATATTACATTTATATTTATTACTATAACTAATAATTAAACATAAATATTTATATTATTATATAATTAAAATCTAAATTATAATCATTTCTTTATTGAATTTATAATGAAGTCTATGAAGTTTAAAGTTTAAGAAATATGTGCTCTATTTAATTTTATTTTCTTCAATGGTATTAAATTATATCCAATAAATATTGACCGACATGTTTAATTTATCTGCTGCCATTTTCAATATAAAAACTATCAATCTATTTTGATTATAGTTCTCATCCTAACAACATAACATTGCAAGATCAAACAAATTTAATCTTTATAATATTTCAGAAACAATTGCTATACAACTATATGACACTTTATTATAATATTAACTTGTCATTAAACTGGTGATAGGTCTCTTTAATGGGTATTTTATTTCTTAAATGATGAGGACATCTGCAATGAATACTGATTAATGTCGACATACAACTTTATCTTTCCAGCCATCCTCTAGTCCTTTGACATCTACTACCACCTTCGACTTTTTGATTTAATAATGAAGTGAGTGTGGCATCTGAGTCACCTTGCATTACAATTTTGCTCGTTCTCTCTAGATACCACAATTCTCCACTATAAACACTCGCCTCTTCTTCACTATAAATACCTGCGACTACTTCTCATTGTACACACACAACACGGTTCTTGAATATATTGAATTTTGAAATGGCTGGACGTGCGCTGTTTTCAGTAGTTGCTACGCTGTGGATCTTGAAAATTGCGTTAGCAGGAAATACAAACGCTCCCAAGATCTCAGATATCCTAGCAAATGAGGATGTTCAAGAAGCGCTTGGTAGCGCATGGAAGGAAAGTTTTTTGCAGGACCCGAACTCTTACCAAGTGAGAGGAGGGTGGATTTACGCCGACTCCAACTATCCCGACGCCCACAAATATATCCTGGTGCAACATGCCTCTAAAGACCGCTCTCCCCAGGGTACGTATATCATAGTTAAATGTAACATTACTATCATGTACTATGTCTTATAATTTATAATGAAATGAGTGTTGCAGGAACAGATGGAGATATCGCGTTGGATAATCCAGAGGACGTCGTTCTGAGCAGCGAGGATTACAAATTGGTGGCCGACTTCCACACCCATCCGTTCGCCGGTAAAACACCGCAGAGGGCAAACTCAGACGACATAAAAAGAGCATACGAGAGAGGGGTGCCGGGAATAGTTGTGTCGTGCTCTGGCGTATACTTCTATGGCCCTGAGCGCCGGGCATCCCTGTACGGACCCACCGGCTACCCTCAAACTTCTCCCGAAGCTTATAATGGCCAAAAGGACGTCAGATTTGGCGATAACAAATATATCGTCCAAGGCCAATGCAACCCCTAAATGAACTCCCGCCACCCACTATGCATATTATCTCAGAGCACTTACGTCATCGCTCTCTTATATGTCTATTACATCTGTATGAATTCCCCTATAATTAATTAAATAAATAAAAGGTGGATTCTGTGTGCATGTACTTTCATATGTTGTCTCATGTGCTGTGCTAAACAAAAGGTACATTATCACCCTCTTATATGCATCTTAAAGGAATATGTATATGAGAACCTACCATTAATAAATAAAATGATTTCAGCTTTGATACGTTTTCATGCGCTCTGCTGTGCTGGATAAAATTAGAAACAAATTTTTCTGCTGTATCTTTTCTAACAAAAAAATGATTAATATGTGTAATGGTAAAATTTGTATATTTCTTAATTTTATTTAGTTCTATGTTTATTTTTTATAATATTTTAAATGGAGTAATATACCAATAAGTGATAAGTTTTTGTATCATCTTTAATTTATGATTTTGATTTTTCTTATCCAGTTTGTTTTCATCTTTATATTTTTGTCATTATTTTATCATTTTTTAATCTTTATTTATTCTAGTTCTTTATATGTTTGATTTGTGTCTCAAAATTACTGTTCTATTTCTAGGGCATATTTTTGTATGGTGTCGGATTGATCTAATTCAATCCTAAAGTATATGTGGATGAGCACAAAGTTTAAACATTTAATTTTGAATTTGAACTTTTCCATTATTTTATACTTGTCATTATGAACTGAGTTAGCACTGTGACATTCAATGCTCATTTAATTTCATTTGAAATTATGTAAGATTTGGCTATGAAGCCGCCTATGAATACAAAAGAGTGTATAGAAAGAATTAAAATAAAATAAAAATTATACAATAAATTATAGTCAGTTCAACAAGAATGAAATGTATATGAGCACGAGTGATTACAATAAAAACAATAAGTGAGTATATGAAAAATAGAAAAAGAGGTTCACCATGAATAGGATATCAATGATGAACCTAATTTTAATTAGGTGTGTGTTTCATTCAATTATGAGGGCCAAAATATACAAATAACAATAAAAAACTAACCCTAACTATTATAGCAACCATGAGGGGAGTTTTGAGAGCTTGAAATGGTGCGTACCTTGTAGAAAACTTCTTTTTTTTAGGCCATAGAGGACTCATTCGCCTTTAGTGGTGAATAGCTCCTTGTTAGGGTTTCAAAAACTAACTTTTGGGTTTTATTGCTCTCAGTCTGCACCCACAAATCCTAGGTTTTCACTACTTCAAGCCTTACTAAGGACTCATTCGCCTTTACTAGTGAATGGGTCCTTTTAGGATTTCAGAAAACTTACTTTTGAGTTTTGTTCCTTGATTCATATACTTTGAGATGCCCAATTGCTAGCTCCTAACAATTTGTATCGAATTCTATAGCTTCAATTCTATCTTCTTGCACTATGAAGGTCAACTTTGCAACTTAATAAATTTTGAATTTTTTCTCTAAACTTCTTCTCCACTTGATCTTCTACCCATTAATCTGCAAATACACAATCAAGAGGAGAAAAAATTGTTGATTGTTAGTGAATAGGGGTTTTCCTAAGTCAAACCCCGTTTAGGTAATTAAACCAAATGATGAGATAAGGAAATTAAAGCAGTAACATGAAATATGTAATTGATGATACCTTGGATGTTGTTTTGGAATTTAAATATGATATCTAACATGAAGTGGCCATGAAGAATGTAGATCTTGATCCTTGAATAAGATGTTAAACAATGCTTGCAAGTAGATCTTCAATGCTACATCAACTATCTTAGTTCAACAACATGCATGAATGCATTATGCCTTTGTCATGATGAAATGATCTTGAATTGATGTAGTAAAACCTTCATAATTTTCCATGAAATTCCTTTGAATTGCTCTTGTAAACTCTTGTGAACTCAAATTTTGATATAATGTATGAATGTTTGGAAGTCTAGGATGAAACTATGTGGATTAACCCCTTATTTATACTCAATCAAGAGATTAACCCCAAAATTCAAACAATTCAAGCCGACACTAGATTTGGAAATGAATTTTATTAAAATCCTACCAAAACTAGATTCAAAAAGGGGATCCTTATTAAGGGAGGACCCATTTTCGACTTGGGGTGAATGGGTCCTAACACAAGTTATTAGGACCATGCTTTTGAGGGGTGAAATAAGATAAAAAAAACCCATGTTGTTCAATCTACAAAGAAAGGGGGGTCCTATAGAGGGACGACCCATTCACCACCTAGGGCGAATGGATCCTAGCACCAATTTCTAAGACTTGGATTTTTCCCAATTAAATATTTTACAATTTAAATTATGGGTGTCGGAATGGATCCTTGGAAGGTGTCACAAATAAGGCTTAAATTTGAATTAAAGGGGCTAATTAACTCTAACTAACCACAATTAATTAAGAGGACCCTAGATAAGTGTGAAAGTGTGTTACAACACTTTAGAACACCATAAATAGGGTACAAGTTAAGTACATTTTATTAAAAGGGGTCCCAAGATCAATGTGAATGTGTACAACACATTACAAGATTAAACCTAGACAAAATTAGGTTAATTCAATGACAATTATTCTATAATTACTTGAAAGAATAGAAACATTATCAATGTGGGATAAATTGAAAAAGTCTATAAGTAAACTTAACTAAGTGCAAAGAGGATCTATGTGGAGAGCTAGATAAGAAGTTGATGAGTTAAGAAACATTATTGTTAACACAAACACCTCCCTTTAAGTACAACATAAGATAAACAATGGGAAAAATGGGCCTTGATTACAAGGCCTAATGAGGTACATATGTACAAGGTAGCATCAACCAAGGGAGTGAAATTCTTAGCCTTTAGTTCAACTCTTTATAGAGAGGAAACTAGTGCAAGACTATAACTATCCATATGAAAGGTCAAACAAAAAGATTAAGGGTATGCTTAGGTTTTATGAGAGTTTTTCGGAAGAAAACTACTTTTTTCTCATATCTCAAAGCGGTATCTTCACAATCGGTTAGGTTTCTCTTAAGATTCTATTACCAAGTGATACTTATCCCCTTTAGGCCTCATGATAACTTGTAGTATACCCATATTGGATGAGACTAGGTAATGTGGGGATTGAACCTGTGTTGATCATCCATGTCTTTCAGTGGTTTGACTAACCGGTCTACACCTAAGGGTCAGACAACTAATTATTATTGACCCCATCAAAGTAATATAGAAAACCCAACTCAATCATTGTAGATATTTTAGGCAAAGTGGTGTTGAGTTTGTCAATGGTACATGTAATGCTCCATATGATAATAGAATTGTCAACATAGAGAACTAAATAATAAGATAGTTCTATTTTCTCTAAATGTAGACATTAAGATTAGAATGACATTCAAAGAATCTAATAGAGGGAAGAAAGGAATCCATCTTGACATAGCAAGGCCATGAGACTTGCTTAAGGCCATAAAGAGATTTCCCTAGCCAAAAAACCAATGAAGAATCCTAAATTAATAACTTTGGTTATTCCATGTAAACATGACAAGATTCATAGTGAAGGTTTGTTGCATGACTGTCATGTCTTATTTAGTATATTCTTGAGGCTATCGTATTATAACTGTTGGAAACACTACCACCTAGTAGGAAATGATGAGGTGATAACGTCATTTCTTTTCATAGAGAGAAAATGTAATACTTATGAATCTACCATAGATAGTCTAGCTATTCATGGTAGATAGATAGAAAAATACACGAAGAACAAAAAAATAGACAAGTCTAGATCTAAATTTTATGGAAGATCTTTAATTGACTAATAAATCTATGAAAAAATATTAGAAGTATGACAAGGCTGACTATCATGCAAAAGATTATAAGAAAAGGAAAAAAAAAATGAAATAAAGATTCAAAATGATATGTCTAATTGAAAATAATGCTTCCATTAACATGACTTCAAATTAAGTTTGGTTTATTGATTAATAAATCTATGAAAAAATATTAGAAGTATGACAAGACTAACTATCATGCAAAAGATTATAAGAAAAGAAAAAAGAAAAATAAAATAAAGATTCAAAATTATATGTCTAATTGAAAATAATGCATCCATTAACATGAACTCAAATTAAGTTTGGTTTATGAAATATGAAAAAATACATCGTCCAAGTCCGGTGCAACCTATAAATCAACTCCAACCATCCATTATATCGTATTATCACCGAGTATTTTCATCATGCATCTTATATGCATATTACATATGTATGAATCCCCTTATAAATAAATAAGTGAATAAAAGGTGATTTCTGACCTACGTATACTTTCATGTTGTCTGCTACGCTCCGATAAAGAAAAGCTACATCACTGCCCTCTTATATGCATGTTGCATATGTATATGAAAACTAGCCATATGTAAAACGTGATTTCAGCGTTGATATACATGTGATCTCTTCGGTTGTATATCATTAAGAGCAGTATTTTCCAACTAAAAAGGCTTAATTTTATTTTATTTCATTAAATTCCATTTGTTTTATTTTATTTTATTGAAATGTCTTAAATGAAATAATATATTGTCAATATATTATCAGTATTTTCCAACTTAAAAGGCTTAATTTTATTTTATATCATTAAATTTTATCTGTTTTATTTTATTTTATTGAAATGTCTTAAATGAAATAATATATTGATAAGTTCTTATATTATCTTTAGTTCATTGTCTTCATTTTTGTTAATCATTATATACATTTTCTTCTTTATTTTCATCATTCTTTTTTTATCATTTATTTATCTTTATTCATTCTACTTTCTGTTTTTGTGTTTCATGATTGAGAATTATTGTTTTATTTTTGAGGGTTATTTTTATATGGTATGGGATTAATCTAGTATGAATATAAAAGTTGAATGTGCAAATTCAGATTTCAAGTTTTCCATCATTTTTTATCAGTCATTATGAGCTGAATTAACACAAGTTTATGTGGCACTCACTATGCATTTTATTTAATAAGGGATTATGTAAGTTTTGACAATAAAGATACCCCAAAATACAAATGAGTGAAAAATATCATTAATAAAAATACAAAAAAAGTTTGGAATAAATATATTTTATTCAAAAAAAACATAAAACATACAAGAATGAGTGATTAGAATAAAAATAATAGGTGGTTATATATAGAATATACCACCCAAGAGAAAAAAAAGTACTACCAATATGAGATAAGCTAAGTAGAGAATTACCTAGGAAATCCTCCTAGAAAGAAGATAAGAATAAAGCACAATGGAAAAACAATCCCCTACAAGAGGATGAATCAAGAAGAGATAAATAACCCCATTAAAGGATTAGTGTCTCACAGTCTCAAGAGATCTTGTAGATGGAGATACTTTTAGTGAAAAAATTTATGACCTATTGTAATATAGGAGAATAACAAAAAATGAATGACCCACTCTTAGATCAACTCCTTAGAAGGTGAATGTGAACCTAAATATGTTTGGTCTAATGATGATGGGAAAGATTATATGAGACATATATGGCTCATTGGTTGTTATATTAGATGACAAATAAATTGAAAAGAGGAATTCCAAGCTCAATGAGGATATTTTAAAGCCAAATACACTTAAGGGATAACTAAAAAACCCCTTATACTCAGCCTCCATTTATGAGAGAGAAATTAGATGTACACTTATAATCATAGAAACCTAAAGCCATGCATTCAAAAAAGTGTCACAATAGCATAACAATATCAATTTGCAATCACAAAAAAATATATGAACAAAATTCTAATTTAATTTTCATAAAAAAAAAAAATTCAAATCTAATAATCTTAATTCATTTCCCCAAGGTAAAAATATTATTAAATTCATGTTAAACATAGCAGTAATCAATGACTAATCACAAGAAATAGTTTGATAAGAAATAAATCATGTTCACCTAAGAATTACTCATAATTTCCAATGTCACCCCAAACAATTACTATTTAATTATTAAAAAAATTGCACTCTTCGAAGGATATAAATTGCTGCCTTAAAATTCATATGCACATATACTTCCAAAGTATGCATACATGGACACAATTACGTAAATAGGTATAATAACTTGGACAATGCTTACAGTTTTCAAAAGCTATACATGTATACAAAAAACACAAATGCAATCAGACTATGATAAATATAATTGCAACATGAATTTGAACCCTAAAAAACACAATTCACATTGCTTTTACATTAAGAAAGACCTAATTCTTTTTACATGTTCTTACCAATGTAGAATTTCACAACTCCAAAACATAGGGAGAATTATTTTGGCTCATTTTAACCTTTGAATTAGCCTTTTTCTCTCGTATGGTGCAAAATGTTTTTCTCTTATGGTCCTTTCTTATCGAGCTAATGTTGTAGTTGTGTGAGCCTCATGCGTCTCTTGTGTTCCATCCTTTCTATAACACAAATTATTTGGACACTAGTCATATGTGTGAATTTCCATGTGACATGTTAGCATCCTATGATAGTGTTTTGTTTGGTGATCATTTCCCAATGTTTTGCTACTTGTCACAATTGTAGGCTAGTGGTAATAGCTTTTCAACCTCCACCTCTTACTTTCTCTATAATTTTTGAATTTAATTTTTTCACTTTTACACACTCTCACATTGGCTCTTTGTTGCACTCTTAATCTCTCTCATAGCTCTCTCAAGATTTGGTTTTTCTTTGTGAATGCACTAAAATTCTTCTTACAATAATCTTACCCATAAAATATTTATTTTAAAAAGAACTTATGAGACAAAGTGTCAACTGAAATTGTTTTTGTATGTCACAAAAAAAATCTTTTAATTCTTCTAAGAACCTACAAAGTGAAATAAATCCAAATTATAGTGCAAAAAATTATTTTATATTTTTTCTATCATAAAAAATAGTCTGAATTCAACCCCAAAACAACCACCAACAATAAGAATAATAATAATAGTACACAAAATATATTGGCTAAAAATACCACAATTAATCACAATTTAAAAATGACCTCTCGCATGGGTAATAATAATCCGTAGTCAAATAAAGCATTCAGAGCTTACTTTTTATAAGGAAATGCTCAATCAAAACTTGAGGAAGTGAACAAGGGAAAACACTTAATCACTTGGAACACTGGATTTTGCTCGATCAAATAGGCGAAAGAGTCATTCATAAAGCCACCATTCGCTAACTCAGTTAGAATTTTCACAGAGAGTAATCTTTATTAAGAATTAGAACGGACAGGTTGAGTATTAGTCTAAATGGGGATATACAGAATTTTCTATAGCCATATTTGACTAATATATTTAATGAGGTCGGCAATCAAACTATTAAATGTTGATCAATAGACGAATTGTTGGACAAATGATGCTGCGTCATGTTTTAAAGCTGTAGTGTTAAACCTTATTTTAGATGGTTTGGTTTCTATTAATAAATTTAGTCATGCATTAAAGGAGAAATCAGTTCTACAGTTTCAAAGTAGATTAAAGCGCAGCTTTAAAAGTTATTTCTAGGATTTCTTTATGATTGTATGCCTCTATAAAACAAATGATTCACTGCTCTTTGTAATAAGATAGTCTAGTTTTTCTTTTCATAGTAAAATTTATTCTATGCTGATTGCTCAATTTTGAACTGCTATGTATAATAAGATGTAAAATGATTCAATACAACTTGGGCTGTAAGTTTCTGGTGTGAATAATCTCTCAGTTGGAATGTAAGTAACAGTTATTAATTTAAATTATTAAATAGTCAAATTCATCGTCAATGTAAAATTAATAGCAAATTTTTAATGCGAGAAATTTTTGACGGTGGTGAATTTTCCTTGAGGTGAATTTGTCATGGTGGTGAGTTTTCTTACGGTGAATTGTTGGCTGTGAATTTTCCAACGGTAAATTGCTGATGGATGAATTATCATTACTCTAAAAGGAATGAACAAATTTGGGGTTGATAATCCAAATAAAAAGGCTCTTCAAAATCAGTTTTTCATGAAAAAGGTTTTTCTTAAACAAAATTTCAAGACTGCAACATCTCATAACTGCCATTCAATTTACGGTTCAGAGAAATCTGTTGTGTCAAGTTTCCTTTCAAAAGATTTTAGAAAAGAATTTTCTCAGAAGAAGTGCCAATCAAGGCCATTAATCTATTGCGTCAAGAGATTAACATTTTCGGTCATTGGAATAAATTTGTATAGACTGAAAGATTATTCATAATTCCAGTTAGAATTACTTTTTATTTCAAAAAAATTAAGCAAAATATTACCACAACCATTTCAAAAATAAATTAAGCAAAATATACCACAACCATTTCTCAAGAGGCTTTGTACCATCTTTCAATGCTATAAGAGATCTACATTTGGACTCAATCTTGCTTTACTGACATACAAAGATAAATTCAATGAAATTTCAATATGTATATTATTGTTGTATATTATCGTTTTGTCATGAATATAAATAAATAATAATGATGAATGTGATTAGAAACGTCAATCTAAATAAAAAATTTCTGACCACTAGTAACAACAGTGTTATTCTATTTGTGATACATCAGTATACTAAAACACAATAATACTCAACTCATCAATAAGGCCTATCGTCAACATAGTTGCCCGGGGGGTCATAACTGCATATGACCCAGGTGTCTTTGCTCTTACATTTCATGATAGAACACCCCGCACTTGTGGTTGTCGCCCACACAATCTGAGTATAATGTGTGCAATCTGGGCCTGTGCAAGTGTTATTGGCATGGATATACCACTTTCTTTGATCAATCCAAGCATTCATTGCCTGTCGACGAGTCCAATTTGGGCCACTACCCCAGAATATATTTTCCCCGTAGGGCGATCCTTCTGAATGTTTAAGTAGGCAGTCATTTCTTCTCTGTCTCGCATAATTACGAGCATAAGTGGCAGCCTTGTTGTTCCATATAAGCGGGGGAACTCCAACGGATTTCCTCGCCTCGTTCTTGGGATCAAGGAAGTCCGCAACGGCCTGCGAGTTGGTCAAGCTCTCTACACGGCTTAATAACCGCAACAACAACAGGAGCAGGAGTGGCTGGATAAATTGACTCATCCTTAACAAAATATAAGTTGTAATCTCACTATAACAACTGATAACAATCGATCACAAATGATAATTGATTTTTAAGAGAGATTGAGATATGAAAATGCTGTGCAACAACTGTCTTCTTAAATAGAGGGGCAAAATGATAAAACTATAGGTTTCAATTATATTCTATATTAAACTGGGAGGTGTTCCAGAGAAAAGAATCAGTCGAATCCTTATCGCTTTGAGCTTTGATGCCTTCATTTCTATGGTAGATACAGTTATTCAGGCTGGCTTTGCTCACAAGTTTTGTGTTTTAAAAAGTGATTTGGATTTAAGAAATTTAATTCAATCAGAGTAATACCGCGTTTGGAGTTAAGTAATGTAGCCGACATTATAAATGTGGCCGCCGAAAACGACCAGCACGTTGAACAACGTGCCGGCTGTCTACGTGCTGTAACGTGCATGTTATTTAAATGTATGTTGCTTCGGACATTAGCAAAACCAGAGACGCCTTTGAAGAGGATTTATTAGTCTGATATTTTAATAGTTACTTACAACGCAATCATAGCCTCTGCTGACTCGCTATTACTTATATTTTAGTCAGTCAGTGAAATGTACCTTCGACTGTATTTACTACTTAATATAATGGAGTTTTTTAATTTGATTTAATCAATAAATCCGGTCAAAATGACGTCAGGTAGGTGTAACAAATTTTTTATTTTGATTGTGTCGAAAGTGGGCAAGGGGTGAGATTTTTTAGGATTACGTGGAAAGTGAGTAAAGGGTGATCTCTACATCATTATGCACATTTGATCAAATTTATTAACTAGTAGTCACATCCATAGGAATGCAACAATCAGCCGATAGGGGTCTTCCTCGACGGGCTACGTTTGCAGTGAAGAGGGCGGAAGCTTATTTTTTGCATGGAAAGGTCATGGTGAATGAAACGCATCAGTTAGAATGTATGAATCAAGTAATCACGAATAACTTTTTCTGTTAATTTTATTCAATACTGTTAGAAATATAAGAAATCAATTTTTAAATTGTTTAAAAGTGGGAACTAAAACATTAAATTAAATATAAAATTTAAAATAATTGTTTCCGAGCTAGCAAGAATATTTCAGTTTTATATTTATTAGCAACAGATGCACATGTATATTGTCACTTTTTGTGTAGGTTATTCAATCAATTAATTATTTAATTTTGAAGTAAAAGAAAGTTTTTTATAAGGGTCATCACCCATGTGCGCAATTTTTAAAATTGGATAAAAAATGTACACATTTTTTCCATCAAAGAAAGACGTTCAATATTGAATATTTTTTATAATTAGTATTTCTCCATAGTTTTGGAAATTAAATTTTTACTATGCATGCATTTTTTAACGAGACAAATCTAAAAGGTTAGAAAATAGTGAATTATAACACAATTTAGAATAAAAATTTGACTTTTTAATCAATGATTTCATAGTGCATTTGGAGAGTCAAAATAGATAAATAACACATAGGCATTGTTTGAGGGCGAGATGATAAAAGTCTCTAGCCCGTTGCCACCACTTGGTACTTCATAAGAAACATGTTGTTACAAACCATGTTTTCTATACATGTATCTATGTGAGAAAAGATATATGGCATGAAAAAACAAAACAAAAAACCCATGCTCATTATCCACTATACCATATTGGTATCATGGAGCCGTGGAGACCCTAGCCAAGCCCTCGAGCAAAAGCAATATGAAACATCCACTGGAAATTTTATGGAGTTCCATTGTTTGGAATTGTCATGTATGCTTTAGACTAGCACCTACAAATAGAAGAGAGAGGTATGTCAATGGACGGGGAAAGAAGATGGGGAAGGAAGCATAAAAAATTACTAAATATATAGCCAAAATCAATAAACACAACTAGAAAGTAGAAATGATGAATAATATTTACAAGTGGGTTACCGAATCCATTTATTGATAATGGAGAAGTTTTGCACATACATGTACTATTGGTGAGGCTTGACAACTGTAAGTAGCATTGGATTGAGTTGTTGGAGAGTTAAACAATTTGAATATAGGCAATTTAGAGTATACTAAGTTTGTTGGATGTCTATTGTATCTGTGCAACATTATAAAAGAAATCATATAGATTTAACAAACATATATATCAGTATAAATTTTATCTTGCAAGTTTTTTATATTTGCATTGCATGAGTATGATGTATATGCGAATATGAGCATGTGAATCATGTTAACATATAACAACCAAGAACCAGAATAGAAAAACAATTTCTTTGTCGTAAAAGAATCATAGACTTGACTTGAAAAAAGAGAGACTAGTTCATACATTGCATTTTTGCATAGCACCTTTTATATAGTTTATCTACATATATTCAATATCTACTAAGAAAGAACATACCTTCAACCTTGTATTAGTATGTTTGATGATATCCTTTTTTGTCTAACCTGCTTGAAGATCAGTGGAACGAACTGCTTGGGTTTGTTTATGCAAGGTAGTTGGTTTGATAGCAAACTATTTAGAAATCATTTCATGCTCGATTAAAAACTATTGTTCTTCAGAATGTGTAAGTATATATATATATAATGGTTGTTTGGACAATGCAACTTAATCAAAATATACTTTCCCACACTGCTACATTCAATATCTATGTATATATATACATCTATACATATACATATATATGCATGTATAAATATATATACATGTATACATATACTGGATGGCAACATGTGAACATATATATATATACACATACATATATATATATATATATATATATATATATATATACATGTAATGCAACTTAATCAAAATATACTTTCCCACACTACTACATTCAATATTGCATTTACTTCGACCGACCGCATTTACTTCATCCACCACCATAGTACAACAACCAAAAAATGCGTTAAGCCTTGGGTGATCAAACACCTAGCATATCCAATTACTCTATTTGTTAGCAGGGTACAAAGAAGCAACTAAATGAATGTGCAAATGGATATATGCAAACACAAGAATAAATTACGTAGCCATTGGCAATCTACAACATCATATTTGTAAGGATTTCCACTTAAATAAATTAGAATGATACAAAGGGACTAAATGTACAAAATGTGTATAACTCAAATGATGCACATAGCATAGAATGTTGCAATGTGGGAAAGTATACACCAACATATGCAAGAAAATATTTTTAATTTAGTTGCATTGTCAGAATAGCCATTCTGGCATTATGAATATGTGCTCCAAAATATGCAAGAAAATAGGTTTATTCAATTGCGTTGTCAGAACTCTATTCTTAACAAATAGAAATTTCAAACAAATACTATATCAGCTAAAGATATAAAGTTGAAAAAATTCAAGAACTATTACAATAACACTTAAAAGCCACCAAACACATTTTTCAGATATTGTGCTATGATATAATTGTTCCCATAGCATTAAGAAAATATTGTTTGAAATGGGTCTTTCGACAATGCAATTTAATCAATATACTTCCTCACACATTTTGTAGCACATGAGTGTTAAAACCTTCCAACCTATTATCAAAAGGAACAATAAGGAGAGACCAAAAGGCATAAACAATAAATTAATCATTAATGCAAAGTACCCAATATACATATATATGTATATATACGTATATATGCACGTATACATACACACACACAAATAGATATATATACACACGCACACATGTATACAAATGTGCATATATATGAAATTATTTTGGTAGTTGTTACATAGTAAATTTCTCTTTAATAACACTTTTATACTTTCATTATTTGTCTATTATATATATATATATATATACATTCATACATTCAATTTGTGTGAGAAAACACTTACCATTCAGGTTCCTTGTATTGAGGACACCAACTCCACCATGACCAACCCATGTAATTACCAAGGCCATCATTGACACAAAAAAACCCAGTCAAGTAATTGTCGTTGGTTCTCTTATGTTAATATGGTTAACGATATTCTTTTTCCCTCATCTATTTGAGTTTCAATAAGTGTCATGATATTGCATTCCACTCATCTTTTTGAAGTTGTCTATAACAAATTATTATATTGTTCTTATAACAAGGTTTGCTATTAAGTTTGAAAAAGATAGAATCGTTGTCATGGTTTTTGTACCATCGTCAGAACATGTTATATGTCTTGTATGAATATGTTTCATGATGTTCTTTTCAACTTGGCTCTCTTGAAAATACAACTAGAGAAGATGAGGAACAATAACCAAAAAACAAAAGACATGAGCAATAAAATAGTGTGCTATGAAACCAACAACAGAATGGCTCTTTCAACAATGCAACTTAATCAATATACTTTCTGGCATATTTTCATAGCTCATCAGTCTTAAAAATTTGTGGCTTGCTATGAAAAGCAATGATAAGTAGAGAAAAAAATACATGAACAATTAATTAATCATGTATCCAAAAGCGGAATGAAGCTTTGTGGATGGTTCTCTAATCCAAAAAGATAAGGAAAAAAGAATATCATGGAATATATTAATACAAGATTGAAGCTATGTTCCTTGGTAACAAATATTGAACACAAGTAGAGAAATTGTATAAGAGGTGTTAGAGTAACTCATTTATTGTTCATGTCTTTTGGTATGTGCTTATTATTCCTTGTTATATAGTTGTATCTTTGACATTGTACACATTTTCAAGAGTTGAAAGAGATTATCCCTTTGTTTGGATGGATAAATTATGGTTAAATGTTCTTGCTGTTGTCAAAAAATATGGCTAAGGATAGTGTTTTTCCCATTGT